>JAJPUD010000100.1:176287-219799 GCA_023553655.1 Myrmecobius fasciatus | reverse complement strand
TTTCCAATTATCCCAGCAGTTTTTGTCAAATAGTGAGTTTTTATCCCAAAAACTGGGGTCTTTGGGTTTATCAAAAACTAGATTACTATTGTCATTCAGTATTTTGTCCTGTGAACCTAACTTATTCCACTGATCCACTACTCTATTTCTTATCCAGTACCAAATAGTTTTGGTGACCACTGCTTTATAATATAGTTTTAGATCTGGTACAGCTAGGCCACCCTCATTTGCATTTTTTTTCATTAATTCCCTTGAAATTCTTGACCTTTTGTTTTTCCAAATGAATTTTGTTGTTATTTTTTCTAGGTCAGTTAAATAATCTCTTGGGAGTTTGATTGGTATAGCACTAAATAAATAGATTAGTTTAGGTAAAATGGATTTATTTAAAAAAAAAAAAAAAAAAAAAAAAAAGGATTGACAATTGTCCTGCCTAAATTGAATGTGGTCAATGCTAATACATTGAGAGGCCGATTATTTCCTACCTATATACAACATTCATGCTAAAATATCTTACTTTTTCCTGCATGCTCATTCTGTTTTTCTTTCATTTTTAGAAATTCGAGCTCAGCTGATAGAACAGCAGAAATGCCTGGAACAGCAAACCGAGATGCGGGTACAGCTCCTGCAGGATCTACAAGATTTCTTCCGTAAAAAAGCTGAAATTGAGACTGAATACTCCCGCAATCTAGAGAAGTTAGCAGAGAGATTCATGGCTAAAACAAGAAGCACAAAAGATCACCAGCAATACAAGTAAGAGCCATTTCAAGAAGTCTTCCAAGATACAAACCTGTTTGTCTACCAGTGCAAACAATTCTTGTCTTTTTCCCATCTGTGTAGCTACTGAACAAGCAAAAGGATAAAATAATAACAAAATGCAATGTTTTATGACAAAATCATCCCCTTAATCATTTTTTTTCCATTTTAAAGTAGGACAGACTTTCCACAGTGAATTGTGTAGTCACATTGGGAATAATAAAGATGAAATATTGTGTGTGTGTGTGTGTGTGTGTGTGTGTGTGTGTGTGTGTGTGTGTGTGTAAAGAGAGATATGAAAGCTAGTCATGTCTCTAGAAGTAACTGATGGCAAATTAGCACTTTAATATCGTTTTTACATGTGTTGATGTTTAAGATTTGCAAAGCACTTTACAAACATTATCACATTTGATCCTCCTTGCAGACCTGTGAGTAGGTCTGTTCTACAAGTGTAATTATCCCCATTTTATAGATGAAGAACTGAGATTCCCTGAAATTCAGTGATTTGCTTGATTACATGCTTCAGAAATGATATTTAAATTTAGATTTCTTCTTTAAGTTTATATTGCTGTTCAAGTAAATCTATTTATATTTGTTAAATCATCTTCAATGTTTCTATCATTATCTTCCTGTTTTCTACAGTTTGTCCCCTTCCTCATTTTTATCTAGATACCACATATCAATACAATTGCATTCAAATCCAGGTATACAAGTAACATCTGAGTCCTAACTGGATTTTCCTTCAGTCACTTAGACCTAAAGTAAACAGTGCAGTACAGTATGTCTGCTTTCTCCATCTGTAGAGATTGTAACTCATCTGTATCTTCTCATCCTGAGTAACTCTTGTCCATGTTTTCCTTCACAAGAGAATCTAACCAATGTGCTAGTGACCTCTTTTTACATTTTATGGATCTCACTGAAGTGCTTGGTTTGGCCATCTTTTCAGTCTTCTTACACTCTGGCCCTTCATGTTCAGGGTGGGGATGGGAGAATTAAATATACTTTAACCTGACCCTAGATTAAGAAATGACCTTTTTGTTAAGAGTATTCATTTTTTGAAATTGATACTTTCTATTATGATAGGCAAACATCCTACTAGTAATTCCCAGGCCTTCCAACTCTCCCAACATGCTATGCTCACACTAACCTCTTGCCTACCTATATGCCTCATCACATCCATGAATTTAACTCCTATCTATCCCTGGGGGTTTTGTGCTAAGTTTAAGAAAAAAATTTTAAAATTTAAGAAAATATGGCATTATGGCATTTAACAATTTAAGAAAACATGGCATTAAAAATATGGCTGAGGGAATTATTATTGTAATTCCTTATAAATTCCTGGTGATGTCAGTTACTAAATGCCACATTAGCAGAAAATTCAAGCTTATCTAAAGTAATAGAAAACCGCTTAATCACATTTATGGTCATATTTAAAATTTGAGGCAGGTAAAATAATACTAAAGGTTGAAATAGAAACTTAATTCACAGCCAAAATATTTTTAAGGAGGTGAATGATGGTGGTGTATAAAAACAATGGTATGTTCTCAGTCTTTTGGATTTTTTTTCAGTCAAATATTGTAAGCTGTCTTTATTGATAAGAAAAGACTATAGGTAACCAAGCTCCCTCTTTCTCCCCAGGCTTCTGCTAATTATACAATAGACTATGTAGTAGTCCATAGAAAAAGATAGTTTACTTTACCAAGAGAAGCAAGTTCTTTAGAGTATAAGATAAATGCTTCTCTGAAAAGCATTTCCTTCAATTACGAATTTTAAAAAATATATTCTGAGGAAAGACTTATAGGCTTCTCTGTCTGTGTCTCTCTTTGTATCTCTGTCTGTCTCTGTCACTCTTGTCTCTTTCTGTCTCTCTCTCACACACACACATATCTCTATATGTATGAAGAAAGAGAATTCTATATATCCATATACAGCTATATATATAGTGAGAGGGAGGGGTGTGTGTGTGTGTGTGTGGGAAGGAAGGAGAAAGAAGAGAAAGATAGATCTATAGCTTTCTACATCAAGAGAGGAGAGAAGGAGGGATCATATGGATGTAGTGCAATTATATGTGTGTTTATAATGATCTATCAAAATAATACATATCCTTGCAGATTAAATGACAGATTAGATTATTTCAGTACATGCCAGCTTATTATAACTCATAAGTAAAATAAATGTGTATGTATCTATATAGGGGTTCTCTATGCCCAAGAACTTCTAACTTGTTTGCTCTATGTTACCTTGCAGTAGAATGAAACTTTTACAACACTAGTAAAAGGGGGCACAGATAAAATATAGCCCAATTTGAAATAATGTCCAGTTTCCTCATTAGCTTTTTATTATCCATTATTGGTCTGTTGTTAGAGGTTTTTGAGCACAGGGTGGATGATTATTTTATGAAGATATTTTAACTGGGGATTATGATTTGAGTAAGTTGAACTAGATAACCTCTGATGTCTGTCTCTTGGATTTTATGATTCTATGAAAAATCTGTGTTGTGGAGATGATTGTCCCTAATAGATCAACACTTCAAGGGGAGATAGATGAGAGCCAACAGTGTCTTTTTCCCATAGTTTTCCTCCTTCATTCCTTGTCAGAAATTAATACTCTTTGCCTCTATATTTATTTATTGCCCTGTTTTGCATTGTAGTTACTTACTGAATTTTGTAACTTATGCACATATCTTTCTTCCTCATTAAATTGTAAGCTGGTAGGGGGGAGTCATGAAAGTCTGGATGATGGGCTAGGTTTTCATCCTCCTTCTACTTAACCAGCTTTGTAATGATGAGTAGATAATTAAGCCTCTTCAAGTATCAATTTTTAGCCTTTTTCAAATGGGTTTAATAGAAATTGGCTATAGGAAATGGTTTCAAAGTTCTTACAAAAAGGGACCAAAAGCTGAAATAAAAATTTAATTCTTTGTGAAAAGTAAAAATAACTAGCCCATGCTTTTTTTTTTTTTTGGCTAAGGCAATTGGGGTTAAATGACTTGCCCAGGGTCACACAGCTAGGAACTGTTAAGTGTCTGAGACCAGATTTGAACTCAGGTCCTCCTGACTTCAGGGACTAGCCATGCTTTGAGATAGCCTCAGAAATAATATGGATTTAGATTGTGCTTACTTGATTCATGGGTTGCCATGAACAAGAATCTATTACTTAGTCTCCATGTTTACATGGGTTTGTTCTTTGATGGGATATGCTCATTAGATTTCTAAGATCATACTTCATCTTTCCAATGTAGTGGAACCCATGAAATTAAAGTAATCTTAGATAACTCCCGTAGATCCTCCTGTTTATAAATGATACTTTGTGGTTACATTAAACCTTAGAATATTATAGGATCTTCTCAATGAATGAATGAAAAAGTATTTTATTAGGTTCTTTTTTGTGTCAAAAAATCACTACTAGGAATTCATATGAGGTTCAGCATGAAACATAATGGAAAGTATAGATCCTTTTTCTTAAATTAGAGGGGACATTAGAGATGCAAGAGTCTTTGTCTCCTTATCTTTAAAAAGAAAAGGATTTGGAGTTGAAAAGCCTTCTAGGAGAAGAGTTTGGTCTGACCATCCATTTACGTGTGACCAAATGGATGAAGAATGTCTTTTTCTCAAATTATGAAACGTATTTGGATTTGTTAGTATATAAGTCTGGAATAGATAATGTAAATGGACAGTGGTCCAGAATTAAATAGAAGAAAAGCAGATTATATTGTTTTCAGGGAGTTGCAGAGTATGTATAGGTTTATATTAACACCAACTTCTATCAATGTTGCTTTATGATCATGAAATGTTGAATATAGCTGTCTTTGCAGATTTCAAAATAAGGAACACATGGTAAGTATGGGAAGCCTGCCCATTTTATCCGTGAAGAACTTGAAAGAACAGGGGAAATGATATCAAGTGATTGATGATCACTTGGATCATCATTCCAAGACTGGATTATTAAGTAAAGATAGATGTGGAGCAACATGTTCATCCTTAATTTTCAAAGAGGACCAATAACATTAGAAAGATAATATCTTAACTTGCAAGTAAATTGGATTTAAGTAAGGTAAAGATGTGCAAAGTCATAAGTCTCACTCTCTCCTGCAGTCATGAGAGTCCAACGGCAAGAAATTGGTCAAGACGACTGGTGATGGCCCAGGATGCAGTGGGAAACCTTGTTTTTTTCAAGGCAAGGTCTTTCCCCAGGTCTTGGTTTGTCTGAGATAACACCCTTTCGAGTAGTTACAAATTAGGTAAGAATTGAGGTAAAAAAGATGGCTTAGTTCTCCATCACAGCAGGAAAGACCCTCAGAGTTTCTGGCTGAACAGAATCAATTGCTATTTATACTCACTATGAGCCATCAAAACCAAAACAACGAGCCATTGAGAGGTGGCCTGGGACCTATTAACATCATCATCATCATCAGAGATTGGTCGAAAGAAGATTGTCATATAAGGAGGTGTGAGGGGCATCAGGAACTGAAAGGACAGTATATGTGCAATGAATATAAGCTCTCCTAACAGGCCCCAGTGAATTTGCTAAGGTTTGTTTTGGGTTTTCCCCGCCCTGGGAACCTTGATTGTTCTACTTTTAAGTTATCATTTGTAGGCTAGTGGATGATTTCCAAATTTAGAAAAAAAGTTATGTACCAGAGTTGAGCTGGCCCCACCCTTCATACTTTCATCATTCATTCATTTGTCCATTCAACTCTGACCTTATCTTTTTAGCTGGGCAGAGGGGATTATTTGAAAAACACATGCTTCAGAATTTTCCTTCTGCCTTCCATCTGAGTAGCTAACATTCTACTCACTTATTCAAAGAAAATGTATTAGGTATCTTTTATATGCAGCTTTCTATGTATATCACTCTATAAAATTCTGAAAATGGAACTAAAGTGAAAAAATTGGGGGGGGGTTGATTAGCTTGGGTACTTCTGGAACAACCTGTTAGGTATGGTACCTAAGGGCAGCGAGTCTTATCTCTATGTTAAGAGTCTCACCTCCGTATTCCAGCCAAGCTCAGTGTGTCTATTCAAAGGAGTGTTTTTTGTTTTGGGTTTTTTTTTTTGCTGGGGCAATTGGGATTAAGTGACTTGCCCAGGGTCACCCAGCTAGGGAATAAAGAACTGCCATAGTCTATCCTCTGGCTCATGACATCTCCTCCATCGCCTCCATCGTCTCCTTACAACCAGCATTGCTTATATCTTCCCTCCTCTCCTAGGCTGCTTAGTCCCTCCTCCTGGTCTTGCCTCTCCTCATCACCTGACCCCTCCTCCTTGCCTCCTTCCCCCACTCTGAGGTTATGCCCTTAGTCCATTAGCAATTAAGTTTGTATCGAAAGGGGTATTCAATTTTAGAGGGTGTGGTTCTCCTTTCAGCCACAGAGCGCACATTTACTGTTCTCTGACTAAATCTTGGGGTCTCATGCTTCTCAAGGGAATCACAAACCACATCCTTTGATCCTCAATTCAAGGACAAACTTCTTTCACCAGGGTCCCCAAAATCTCAGACCCTGACAACAACCAAAACTAGAAGTTTCTAGGAATGTGCTTTTTTCCTATCATGACGGTTCATTTCCTACCACCTGGCTTTTGCCCAGCCAACAGTACCCAGTAATTTGTATATGTGTATATGAGAGAGACAGAAAGAAACAGAGGCTGCCAAAAGCTGACACTTAATAAAGGCTCTCATAACTTCAAGATGATTGTTTCAAATTTTTGTCAAGAGTAACTAGTCACCAGACATAACACATCTGCAGTTTTAAGTCTCCACCTTAAATAAAATAAAAAGTTACATGTATTTTTTAAAAACTGGTTTCCTGGGGCAGCTAGGTGGCGCAGTGGATAGAGCACCAGCCCTGAAGTCAGGAGGACCTGGGTTCAAATCTGGTCTCAGACACTTAACATTCCCTAGCTGTGTGACCCTGGGCAAGTCACTTAACCCCATTTGCCTCAGCAAAAAAAAAAAAAAAAAAAAAAAAACTGTTTTCCTTCTTGTGCTATGCTAGTTTTTGAAAATAAATCTGTTCTCATTAAGGAAGCAAGGACTGAGGGGAAAGTTTAATAATTAACATGGTATTTTCCTTGTTAGCTTAAGAGCCTATATATTCTATTTAAAAGACAAGAAAAAAATGCCTACTGTTATTTATGAAAAACTGCTCAGGAATCCTTTATCTTTCACAAAATATATTCATAGTTAGCCTGTAAGTTAGAGAAGAGAAAAGAATATCAAATTTGAAATTTTATTTTGATGACATTTAAAAAGTTAGGAGTTTTCAGAGGTCTATTATAATAATTCGTTCCTGTTGGAGTTTTCTCCCAAAGGATAGTGTCATTGACAGAGCATAATTTTATTTTTTAAATGAAGGTTTTTGTTATTGTTGTTGTTTTTAATTAGCAAAAATCTATTTTTCTTTTCTTTCTCTTTCATCTCTCCTCTACTCTCATGGGGGGGGGGGGAGAAAAACAAAACCCTTGTAGTAAATGTGCATAGTCAAGCAAAAGCAAAAAATATGTACGTTGACAGAGCGTGTTTTGGATCAATAAAATAGAATTTTGATTTGCTGGAAAGTTAAATTGTGAGCACTATAGCTGAGTAGGCAGAAAGCTCAACTTCACCAATTGTCCTATCCTGGCTACATTATAATTCAATGACCATAAATGACCATGAGCAGGACCTGAGTCATAAACAGAGTTTGTGGAAATTATTCCTTAAGTTTGGAGCTGTTGTGTGGTTTTTAAAAGTTCTTTGCTAGTGCCTCAACATAACAGGAAGGGTAATGCTGAAGTCAAAAGAACATGAGCTCTGGTTTATCCTACCAAGAAGGGAAGTCTTCAAAGAGGGGTGCACAATTGGGATGTAAGCCTGTCACATTCTGATAGACATTACAGGAGCAAGTATCCTTATTAATGGAATTCATAGATTTCTGAAGATTTTTTTCAAATGTAAGACAAAAAGATTCACATTTTGAAACTATCATAATAAAATTATATCATCAATAGGACTTTTTTTGAGCTCTTTAAAAATATTGTTTTTAATTTATGGAATAACAAGTATTTATAACATAGTACAATTTAAAAAGATGATTGCATATGAAACTGTGAATGTGTAGTATATGTAATTTGCTGTTCTTTTCAAATATGTAACAAAATTATCATCTAATTTTTTTCCCCCTCTCCCCTCCTATCCTATCCTCGAGATGACTACCATTAGGACACAAATATATGTATACACATACTCATATATAAAATTGTTCTATATATACTTCTGTTTATCTTTTCTTTTGCTGGATTCATGTAGCATCTTTCTTCATCTTTATAGTGAATTTGAGTATTTGTAATGTTCAGAATAACTCATTTGCTCAATAGACTATTCTTTATTCTTTAAAAAAAGTCTTAAAAATTCTAGTATTCAAATTTTGCTTAGCTATTAATTCTGTTGGGGGAAATGGGAAATCAATCTTTAAGAAATCAGTGGGATCTTGGGATCTTATGAATTTGAATAGGATGTGTTACAAGTCTGTAAGCCAGCAGCCTTCTTTCTCTCTATGATGTCAAGTTAAATCAACAAGTATTTAAGAATGTCTCATTTGCCAGGCAATGTACTAAGTGCTGGGAGTCCCTACTCTCAAAGAGCTTATATTCTAGTAGGGGAAAACAATACATAAAAGGAAGCTGAAAGAGGGGAGAAGAGGAGAAGATATTCACATTCCCACATAAAACATGCATGATTTCATGTGTGGTAGAGAAAATGTCAGAGAGTCAGGAGAGGAGTATGAAGAGAAATGAAATTAGGGCTGGCTTGGGCATTTTCCTTAAAATGGTAGTTCCAGAAGGAGCCTGCCAATCAGAGAAATGTATCATAGGAGTGGACTACACTTCTGATGTGAGATTTCCAGGCGGGATTCTGTGGCATGATATAAAGTACAGTGAATCTGGAGAGTTGGGATAGTAGACATATTACTGTAGTATTCTCATTTCTAAACATTGTTTGGGAGAATAGAGATACGTAACACATGAATTTATATCCCCCTACAAGTGTACCTAGCCAGATTTTTTTCTTTTCTTTTCTTTTCTTTTTTACATTTGTTTTGAAAACGTTAAGATTTTAACTTTGAGTTCCAAATTCTCATCCTTCCTTCTTCCCCTACTTCCCCATTGAGAGGGTACATGGGAAGTTATGCAAAATATTTCCATAAAAGTCATGTTACAAAAGAAAACATAAATCTTATCCCCTCCCCAAAAGAAAAAACTCAAGAAAAATAAAGTTAAAAAAAAATTTCAGTCTGTATTTACATAATCAGCTCCTTCTATGGGTAAGGATGGTAATGCCTAAATCCTTCAGAGTAGTCTTGGGTCATTGTATTGCTGAGAATAGCAAGGTCATTCACAGCTCATCATCCTACAACAATGTTATTACTTTGAATATAGTATATTTCACTTTGCATGAGTTTTTTCTGCAAGCATCCTGCTCATTATTTCTTAGAGAACAATAGCATTCCATCATAGTCACTTACCACAATTTATTCAGCCATTTTTAATTGATGGGCATCCCTTAAATTTCAATTCTTTGCCCTGAGAAAAGAACTGCTATAAATATTTTTGTACATATAGATCTTTTTCCTTTTTTTTAATTTTAAATCTCTTTTGGGATTTATGCTTAGTAGTAGTATTGTTAAGTCAAAGGATATGCATGATTTTATAGCCCTTTGTAGCCAGATCTTTTCTGACATGAAATGGACTGAATTTCCCTAGCAGACTGAATCGTGGCAAACCACATTCTTTCTGCGAGGCAGGAGTTTATTGATTTAAATGTAATCATAAATTGTCTTTATTCAGTAAGATGCTTTTTTTCAGTGAGAGCTCTGAGCTCAATGGATGTGAGGGGTCCCATGGTACTTTTCTAAAGAGTGTGGGTTTTGACCAAATATTCTTGGCCCGAATTTTCTTTTTCCAAGCTAGGGTATCAATTGGCCATATTCCTTCTGGCTCACAGACGAATGGACTGCTGCTGCTGATTACACCTTTTGTAAGACAGGTGCAGAATGGGTGTTGCCTCCCCAAACTGAAATCTGGTAAAGAACTTAATTTTTAAAGACCAAGGTCCGCCACTTCCTTCCTGGCCGCTCTGCAGGAGAGAGTGAGGTTGGTGACTTTGCACAGTTCTACCTCACTTAAATCCAATTCACTTGCATATTAAGACATCACCCTCCTGTGGCCATTGGCCCTCTTCAGGAACAAAGAATGAACCACAGCAGCCTATTGTTTTACTTGATTTTGCTCTGATTTGAGTGTACTATTTATAATACTACATTTCTTTGAATCCTTAGGAAAGACCAGAACCTTTTATCTCCAGTGAACTGCTGGTATTTACTCCTGAACCAAGTAAGAAGAGAAAGCAAGGACCATGCCACATTAAGTGATATCTATCTGAACAATGTCATCATGCGCTTTATGCAGATAAGTGAGGATTCTACCCGAATGTTTAAAAAGGTAATATCCCCATTTCTGCCACATTGTGCTCCCCTGGACATGTATACAGTTGACTTTCAGGAACCAAAACTCTTGAGTATTGTACCTTTTTTCTTTATAACATTTGTACAAGCAGACATCTGATTTTAAATCTTTTTTTAAAGGGAATTTTTAAAAATCCCACACCCTGGTGGGATGTTTTTGGTTAATTACAACTCCTACCCAAAGGAAGGGACTATATGCAGCTGGGAACATTCAGACGGGAGAAAGAAAACTTTAGGTTCAAGGAGAAATGAGAGGACTAAAGAAAGAACCACATCTGCAAAATGCCAAGGAGGATTTAATTCCCTCCCATACCTACCTTCTCCCTTCTGCTAGATGGCTTCCTGCCAACAACACAAATTGGGAAAGAAGCAGGACTTAAAAAAGCTCTTACTACACAACTAGTTTTGTTGTGTGGACATTTTCATTTTGAGCAATGAGTAAATTGGCTCTCTCCCCATGTACAGAGTGCAGTTCCTGCTTAGTAACAAAGCTGGCCTCTGTTTTTGATGTTTACATGACACAGAATTTTTTCTGGCTGTGTAGTGTCATGGTGGTGTATATGCTCATACCTATTACTCATTAATTAATCATGAAATCTTAAAAAATGAACAAAAAAAGCCCCACTGACTATTAATGCCATATTTATATTTAAAAGTTTTCAAACAACAAAAGCATAGTGTTAATAATAGACCAGCTGGAAAGTTTCCTGCTGATGTTTGGTGGGGCCATATTAACTTTGACTTCTGTCTTAGAAATGGAATTTGACAAACCCTAATGTTCTTTTTCTATAATGGGAAAAATGCTCCTAGTCAAAAGAGAAAGGAAGAAGTGGAATCTGGAGACAACTCAAAGAAAAAGAAATTAAGTAATAGTAATCTCAAAGTATGGGAATTTTTAGAGAAGTCATTCTACAAGTGAAATAGAAGAGATTCACTGAAGAGCTAATTAGCAACACTCACAACTGACATTTATGTAATACTTCATGCTTTCCAAAGAATTTTACACATACCAGCTGAACTATCATAGTTTTTCATCAAGCATGTGATAAAAACAGTTTTGAAAGTAGGGGTTCTTAGGGGTTTTTGTTTTGTTTTGGTTTGCTTTTTTGTCTCATGGACCCCTTTGATAGATTGGAGAAGTCATGGACTCCTCAGAATATTTTGAAGTAATTGAAATAAGTGCTAAATTTTATTTGGATATTAGTCAGCAAGTCAATAAATATTTATTGAGCACATACTGTGTATTAGTCACTGGTGCTATGCATTAGGAATTACAAAAAGAAGCAAAAATATACACTGTATATTAGTGAAATGAAGACGCATTTCCCCCCCCAATCCAGCTTCATAAAATTGAGGTCCATGGTTCTTTGGTTAAGAACCCCTACTTTAGAATGTATCTCTGTCAATTATAGAACAGACGGTACAATGTGGCAGGCTCCAAAAGACCTCTATATTTTTTATTCACAAATCTATATTCCTATACCATCTTGTCTCTTAACTCTCCATTTTGCCCACAAGGACATTCTTAGAGACATTATGAAATGCTTTTCTGGATCCTAATATTCTATATGACTTAGGCATGACTTAGCCACCTATTTATTGATCTTACCTCCCCCCCCAAAAAAAAAAAGTATGGGGGGAAGAAATGAAGTTAGTTTAACATAATTTGTTCTTAGTGAATCCATGCTAGCTCTCCAAAAAGAAAGCCATAATTATGTGGTCATAAACTTTTTATAGAATTATTTGTAGAATTTTGGCAATAAGCTTGTCTTATCTGTGATTTACAGAATCTACTTTCCTCTCCTTCAAACTACAAGTGGTTTCATGGTTTTTATCTACCAAGCTTTTTCAATAGAGTATATTTCTTTTGAGACTAGAAACATGAAGCTACTTAATGTTCTTTATCTCTTTATTTATATTGATATGCAATTGTTTTATACTTTATGGTTTGAAAATTTTCCTGATAAAAGAGATGGAAGCAAAATGGATATTGGATAAGTCTTCATCTTTGTTATTTGCCTTCCTGAAGCAATAGCTCTATCTTTTCCTTCTTTTTTATTTCTGCTGTCAATATGGCTAAAAAATAAATCAATTTTTTTTTTTTGGTCATTAGCATTCACCACAAACCTTGTATTATTCTGGATTTTAACCTTCTTTAAGCTCTTTTTAAAAGTGAATGTTACTACTTATTTATCTGTGTTTCTATTTCTTATATGTCTGTTTAAATTATCTTGTCAGAGAGCTCTTTATTCAGCCATATTGATTTCTTAAGATTCCTCTTCTTCTTTACCCAGATCATTCTTAATTGTATAATCAGAATTTTATTATTGAGAGCTCCTCTTCTCACTTAAGCTGTATTTCCTTTGATAATTTCTAGCCATGGATAATGTTTATTCATTATTTGATTAGCATTTATGGCTTCCATCTCTTGAAAGTGTTTGAGATGGCTTATAAGTGAAACATAATAGCCTCCTAATTGGTTTCCCTACCTTAAGCCTCCTTCCCCACTCCAATCTATCCTCATTATAGCTGGCCAAGTGATTTCCTTAAAGCAGGTAAGACCATATTGCACTCCTCTTAATAATCTTAATTGAGCTGGACTACCAAATCAAGTATAAAATCCTCTGCTGAGCATTTAAAGCTCTTTACAACTAACTCCCATCCTATGTTTCTACTTCGTCAACTATCCCTTTCCTTCATCAACTCTATAGTGTAGCCCAACTGACTTTGCTATTCCTCAGGGAATCACTATCTGGAGTGACTTTTTCATTGGCTGTCCGCCATGATTGGAATACTCCTCCTTTTCATTGGGGTCTTGGGTGAATTAATGCCTTAGTTTCTTTAAGAATATTCACTTCAATTATCACATTTTTTTGAACCTTTGGGCTACTACTGTCTTATCCTCCCAACATTACCATGGATCTGTTTTATGTATACTTAAACATTTGTATTTTTTCTCTCCTTGTTAGAATATAAGATCTTTTACGGCAGGATTATTTCATTTTGTGGTTTGTTTTTTGTTTGTTTGATTGTTTTTTTAATATTTGACACCTAATAAGTATTTGAGATAAATGAGAACTGGGATTAAAAATCAAAATGGACCCCAGCTCAAGGAAGGAGAAGACACAAGCATTGTCATGTATCTGAAAAAAAAAAAAAAACTAATTATACTTCAGTATCAAATTAGGCAGAAACTTGATAAGGAGTGGATGTTGATAGCTAAGACACCCTCCTTCTCCCCCTTCCCCCCCAAAAAAGAAAAAAAAAACATCAATCATCATTTATTAAATGCTTGCTAGGGGCAGCTAGGTAACTCCAGGCCTGGAGTCAGGAGGCCCTAAATTCAAATCTTATCTCAGACCCTTATTAGCTGTGTGACTCTGGGCAAGTCACTTAACCCTGTTTGCTTCTATGAAAATGAGCCGGAGAAAGAAAATGGCAAACATTTCAGTATTTTAGCCAAGAAAAACCCAAATGATGTCACAGAGAGTGTTATACAACTGAAATGCCTCAACAGCTATAGTAAATGGGCCAGTGAAGATCTGGGATTACAAAAGGAGGCAAGAATTTCTGCCCTTAAGGAGTTTACAATCTATGTCAATGTTCTGGGCTAATCTATGCTAATATTTTGACTAGGAAAAGCATACCAATTAATTCACAGGAAAAAAAAAAAAAAACTTATTTTCCTAGTACTTAACCAGGAATTAACCATTGTGGATCCTTTTGTAAAGGTCTGTAAGTAAAATTGTTGCTGATGTTTAATTTTATAAAAGATGATATGACTTGTTAAAGTGAGTAATTCTGGTACTGACCCTGGATGAAAGAAGAAAGGATAACATGAAATCATAATTCAATCAAAGCATTTCTGTGAAAAGCTGAGATAATAAGGCCCAGCTCCTTCGCTTGTCAGTGATCTAACTTCATACACTGTTGGATCCTGGAAATTCTAAATGAATAGAGAGATAGTTAACGTGCTTATTAGACTGCTCTCTCAGTGATCAGATATTTTAAGGAAGCATTTGGCAAATACTGGAATACAGCATGACTTGATTGAAGTATCTAAGAAATGCTGGCTTGCAGAGGAAAGAAATATTCTTTTGGGAAAGTTTAAGAACGTGACTGTATTCCTTCTCAAGAAAAAGGGCAAGCAAGGTCAGTTGAGATAGTGGGCACATCAGGTTTCTGGAGAATCAATGTTTTCCTCAGAAAAAAATTTCTATAAGTACCTTGTTGAAAAGTGGTCCCACCACCATCATCACCATTCCCATCAAAGTTCGGCAGCACATAAGGCAGAAGAGCTGATTTGAGCCTGAAAAAATATTTAGAGTAAGTGTCAACCAATTAATTACAACCTCCAAATGACTCCTGTGGCAGGCTTGATTTTATAAGGGACTGTATCCCAATGGGCTTGTCGTTCATTCCTTTTATAAATATCAGTCACTTACTATGTCCAAGTAGAGAATACAAAGAAGAGTGAGACAAGATATTTGCCTTCAGGGTGCTTAATAATATAGTAGATGAGATAAAATATGAATACAAATGAGATTAAATGTGACAAGCATAATTGGAAATTTTAAAGCTTTAAAAATACTTTAAATATTAACTATTATCATAGCTATATAGAATTGTAATTATAGTTGTAATAACAGTTATTTTGTATATGTCTTATCTCTCCTGCTAAATTACTAAGGTATTATAGCAATATAATACAATATAGAAATTATAATCATCTTGGTGTAATGTTTAGGGAGTTGGGTTGGAGTCAGAAAGATGATTCATATGTGACTTTATTTACTTATTTGCTGTCTAATCCTTTACCTCTATAATTTTTACTTCTTCATCTGTAAAATGAGCTCATTGGCCTCATGTAGCTCTTAATGTCTGTGAACTAAAAAGAAAAAAATTATTACCTCATCACTTGGGTTCTAATCTTGCCCCTGGCACATACTAGCTCTGGAGATTTAATCTCTCAAGGGAACTTGCCAAGACCATAAGTTGCAAAGAAGAGATTGAACTGCACTGGTAAAAGAAGCTCTGCCCTAGGAGATCTTTACACAAATGAAATCATAAATCTCATCCTGTGCGATTGTTTGACTGTATGTTGTTGTCTGAAGACTAACCTCACTACAGGTTGATAGTACGTGGATTTTGTTTGTAATAATATGTTAGTATTAATTATTTGTTATTAATTAACATATTAATATTAAATAAATCTGTATAATGTATGAATGAATGACAGAGCTTTCAATTGCTTATCATATGCCAAGCTGATGCGCTTACCAAAAAATAAATAAGATAGTCTTTGTTCTCAAGGAGCTTACATTCTAATATCAGATGGCAACACAAATGAGGAAGTGGTGGGGAGGGGTTATGTCACAGGGATAGTGAATGGAATCATAGAACATTAATTAACTTGTACTTTAAAAGAATGGCTGTGTGGATTTGAACACTCTTTCCAAAGCTAAATGGGGTAGTAGAGGGATATATGAAAGACAAAATGACATGTTAGTTAAGAATCAGCACTAGCTCTGGTACTACTAACTGATTACAGTGAATGCTCACTTCTCCAGAAACCGAGTTTCTTGAGAACCAAGTTAGAGCTGGAGCATGGAAGTACTTGGAGAAGAGCAGCAATATAATACAAATGGCTCAGACAAATCATAGTGAAATTGGAAGCCTGAGGTCTTAAGGCCATGAATGTGTATGTAAGTGTATAATTGCGTTTGTATGTATACACATAGTATGATACATATATAATCTAATTTAATATAGGTAACATACTACATACATATATTATGTTTACCTTGTGAGCCTCATATTAGCTTAGAAAACCACAAATTAAGGTATAATCTTTGTGGCATTATTTTTTTATTTATTTTATCAAAGATCACCCAATTAAATTTTAATCCATGCAGGCTATCCCCTACAGTTTTGGGAGAATGCATTAGACATCTCCGTTGTCTATATGTAGAATATAGGTAGGTTTAGGGAGAGGGACAGGGACTAAAGTTTTTTTTGTGGTTTTACTGACATAGGGAGCTCCCTGGTGAAGAATGTAGGATGACACCTGATCTGACCCTTAGAACAAAAAAAATAAGACAACATGTCATGAAGATTATAAACTATGACCAGGTTGAATTTGTACCAGCAATTCAGAGTTAGTTTATTATTAAAGACTTAATCATTTAATGTCAAAATCATATCACTAGATGCAAAGCTTTTGACAAAATACAATGCCAATTTCTGTTTAAAAAAAAATAGAAATAAATGTCATTTCTTTAAAATAGTAAAAACCAAATGCCTCAACCAAGAGATAATCAATACATGTAATCAAATTAAATGAGAATTCTTCCAGAAAAGTCAGAGGTAAAGCAATCTGTTGTTACTACTTCTGTTTGACATAGTACTAGAAATAAGAAAATTAACATTTAGCAACTACGATGGAGCACTTAACTCAAAAGAATCAAATCAAAATTAATTTTTGATAAAATTAGATTATTGAGATATACTAAATTACTAAACTATAGGGATAAGATACAGTGTGTGCTTACAACTTATGCACTCTTTCACCCTTCACCCCATATCTAGTCAGATATCTAGTCATGCCATTTCTATCTTCCCGACATGTCTGCCATGTGCTCCCTTCTCCCTCCACCTCTGACCCCATGCTATGTCGATGGTTCTCTGCTTCAAGTCTCTCCCCATTCTAATCCATTCTCTACTCAGCTGTCAGACTGATCCCAAAATGAAGGTCTGACTACATCTCCCATTTTCCCATCCTTCCTGTTTCTTCCTAGGTCTTCCATAAAAATCTTTGTTATAGCTTTTAAAGCCCTTCATAAACTTGCTTCTTCCTACATTTCCAGTCTTTTGGCACCTTATTTCCTTACTCTGTAGGGATTTCCTATGCTAAGTCCTCAACACAAGTCTCCATTTCCTGAGTCTCAGAGAAGTAAAGTGCCCCCAAACTCAAAAACAGCTCGTTAAGTATCTAAAGCTGGATTTGAAACCAACTCTTCCTAAGTTCAATGCTTTATCTACTGCCATCACCTTGTAGCCTCTCTTCTATATTTCTATATCCAAACCCTCTCCAGTCATCCTGAACCTAGATGATACTGCAGGATAAAGTGAGACAGGTGACCTTGCACAGCCCTCCTTCACTTAAATCCTATTCACTTGCACGTCATGGTCTTCTTTGAGAAGGAAGGATAAATAACAGTCTCTATTCTATAATATAGTTATTCTATAAAATATTTATTTCCAGTAAGAGAGGTATAAATGAAGTTTTATGGCAACTCATAGAGAGGAAAAACTGCTTCTGCCAAACATGATTTTGAAATTATTGGAAAGGATTTCATGAAGGGAGTGGCATTTGAACTGGTTCTTGAATGATGGATGGAAGGGTGAAACTTGAGGGAAAATACATCCCAGGTGGAGAAAATGGTATCAAACCCAGCAATTGTCTGCTCTGTCTCCAGCTTTTTATGTGCACTGACATATTTGAACTTACAATTGATTCTGGTTATAGAATTTTTAAGCTTGCAGATCTGACTGTCCTTTTCAGTTTCTAACAAATCCATGTTGCTGACAGTCATCAGGATAATTTGTCTTCACGTATCATCTTTATAGCTGTATCATTTGTTGCCCTGAGATAATAGTTCAGGCAATTTTTCTTTTTCCTTGGCATCTAAACATTTTTTTCTGGGCTGCCCAGGGAAAAGTCAACATATCTTGCTATTTAAGAGGTATAGAATCTGTTCAAGAATTCATTGATGTCCCCCATCTGCCCTGGGCATCCCTGCCCCTAATGTCCCAAAAATATTGCCACAAACCTTTGCATATTAAAGTATAGCAAAATATCACTGAAAAGAATGCTGGCTGTTGATGGCACAATAAAGCTCAGTTTAGCTCCTTCTGCTGCTGTCTCTAGACTGTGTGAACATGTCCTGGCCATTAACATCTCAAGAATACTCTGTGATGTCATTGATCCTCTTTGAAATTGAAAGATGAATAACAATGGCAATAAAATTTTTTTTGTGGATTGTTATTGTTGTTGTAAGGAGCTAAACATAATTTATGTAAAGTGTTTTGTAAGCTGAAAGGACTACAGTTAAGTGTGAGCTTTTGTTAGTGACTTTACTGATCATTTAAGTGTAAAATCAATTCATGATAATAGCTGAAATAAGAACTTCCCCTGAGATGGTAACAGGAAAGATCCTTGAGAAGTCCAACTCTCCCATAACTACTCAAGTAAAGAATACCAGAAGGAAAAATGATTCGGAAAATTCCTCTTTTGTGACGATCTTGGCCAAGCAGTTCAACAATTTCTTGAGATAGTTCCAAGTCAACTAGTAAAATACTCATAAGCATAAAAAATGAAGCTTGTTTCCATCTTTCTTGTAGCAGGAAAACTTAGAGCAGGACCTAGGAAAGTAGGAAAGGTCTACTAGTCTAACGTATGCAGGAATTTAGGATCATGGATTTACACCTGGGGAGGATCTCATCCATTTCAAAAACCTTCCTTTTACAGTTTTATCAAGTTTTTAGTTAAGAAGTGGAAAAGTAGAGATGCTAAGAACATGTTTTCTTGAAATCATTTGGGTTGCATTTGTTAGGACACCACTCCCATTTAGTTTTATTTAAGGAGTAAGATTTTGATATCAATATCTATAACAATGATATTCCAGTATGAATCTAATCCTGCCTGGATATTTACAAGTTGTATGGCTGAGCAAGGCATTATTTGGGAGACTCATTTTCCTCAACCATAAAATGCTGATGAACCATACTCTATTCCCATCCCTAAAGAATTATACTTCTAAAGTTACCAAGATAAGATCTATCACTTATTAAAAGTTTTGGGAAAATTTGGTATTTATGAAATCCCCAAGAGCTTTTTATAGTTTTATGTGATTAATCAGAATTTTAGAGCAAATGTAATTACTATCTTTCAACTGGAAAGATCCTGAAAGCTACCAAGTACAGAAAGTCAGTGGAAAAGCTGTATAGTTAGGTAAAAGAGCACAGCCAAACATTAGCCAAGATTTGAGCTTCTGTGTGAGCAAAATGTCCCCAAATTCATATTCATTGAGGTCCCTAACAACTGAGTCCAAACACTCCTTTGGGTCTATCATAATCCCGTTTTTGTTAGGGTTTTTTTTGTTTTTTGAAAAGGAGTTGAGGTTGGGTTGGGTTCCCCATTTATTTTGATTTCTTAGAAGAAGTATAGATGTACTTGAACTTATATGTTTTCTCTTTCAATTGCAGTTTTGCCTTGGTAGAGAAATTTTCCATTTTAAAAATTTATATAAGTTTTATAAATCTAAAATATATGATAGTCAAACAAAAGAAAATAACAGAAGATGGAAAAGAAGGAGATAGAATATGCATTTTTAAAGTATCTACTATATGCTAGGCACTAATGCTAAGTCCTTTTTTTCAAATATTATCCCAGTTGATCTCACAACAACCCTATGAGGTAGGTGCCATTAATATCTCCATTTTACATTTGAGGAAATGAAGGCAAACAAGTTAAGTGATTTCTTCAGGAACACACAGCTAGTAAGTATATGAGACTGCCTTTGAACTCAGTTTTTCCTTACTCTAGTTTCAGTGACTATCCACTGAGCCACCAGCTGCTTCTAAAAGACTAATTTCAGTCTATTTGCCATATGTTGACATGTAATTAAAGGAGAAGTTTCTTCCAAAAGGGAGACATTGTGGGTAAAATGTAATGTAATCCTTAGTCTCCAGAACATTTAACAATTAGAGAAATCCTTATTCTGCCGTACTTGGCTTCTTTTCCAGATCTTATTATTTAAAATATGTACATGGTCAGCAATATTAAGTGACAAAATAAATTCTGATATGGTCTGTGGGTCTAAGGTGGAGAATAGCAGTTGAAGAATAATTAATTAGCAAGCCCAGACACTTGATTAGAATTCTATTTGTAATCATTTCTTCTGTAGGCTTATGCCAGAGGCTGCTGTTTTAAGTTTACGGTGCAGTAGTAAATGAATTTGAATAAACGTTCTCTTTTGTCTAAAGTAGTCATTCTGAAACAGACAGACAGTGCAACTAAGATGACACAGCGGATAGAGCATTGGGCTTGAAATCAGAAAGACCTGAGTTCAAATGTGACATCACACAGTTGGTGTTTGAACCTGAATAAGTCACTTAATCCTTTTTTGCCCCAGTTTCCTCCATTTGTCAAATGAACTGGAGAAGAAAATAGCAAGCCATTCCAGTATCTTTGCCAAGATAATTCCAACTGAGGTCACAAAGAGTCAGACAAGAATGAAAAGACTGAACAGCAACTCACATGTATATGTTCTAATCTGTCCTTCCAAGTCAAATGCAAGCTCCTTAAACTAAACATATTTTGGCCTTGAATTCTCAGTGCTTAGCACAGTGACTCTTTAATACATGTTCCTTGAAATGAATTGAGTTGTTGAATTAAATAAAGGATATATATCATACTTATATTTTTTTTGGAAATCTTTCTTGTAGTCTAAGAGTCTTCTCTTGATAACTGTCAGCTCCCTTTTAGTTCTCAAAAAAATTTTTGTTTATTTTTAATACACATTGTTTTATGAATCATGTTGAGAGTTCTCAAATTATTGAATTAATTCCAGTGTTCTTATCCTTCAAATTTTTTTTTATTTTGGTTTTTTTGGATCAGACCTTTGATTTCTTTGGTATAGACTAGGAATCCCAAAAGGGAATCCCCCTTTACTGTTATTGATTGGCACTTCCTCTACAACAAAAACTGTGTGTACTATATGAAGAGTGTGGTCTTTGGCAGTGAACAGTTAATTGATTTAAAACTGAAATGCCACTAGTATCTTCCTTTACAATTCTGGTCTCTTCTCCATTAACAACCATTCTCTTCTAGGAAATGAAATCATCATTAAGAGAAGTGAATTTATCAAGTATTTTCCTCTTATTAGCATGAGATTCCTAACAAATGTTCTGGTAGTTAATATAATCCATCTCTACTGCAGTTGCTGCTTCTAATATAGATTTCAATCTAATAATATAAGTAGTTCATTTGAGGATTTTTGGCCTATCTAGATGGTGGGTCTTCTCAAGAAATCTCATTTCTTTTCTTCATCTTGGGGAATTCCAACAGAAGATCAAAGGCTTACATAGATTTAGAGCCAGACAAATATTCATAGAACATCTAGTCCATCCCCATCATAGGTTGGTGTGTTTATTTTGTAAAACTTAAGTGGTTGGAAATTTGCACAGTTAATTAATATAAGTGAGTACTAAAGATAGAATTTGAAATTTTAGTGTTTTGTTGTCTATTTCCATGACATTTTTGCTTTTCCACATGTAGGGTTTTTTGCTCATTGATAGAGGTCACTAGGTCCCAAAGCCCTGGGGTTCTCTGCATCTTAGCTCTCAGCCAAGGCATGAGACAGGATATTTTAAATGAATGAGCCATGTGGAATTTGGAATTCTTACAGGATTTGAATTTGGATTCATTCCAAGGAAATTAAGTAAATCTTTATTACGTCCTCATTGTGTACAAGGCATTATGTCAGGAATTAAATTGAAAAGAACATCAGGGGCAGCTAGGTGGCGCAGTGGATAGAGCACCAGCCCTGAAGTCAGGAGGACCTGAGTTCAAATCTGGTCTCAGACACTTAACATTCCCCAGCTGTGTGACCCTGGGCAAGTCACTTAACCTTAACCTTAACACTTAACCTTTGCCTCAGCAAAAAAGCAAAAAAAAACAAAACAAAAAAGAACATCATCATGACCATCAATGTCTACCAGAAGAGACTTTTATCTACTAGAAAATTCATAATACTCTTAATGAGAAGAACTTCATGCATGCTGTATCCCTTCACTAATACATTTCTCTTTTGCATCATATATTTCCCATTACCCACTTTTCTCATTGATTTTAGTTCTTTTCCAATCTCTTTAGAATGTGGTTTTTTTTTTTTTTTTTTTTTTACTACATTCTTTTTATCCTTTCCATGTTAGATCAACATTTCTCTAAAAAGTTTGAGTTTATACAAAGATTTCTGAAGCTCTCTTCTCTTCTCCAGTGGACCAGTTCCCTCCCACATGTGGTTGCTGACTTCAGATAGGAAAGACAGCATTTATTAACAAAACTGAAAACTATCACTTACTTATCATTTTGTGCTTTCCTTCTATTAATAATATTGAAAACTCTCATTTTTAAAAATAACTTTTTTCTTCCACCAAACCAATTTTATGTGTAAGGTAGTAAAAGTATAGAGGATCCATACTATTCTAAGGATCATAGGTTGTGAGCTTCAGGCACTGAGGTAACTAAATATCAAAGAGCTTGTAACTTGCCCATATTCACACATTGGACCCCTCTTTTTTACTACACCATATATCTCTATGAACTGCAGATGTATATCAGTTTGACTTTTTCTTGGAAACTTGATTACAAAGATTTTACTGTAAATTTCTGGTCACCCTGAAGCCTCTGGGAATGCTCATAGAAACCTCGCTGGTCTCTCCTGAAGTACTAACATCTGCTAACCTGTTAAAATATTAGTAGTTAGCACAATTAGCAGGAGTTAAATTTTTGCCTCCTTTCAGCAAAAACAGCAGACCAGTCTATACACACACACACACACACACACACACACACTGAATTATTTCTATTCCCCCACATATTTATAAACTATTCATAAATGAATAGTGAGAAAAAAAAAACCGTAGTTGAAGCTCAGTGAGAAATCAGTTGTATTAATGAGGCATCATATTGTGAAAACAAGAAATCAAAATCAAAATCCAGGTTTAATACAAGGCTTGAAGTTCAAGATTATATCTTCTGTTTCTCTTCTCTACAAACCTTTTCAATCTAAAATTTTTCCCCCATTTTTTAAAGTCACATTTTTGACCAGCCTTTATACTGTACCAAATGACTGGGATATAAAGAAAGATAAAAATAGACCTAAGGAATTCATAATTGAATGGAGGAAACAACATGTAAATTAGATACATATATAAATATATGGGTTGGGTCAACTGAATCAATCATATAACACTATTTAAAATAAGTAATAAGTTGCTTCTGGTACAGCTCTAATTGGGAAAAAAAAAATCAATCAAGCTAAGGCATTGAAACAGCCATAGGAAAATGTCTTATTCATTTTCAAAAGAAGGAAAGCCGTAGGTTGGAATGAGATGAAACTACACCGGCAGTGTACTGGTACTGGCTAAAGAGACTCAGCCATACCCTGTGGGACTTACAGAAAAAAACTAAGCCATTTCAGAATCCAGGCATTAAAATGTCAGATGAACATAGAGCAAAAGAAATCCAACCAAGTCTCTGAAAGAGACTCACTTGGATTAGAAGCAGGGAAAGGAGAAGAGCATCTATTTCTCATGAGCTCAAAAGGTCAGAGTATTTCAGACTCCCCATGGGCATTCTAGCAGTATCCCTAGATTAACAGAGGTCGATGGCAGTCTGTACTGTGGCAGCTAAGGAAAGACTGGACACATAAGGAGAGAGGCAGTTTCAGGAATTTGTTAGCAGTCTAGCAGACAATTGCACTATTATTAAGAGAAATTTCATAAGGCTCCATGAAGGGGGGGAAAAAAGGAATTGCCAAGAGCTTTTACTCTATTTATGACATTATGTGCTCTAAACTTGATCCCATTTTCCCCAGACTTTGCATCTGCTGAGGGAGAGTATGTCCCCAGTTTGGGATAATGTTTTATGCCAGCTATTTTTATTATATCACTTTAGTAAATATCCATTTCTAAAATCTCTGGCTGGATAATTTAAATCAACTGATGATCAGAGAGCAAGCACACCAGTGGGGGCTTTAGTTGTGTAAAAAGAAAACAAACCAAAAAAAAAAAAAAAAAAAAAACTTCATGAAGGGAGAAGTGACTTGAATGGACTGTCTTAGAACACTGGATTTAAGGTCCATCCTATTTTTACAAAACATGGTAATTAAAAGGTCGCCTGAGGATTTAAGAATTCTATACAATAGCTTTAATAATTTTTAACATTTTTCCCTCGATAAATTATTCTATTCTCTAATGCCCTTTATCTGAAACTTATCTCTAAATAAACCCTGTTAACTTGTGTTTTGTTGGTTTTGGGGTTTTTTTTTTTTTTGTTGTTGTTGTTTTTTGCTAATTTCTTGTTTCATATACCTGTAAGATCTGTTATATGATATTACCTTAGGATTTGTACTAAATTCTCCCATGATTTGAAGACTGATATAGCAAAAATATCATAAACATATGACAGACCAAAATATGCCAACTCTTCAATTTTGCTCCTATACAATACCATGTACAGTGCTTCTAGAATCAATGAGATAAATAAATCACTTTTCAGACTTGAAAGCACCAAATAGATTTGACCTGTTGTTTTTGCTTTTGTTATTGTTGGTACTCTTAATTTCAAGATATATGGTTTTAGGAAGTACAATACCCTCCTCCCCTCCTCTCCTACAAATAACTTTGCTGAGCTTCCTACCTGCATTCTAAGATGGGTCATCTAAGATTATGAATACACAAGATCATTATATTGTGTTATAGTATTTCTTAACCCAGAGGAATAGCAGATGGTGGCTGGGTAAAAAGACCACAGTAATTATTCCAGGTGGATATCTCTCTTACCTTCAAAGCCTCATTAGTTACTTTTCAATACTTAGCTTAGCATTTTCCTGCTGTATGTGGTTTCACTGGTCCTGACTTTAGCAGGGATAGCGTGCCCATTGGTCACATTCTGGGCCCCCCACTTCTCATTTTACAAAGATTTCTCCCCCCCTTATCACTTATTCAATGAGTCTTACTTTTCAGAGTGAAAAGGTTCTTTTCCCTTTGATCCAGCTCTATAACCCTCCCAAAAAATGCATTAAAATGTAATTAGAAAAAGGTGATTGAAGCTCCCTTTAAAAGTCACATTTTCTGTGACTTTTCTACAGAAATCCATCTAGTTTTTTACTTCATCACCAACTCTCACCTACCAGGCTAAAGAAAATATGTCATTTGGAGAAATGTCCAAAAGTGGCCAGAATAGCAAAATAGTTGCTCCCGTTGATTAGGAGTCATAAACTAAAATACTTAAGATTTGATGGCAGACCACTAAGGCTCAACTGCTGTGCCCCTTCATTTCAACTTTCCCCCCTACGTCAGGGGTACCCCACTAACTATCTGACCTATTGATAGGTAATCTAAGTACTATTAGGCTTAACATCTGGAGCTATTTTCTATCCTTAGGAGTTTCAGGACTTTTCATTTAAATATATTGTGCCTCTTTTAAAATGTTTACATAAACAACTAAATTTGCTACAAAAAGTGTCCTGTTTGAGCTTATCTTACATTGGGTTTACAGCATCTTAATTTCATTATACTTTTGTGTTGAAAAGGAAAGGATATTTGTTAATGCTTACTTTGAGCCTGGCACTATGCTAAGCATATTTTAAGTATCTCACATCATCACAACAACCCTGAGAGGTAAATTTTGTTATGATCCTCATTTTACTGTTGGACAAATTGAAGTAGAAAGACATTAAATGACTTACCTAAGATCATACAATCAGTATGTTTAGGAGGCCCAATTTGAAGTTAGGTTTTCCTGACTCTACGCCCTTTATTCTATCCATTGCACCTGAGTATAATGCCGAATTAGAACTGATAGGAAATCTAGGTTCAGACAAGTCACTCATCCCCTCTTATCTTCAGTTTCCTTACCTGTACAGTACTAGTAATAATAATACGTACTTCACAGGGTTTGGGGAAAGAGTGTAAATTTTAGACCAATTTGTAAACATGAGTGTTATTATTAATTATGATTATTATTATCATCATCATCATCATCATCACTTTATTCAAATCAGAGGTTGCCAAATGTTCAAAAGTTAAAACTGTTCCAGATACTTTGCTCTCACAAATAATTTAAGAGAAAATAGCTGATGGATGGGGAAAGTAGCAGAACATTGGTGTGTAAGCAACCTCTTCTCTAGAGTTTGGTGATACCTTCCAGCAATTCCTGGAGGAGGGTTTCTGGCAACAGTGCACTAAGAGAAGTAGCAAAGAATTATTTTGGTAGCAGGAGCTAAGAAAGTGGCACTAAATAAAAATTCTACTACCTTGGGCAATATGTCATAGGTACTAGAATTTTATTTTTCTTTCAAAAATAATTGAGGAAATTCATCCCAGTATAGTAGAAAAAGCATTTAACTTAGAATTAGAGGATCTGGTTTAAGATTCTGGCCAGTTTCTTTATCTGCCAGAAAGGGGTTAGATGAGACGTCGTTTGTATGGTCCCTTCAAAGTCTAAACCTATTATAAATGAATGAATAAAAAATATTTATTAAGCATTTATCATGTGCCAAGTATTGTGAATGCAGATAAAATTGAGATGCTGTTTGTCCTCAGGAAGCTCACATTTTATTAGGGGAGACATCGTTTAGGAAAATAGCAAAGGAGAGACATTCTGGGATGGGAAGTCATTGGAATATTAAGAGCAGCAGCCATAGAAGAAAGGATTGGCATATGTTTTCCAGAAACAATGGTAGCATTGATGGGTTTGATTAAAATTTTCCCAAGGTGGAGAAAACTACAGCAGGGCTTTTTCTTGTAGGTTGTAAAAGTGTTCTCCCAAAGATTTTTCATTTGATCCAAGTAATTTCTATTTCCCAGAAGTCTAAGGTGGAAAAAAAGTTAGCAAATTGGAAGAGGAGGGAAACTAAAAGTAACTAGTTATAGTTATAGTATTTAAATAGATTCTGTTCTATTATTATAAATTATATGTGCTACCAAATAGATTCTATACTATATGATTGCTAATATGAAGATTATTTACCATTGTTATAATAGTGTTAAAGCTCCATTTCTGTTTCAACTTGAGGTTTACATATCATTTTCCTCATTTAAAACAAGAATATGGGATATCATTTTCCTCAAAAGAAAATTTTGTGCTCTGTATTTTAGATGTAAGCCTACCAGAAACAATTTTATTAATTTAAGTTACACTAATCTATAAGCATTTCTGCTTAGAGGGGGGGAAAAGCTAATGTTAGGCAGAATTGTTGGTGCTCAGTCATTTAAATCGTGTCTGACTGACTGACCCCACTTGGGGTTTTCTTGGCAAAGATACTAGAATGGTTTGTCATTTCCGTTTCCAACTCGTTTTACAGATGAACAAATGGAGGCAAGCAAGGTGAAGTGACTTACTCCAGGTTATACAACTAATGTCTGAGGCTGGATTTGAACTCAGGTCTTCCTGACTCCAAACCTAGTGCTTTCTCCAAGGTGCCACCAACCTGAGTCATGTTTTTTTTTTTTTTTTTTTAATCTCTCTAAAAAAGCCATTTTCAAATTATTATTGGTGATACTTCTGAACAAAGAAAACTTCTCACTGTGATAAAATATAGTTTCAGGGATCAGGGAAAAGTTCAGTCAACACATTGCCTCTTCAAACAGAACATTAATTATATATAACTTTTCAACACACCTTTGGAGAATCATTTACTTAAAACTGCAATTCTTCTCTAGGTGAATTATAAAGTAATAAAGCCTTCTTCCTTCTTTCATTCTGATTGTTTCAATGATTGCTGTAGACAGTGTAACTCAGGGAAGAGTTCTGCCATGGCTGATGGGGAGAGGGAAGGGCAGAAATGCATTTAAAACTAGTCAGCACTAATGCATTGTTGGTGGAGTTGTGAACTTACGCAACCATTCTGGAGAGCAATTTGGAATTATGCCCAAAGAACTATAAAATTGCGTACCCTTTAATCCAGCAATATTACTGTGAACCATAGAGAGCATAAAAAGGGAGAAAAGATCCATATGTACAATTTTTTTTTTTTTTTGTGGTGGCAAAGAATTGGAAATTGAAGGAATGCCCATAAACTGGGAAATAGCTGAACCAAGTTATGGTATATGAATACTATTGTTGTACAAGAAATGGTGAGCTGGTGTATTTTAGAAAAAACCTGGAAAGATATATATGAACTGATGCTGAATGAAGTGAGCAGAACCAAGAGAACATTGTACACAATATTGCACGATGATTAGGTATGATAGACTTAGTTCTTCTCAGCAAAACAATGATCTACGACAATTCCAAAAGACTCATGGAAAATGCTATTCACATCTAGGGAAAGAACTATAGAGTCTGAATGTAGATCAAAGCATATTATTTTAACTTTTATTTTTTGTTTTTCCTTTTTTATGGTTTTTACATTTTGTTCTGATTCTTCTTTCATAACATGACTAATGTGGAAATATGTTTAACATGATTGTACACATATTGCCCATATCAGATTCCTTACTGTCTTGGGAAGGGGGGAAGACAAAGAGAGGGAAAAATTTGGAACTCAGAATCTTAGAAAAATGAATGTTGAAAACTATCTTTACCTGTAATTAGGAGGAAAATACTACTAAGTAAAAAAAAAATAGGCTGTTGAGAATGATTGTTGAAAAATTTCCAAGCAGCATATTATTTCAAAATGATAATTAAAGAAAGACCAATCTCTTTTAGAGTAGCCCAAAGGCTTCAAATTAGGGCAAATTTCAGATACTTTCTTAGTTTTTAAGAGGGAAAGTAGGATTAGTTTCCTTTCCATATTTTATAAATAATAATGAAATAAATATAACTTATATTGTGTCTTATTTGTAAAATATGATATATCATATATAATGGAATATGATGATATATCATTAAACATATTAAATTATATAATATAAATTGCTGTAATTTAAATGTTATATTTTAAAATATATCATAAAAGCTAGGTGGTGCAATGGATAGAGCACCAGTCCTGAAGTCAGGAGGACCTGAGTTCAAATCCGGGCTCAAACACTTAACACTTCCTAGCTGTGTGACCCTAGGCAAGTCACTTAATCCCAATTGCCTTAGCAAAAAAAAAAAAAAAGTCATAAAATAAGTATATAATGGAAATATATTACATGATATAATTTACAAATCAATGCATAATGTAATTATATAATATATTACAACTAAATATATATATATATTTTTATATATATAAAGCTTCTTATTTACAAAACATATGAGTGATTTTTCAACATTGACCTTTGCAAAAACTTTTTTTTTCCCAAGCTTTTCCCCTCCTTCCCCCCACCCCCCACCCCTAGATGACAGGTAATCTAATACATGCTAAATAGGATAAATTATATGACAAATACAATACATGTATGCATATCTATACAGTGATCTTACTGCACAAGAAACATCAGATCTAGAAAGAGAAGAAGAAAAAACAACCTAAGAAGGAAAACAAAATGCATGGAAATATTCACAGAAAGCGTTAAAATGCTGTACAACTAAATATATAAACAGCTAACATTTATAAAGTGACATATTTTGCAAAACACTCATCTCATTTGATTCTCATAATAGTCCCTAAAGATAAGTGCTATTAATATTTGTGTTTGAAACCCAGAGAAACTTGCCTAGGATTGCATAGTTAATGAATTTCTGAAGAAAGAGTATTCCTGATTCCAAATCCTGGATTCTATATACTATGCCAGATGGCTTCCTAAGAAACTGAGTCTCAGAATGGTTGAGTGGCTTCCTCAAAGTCCTATAATTCCCAAGTTTTAGTTACAGGATTCCAACCCAGGTCTTTCTAGACCTTGAGACCTTGAGACCTTTTGCTAAGGCATCCTTACTTAACAACAATAGTTGACATTTATAACAATTAGGAATATAGATCCACAAGTGGCAAGAAGGAGCCTTATAGATCACTTAATCCAACCCATTCAAACTTTCAGTTGAAATTGAGTAATGACATGACATGTTGATTGTGAATGCAGAGATCATTATTATTATTATTATTTTAATCTCATGACTGCATAGCTGCTGAAGCACCCTGTTCAGCTGGATTTGTATGTAGGTGGTTTTCAAACTTTTGTTCTCAATATTTTTATACTATTAAAAATTATTGAGAATTTATCTAGGGGCATCAAGGTGGCCCAGTGGATAGAGCACCAGCCCTGAAGTCAGGAAGACCTGAGTTCAAATCTGTCCTCAGAGACTTAACATGTCCTAGCTCTGTGACCCTGGGCAAGTCACTTAACCCCAATTGCCTCAGCAAAAAAGCAAAAAAAAAAAAGAGAGAGAGAGAGAGAATCTATCCAGTTTTTGTTTATATGGACTATATAGGTATTTGCCATATTAGAAATAAAAACTAATTTTGAATTTGTAGACCCTCTGAAAGCATTTCAGAGATCCCTAGGATTCTCTTTTGAGAACCACTGATCTAAAAGGACAATCTTGTGATGATAAATGCTGAGAACTTTTGGAGAAACATGACTCCTTTATCAACTCAGTGACTTTTAGACTAGAGAAACAGAGAAGTGTGTGTGTGTGTGTGTGTGTTAGGGGTGAATGGTGAACAGGAAACCACTGGAGTCAGGAGTGTGTGGGGAGGATCCAGGACCCCATCATGTCTCTTGAATCTCAGCTCCTACCCTTCAGAGAGTGCATAGAGGAGGGGAAACTCATTCTTTCCCTTTTTTTGAACAGAATTTTTGTCTTGTTCTTAATCTTGTCCTGAATCTTACATGGTCTGTTGCCTAAATTAAAACTATATGACTCCCTGAATTAGTTTTATTGCTTACATTGATAACTATGTTTGCTTACTATGATTATCTTTTGTATAATAAAACATTTAATGGGCTAAAAGCTAAATTGGTTGAGATTAAATTAACTTTTACTCTCCAGCTTTTGGAGGATCTAATTTCCCTCCCCCAATAAGTCTTCCCCAAAAGTCTTACACATTAACTACAAATATCTGATGTTTAATAAATATAATTTGGGAAGTAAGGTGGTATAGTGAATAGAGCACCAGATCTGGAGATCAGATAAGGTCAGATAAGACCTTAGACACTTACTAGACATGTGGTATTGGCAACTCACCTAACCCTATTTGCCTCAATTTTCATGTCTGTAAAATTAGCTAGAGAAGGAAATGGAAAACCACTTCAATACCTTTGAAAACCCCAAATGGGGTCAAAAAGAATCAGTTGCAACTCAAAATGATTGAATAATAACAAAATAGAAATTGTAGCCTAATACCCTTCTTGAAGATAGAGGAGAAGAGATAATGACCCAGTGAAAAATCACGTCTTTTGAGAGAAAACCACTTAGAAATTTCTGCCAGTCTTTTCAACAGTGAGATGACTCAGGCCAGTTCCATGGTCTTGTGATGAGGAGAGCCATCTATACCCAGAGGGAGGACTGTGGGAACTGAGGGTGGATTACAACATAGCATTTCATTCTTTGTTGTGGTTTGCTTGAATTTTATTTTCTTTCTCATTTTTTAAATCTGATTTTTCTTGTGCAGCAAGATAATTGTATAAATATATATGCCTATTTTGGATTTAACAAATATTTTTTATCATGTTGAACATATTTTGAATTACTTATCATCTAGGTGAGGGGAGAGAAGGGGGAAAAATTGGAACACAAGGTTTTTCAAGGGTCAGTGTTGAAAAAATTAACCTCTCATATATTTTCAAAATAAAAATCTTCAATAAAAAACAAATATTTTAAGCAAGTTAATAATTAAAAAAAAAAGAAGTTTCTGCAGTATTCTGCCATTGAAGTAATTTGAATACTTTATAAGCAGATTCACTGGTCTAAAAGAGCAGTTTGAGAGAATCTCAAGGAATTATGGAATATTAGGAAAAGTACTGAGTTTGGAGCTAGGAGAACTGGGTTCAAATCCCAGCTGTATTGTGAGTGGTTACGACCATTCTAGAAAGTTTAGAATTACACTCAAAAAGTCACCAAATTGAGTGGCAGGAATACCCTAGGAATGTCTAGTAAGGCATATATCCCAACAATATCAAAGATAGTGGAAAATAAGCCAAATATCCAAAAATATTTATAACTGCTTTTATATTAAAAAAAAAACCCAACCCTGGAATCTAAGAATGCCCACTTGTTGGGGAACAGCTAAAGAAATTATGGTATGTAAGTGTAAAGAAATACTATTATTATGTATTGGATATGATCGCCTCTACAATACCTACGACTTTTGGATCTAAAAACTAATGTGTACTAATACCAGCAGTGAATTCCCATGAGCTATGAGTTTATCATAACTCTTTTCCTGTAAATTTCATAAAGAGTACTTTTTTTTTGTTTATTCCATATTTTGAAATATCTTGCAAACTAGTTTGTCTTTGATTTTTTTGAGGTCATCCTCAAAATGGATAATAGTGCCTGAGACCAGGTTTTCACTCAGATTTTTCCTGTCTCTAACTATTGTGCCACTTTTTAATAGTTGTTGTCAATCATTTATTAAATATCTTTTGTGTAATCAGATGCTTTGGACATAAAGAACAGGAACTAACTGTTCTAAAGGTGCTTCTGTTCTATTAGAGAAAATAAAAATAAATATGAAATATAAAAGTTAATCAGTAAATATTTATGAAGCACCTACCATGTGTCAAACACTGTGCTAAGTTCTGAGGGTACAAAAAGATTCAAATTAAAAGTAATTTGGGGCAGAGGAGTGTGTATCAACAGTTGGAGAAATCAAGAAAGTCCTCACATCAGTAGTGGCTCTGGAGGTTTGCTTTGAAACAATCTAGATATGAGAACTGGAAATAAGGCAGAGTGAATTCCCGGCACAAGAGACTTGCTGGCACGTAGTCTAGTTTGGTACATAGAGAAAGTTAGGAGAAGTAAAATGCTATAAACCTGGAAATAGAACAAGATTGTACAGGAATTGAATACCAAACAGATATTTGGAGGTGATCAGGACAGTTAGTGTAATAGATAGAGCACCAGACCTGGAATCAGGAAGATCCATCTTCCTGAGTTCAAATCTGGCCTCAGACAATTACTATCTGTGTGACCCTGGGCCAATCACTTAATCTGTTTGCCTCAGTTTCCTCTTCTGTAAAAATGAGCTGGAGAAGGAAACGGCAAACCACTCTAAAATATTTGCCAAGAAAATCCCAAATAGGATCACAGAGAATTGGACACCACTTAAAAACAACTGAACAGGGGCAGCTAGGTGGCGCAGTGGATAGAGCACCAGCCCTGAAGTCAGGAGGACCTGGGTTCAAATCTGGTCTCAGACACTTAACATTCCCTAGCTGTGTGACCCTCGGCAAGTCACTTAACCTCAATTGCCTCAGCAAAAAGCAAAAACCAAAAAAAACCAACTGAACAAAAGTGTCATGATCAAACCTGTGTTTGAGGAGTGCTGCTTTGGGAAACTGGAAAATTAACTGGAAAGGGGCAAGACTTTGAGGGAGGAAAACAAATGAAGAGGCGCATGGTAACAGTCCAGACTAAAGATAATGAGTCCTTGAACTAGAGTGATGATCACATCAATAGAGAGAAAAGAAGCAGATGCAAGAAATGTTGGGGAGGTCAAATCAACAAAAGCTGGAAAATTATGTGTCTCCTTAACAACATAACATATTAAAAAGAGCCTCATGCAACCAACTTAGACATTTTATCACATGACAGTCTTTCATAGCACTCTGGTGCTAACTGTTTTGTGTTAATAGTTGACCTGACAATTACATTTTAGAGAGGTCAAAAACAACCTCCCAAATAGTAGTTTGTAAATGCTAATTCTTAAAGTAAAATTGGCTCCAATGAAAATACCATTAACTATTTATTGTAAAAGGAAGAGGAAAAGCCAAGCCCTGTAAATATTTTTTATTCTGTAATCTTGCCTGTTCAACAGAGAATTAGAAAACATTTCAGGTTGAAGGTAATCTTACATTGTTTATGGTTGGATTACCTTGATCTTTTTAGGGATCTTCTTAATTGATCTTCTTAATCTTAATTAAGATTAAAAATGGTTAAACTTAGTCATTAAATAATGGAAGGGTAGAATTATTAGTGAATCTCATCTGATTTTCACAAACTAAGAAAGAAATTTATTATTTTATGAGAAGAAGCAATGAAAAAATGGGCATTTCTATAATAAAGTATCTGGAGTGTCTAAAGTAACCTTAAGAGTATTCTGGCTGGAGTTTTAGGGTAGAGCCGGGATAGTGAAATAACAGAAAGGTATATTCAAAGTACTTTTTCACAAAGAGCTAGAACTCATCCCAGACCAAATTCTTATAGGGAAATTTTAAAAAATCATGAGTCATATTTCTAGAGAGACAGAAAGGTTTATTAACATCCAGAATGCCAAAAATGCAAGATGAACAAGGTTGGGTATCAGAATAAGTACCCATTTCAAACTCATAAAGAACAGGCTGATATTGTATAAAATATAGCAACTGGTGCTTCCTGGCAGTTTTGTGGCTCACTGCCCAGTTCACAGTCCAAGGTAGAGTTACGGTAGGAGTTGTATCCAGAGGAAGGATTCCAGGCTAAAAAAAAAAAAGCTATAGGCTGTGTCCTGAGCAAGGAGCAAGTTTAGAAGCTAACAAAAGCTTTGTTGCTCTGAACTAGGAGCAGGATCTCAGTTGTATTTCCTCAGCTTGGTTTGGAGCTTGCAATGGAATAATCAGGGCAGAAATTCCAGATCAAAGGGTAGCCTGCAGCAATATCACTTTAAAACCTGCAGTTTTCCAGCTGTCTGATGTTGGCTAAGGCCACCAACAATCTATTAGAACTCCAACTAGGGGGGAAAAAAAAAAGAATTCCAACCAGGAGAAGGGCCCAGAAGTGTGTTGCATAAACCCAAACCGGACCAGAAACTTGCAGAGCTCTTACTAAGAGGGTAATGATCAGATTTTGACTTGGATGAGACCACTCTGGGACTACTGAGAGCTGGCAGGTCCCCAGCCGAGCTGTCCCTAAAATGCTGAAATAACTCAGTATCCTCCAAGAAAGCAGCAAAAGAACCCAAGAAGGCACAGACTCAGCTCATTTCTTCCAGAAGCATGCAGAACACCACTTCATCAAATCCAAAATAAGGAAGTAGTCTGTGAGAATGAGGAAAGAAAAGAAACCCCACATAAAAAGCTATTAAAGTCACAGAGATGAGCAAGTCACAAGCCTACAAGAAGAGAATGACTCTATCTACAAGCCAAGCCTTGAATTTTTTTTTTTTTTTGCTTTTTGCTGAGGCAATTGGGGTTAAGTGACTTGCCCAGGGTCACACAGCTAGGAAGTGTCTGAGACCAGATTTGAACTCAGGTCGTCCTGACTTCAGGACTGGTGCTCTAAGCACTTCGCCACCTAGCTGCCCCTACCAAGCCTTGAATTTAAAAAAACAAAACAAAACAAAACAAAACACCTTGAGTACAAGTCAATTTGAATTTCTGGTAAAGTAAGACAAGAGAAAGCTAAAAGAGAGAGGTAAAAAAAAATATTGTGCAAATCAAATGAGAGTGCTAAAGGAAAATGAGAACTATGGAAGAAAGAATTGTAAAGAGAATTAACAGCTTGGAATAAGAAGTACAAAATCTTACACAAAAACATATTCGCTGATAATTAGAATATATTAAATAGAAGCAACTCCAAGAGACAAATATTAAGACAAAATTAAAAGATTGAAGAGGATAAAAAAGAAAATATAAGGTATTCCCTAGCACAAATAATTGACCTAGAAAACAGATTGAGGAGAGATAGTTTAAGAATCATTGGACTACTTAAAAGTTATGGCCTAAAATAGAAGGGCCTAGATATCATGTTTCAAGACATCATAAAAGAAAACTGCAGAGATCTCATGAAGCCAAAAAACAAAAAAGGATCCTAGAAAATAGAAAAAAAAATCTGTTAGGTACATTTTAAAAAAGAATTCCAAATAAAAACTTCCAGGAATATCATTGTCAAATCCCAGAACTTCCAGGCCAGATTAAATTACCACAAACAGCCAAAAAGAAGAAACTCAGGTATTGAAGAACCACAGTCAAGATCACACATGATTTACTAGCTACCACTAAAAAGCAGTGGAGAGCTTGGAATATAGATACTAAAGATAAAAGTTTGCAAACAGGAATAATTCAATCAATAAAAATAAGTATTTTCCTTCCATAGAAAAAAATGAACCTTTCATGAAGAAGAAGACAGTTAAACATTCCTATAGGCAGCTGGATAGCACAGTGGATAGAGCACTGGGTTTGGAATCAGGAAGATTAATCTTTAAGAGTTCAAATCCAACCTCAGGCATGTATTAGCAATGTGACTCTGGGTTAAGTCACTTAATCCTGTTTGTCTTAGATCCTGAGTTATAAAAATGAACTGAATAAGAAAATGGAGTAGTTGCTCTGTTACTTTTGCCAAGAAAACCTCAAAATGAGACTACAAAGAGTTGAACATAATTGAAATGACATGACAACATTCATTCCTGTTGAAAAGACCAGAGCTGCATAGAAATTTAAAATTGAAATACAGACGTTTAGAAGAACATTAAAAAATTTAGCATTTAAGCACAGTTGTAGGATATAAAATAAGTCAATATTTTCCACAATTCTGTATCCTAACATCAAAATACATCACAAAGTATAGAAGAATAAATTCCATTTAAAATAACTGCAGAAAGTATAAAATACTTGGGGATTTACTTGAGAAGATACATACCAGAATTGTATGAACATAACTACAAAACATTCTTTACAGACCAAAATAATTGGAGAAAAGTTAACTGCTCTTTGTATGGGCTTCTTCAGCTACTTTATGTGGAATGATAGCTTAATAAAATCTGACAAGAATGCCACTAAAAACACTAGAAATAGTCAAGATGCTTACTGAAACATGGATTTCCACCCACTGTTCAAGATTCTTAAGGGCTCTAAGTGTATATCATGCTTTGAGACATTTGCTAATGATCGTATGAAACTGTCACAATTATCAAGACATCTGTACTAACTGCTTTTATTATTAAAAACAATGTGTCTCCTATAAAAACTTCTCATATCTGTACACTGTGCAGTATTTTTCAAGCTATTTCAAAGTCTCCCAGTGAGTTTTAGAGGGTTTTGTACCCATTTGTTATAACATGCAGTGCAATACCCTCAATTAGTTTACAAGAATAACTGACTAACATCAGGGAAGATGGAAATTTGCCCATTGAATTTCAACAAAACCTTTGCATAAATAGCAAATGATGTTGAACGAAATGTTTCATGACTTAGTAAGCATAGACAATGAGGCAATCTACATATTTGTGAGGTACTAGCATTTTAATCCATGACAGCTAATAAATTCAATCAAAATACGCTGAAGTGAATTGTTTGCATGTTGTCTCTGCTCACTCCTACATACTTTCTCCTAGAGAGCACTGACTCTTTTTTGCCTTTCAGTATTATCCCCAATACTTAACACAGTACCTGTCTCAAATAATGCTCAATAAATAATAATTAACTGGCACTCACTGAGACTCAGTCTTTTAAATTGCTGTATAACAAAATGTTAGTCCAAGACTTTCAATGAAACATAATTCAATCACATTATTCTGTCAATGATAATTTTAGTAAAACTAAAAAGGATTTTTATGTCATGAAAAAATGGTTTTTTAGATATATTTCATTATCTTATCCTTTTAAAATATTAATTTATTGTATATTTTCTAATAAGCATAATGTATAGAGTCTCTCCAAAATGTTAGCACACTTTAAAACTTAATAGCTTATACTAAGATTTTATTCCAAAAACATGTATTCCCTATAAAATATCTCAAATCTGTACACTTCAAAGAGTTTTTAAAACTTTTAAAATCTCTCAATGAGTTGCAATGGGTTTTGAACCTATTTATTAAACATAAAATTCAACACCCTCAATTTTTAGTTTTATCACTGAAAACAATCCATATCCCCCATAAATCCTCTCATATCTGTGTATCCTGCAGAATTTTTAATATCTTAGAACTTCATGAAGATTTTTGTATGTGAACCCTGCATTATTATATTTAAGTCTTTGTATGGGTGTATATGTGTACATGTGTGTGTATATATATATATATATGTATTTCTGTATATGTATACATACCCATATAACTTATAAATAAAAACACATATATCAGGATACGTGCTCTATATTTTGTTTTGTTTTTTCTCTCCCTTTTTTTGCTTTTTTGCTGAGGCAGTTGGGGTTAAGTGACTTGCCCAAGGTCACGCAGCTAGGAAGTATTAAGTGTCTGAGACCATATTTGAACTCAGGTTCTCCTGACTTAAGGGCTGATCCACTGCACCACCTAGCTTTCCCATGCTCTATATTTTCAAAGCAAATTTAGAAATCACCACTTTAGCATTAATGAGCTAAAAAATAATGTTCAGTTATCTTGGTGCCAGATTGATTGGAACAATGGCTGTGACTTTTGTGTCAAGTTATTGATGGATGGATATGATAACCTGGGAAATGAATGAATGGTTAGATGGATGGATGGAGGCACACGCACATATATGATATTGATAGGTGTTATATATGTATATATACTCAAACATATACACACATATATACATATATATATGTTGTCTGTGTATATGTATGTGTGTTTACTTATACTTGCACATATATATCTGACCTTAGACCACCTTTTCCTAAGAACCAGTGTCACTTCTAAGAGAGATTAAGAGCATCCAGTGTGTTCACATTTGAGTTCTGCCCCTCCCATACATTCATAATCTTGGGCAGATTGCTTACCAAGCCTCTCTGGACCTCTATCTCCTCATCAGTAATGAGATGGTCAGGCTGGATGACCTCGGAGCTCCCTTTCAGCTCTGTTGAATCATAGATATTGGATTTGTCTGCTCCAAGCTATATTCCTAATGGTCTGTAGGATTAAATAAGAAATTCTTTACCTACTTAAGGTGATATTAAACAAGGCTTTAAATAGAGATTTGTTAGAATCAGCCTATCAAAGTCATAGATCTTGTGCTTCTTTCAGTGGATGGTTTTTTAAACTTTTAAAAATTGAATCTAGTTCTGTTTCTCATTGTGAAGTTAAGGTCGTGGGTGCCCTCTCCCTTGTGGAGAAGTTGTTTTGCAAATGTGAATTTAAAGTAGGGAGATGGGGCTATGCAAGAGTTGAGGAGGGAGGGACCTGGGACCAAGCATTATATTGAATATGACAATAAGAAGCTATTGGAAAAGGAAGGGATGAAACCATCCTAGTCTTAGAGCTTTGTAGCATTATTGTATACTGGAAAGAAATGATCATTATTATTCTAAAATAATGTAAGGCATTTATTGGCTGTACATTTACATAATTTTACATAACGTTTGATCTGTTAGCCATACGCATATGTCAACCATAAGCCATTGAAACATTGATGATACTCATTTAGCAACAGGGGAAAGGTAAGCAGAGCTGATCAGCTTTTCAAAGACAGAAAGAGCTGCAAAGAGGAACTCCTGAAATGTTAAAAGTAAAATAGGATGACAAGATCAAAGTTTTAATGTTGAAAAAGGAATCTTAAAAAGCCATTCATTTTTTTAAAAGATTCTCACTTGTCTGCAGTATCATAAATCCCCAAAGTGTTCCTGTGACTTAGTGATGTGTAGTACTGTTCACCTGTAGTGTTATCAATGATTAGGATCATGCAACTTTTTTTTGTATGTTATTTGCTAACAACAATAATAAAAGCTGACATTTATATAGAGGTTTAAGGTTTACAAAGTTCTTTTTAATTCTTAGCTTTTTATTTTTAAAATATATGCAAAAAAAGTTTTCAACATTCACTCTTACAAAATCTTGTGTTTCAAATTTTTCTCCCTCTCTTCTTCCCACCCCCCTCACCTAGACAACAAGCAATCCAATATAAGTTAAATATGCAGTTCTCCTAAAAAATCTTCACATTTATCATGCTGTACAAGAAAAATCAGATCAAAAGGGGAGGGGGGAAATGGAAAAAAAAAGCAAGTAAACAACAACAAAAGGTAGAAATATTATGTTGTGGTCCACATCAGTCCCCATAGTCCTCTCTCTGGAGACAGATGGCTCTCCATCACAAGTCTATTGGAACCGGCCCAAATCACCTCGTTGTTGAAAAGAGCTATGTTCATCACAGTTGATCATTGCATAATCTTCTTGTTGCTGTGTGCAATGTTTTCTTGGTTTGACTCTATTCATTTAGCATCAGTCCATGCAAGTCTCTCCAGAGCTCTCTGAAATCATTTTGCTGATCATTTCTTACAGAACAATAATATTCCATTACCTTCATATGCCATAACTTAGCCATTCTCCAACTGATGGGCATCCACTCAATTTCCAGTTTTTTGCCAATACAAAAAGGGCTGCCTCAAACATTTTTTGCAAAGTTCTTGACCTACATACCCTCATTGGACCCTCAACAACAGCCCTAGGAAGGAGATAGTATAGTCATTATTATTCTCATTTTACTGATGAGACAACAGAACAACGAGAAAGCTCTTAGAGAGATTTTTTTTTTTTATTTGCCAGTAATTACACAGATAGTAATGTTAGAGGAAGGATTTTAGGCCAGATCTTTCTAATTCCAGGTGGTTATGATAATATGATGATGATAGTAGCAGCTAGCATTTATAGGGAGCCAAGCTCTGTACTAAGGACCTTACAAATAGTATCTTATTTGATCTTTACCACAACCCTGGAAAGTAGGTCCCATTGTTTTTCCCTTTTTTATAGTTAAGGAAACTGAGAGAAATAAAAGGTTAAATGACTTGCTTAACAACCATAAATTAATGTCTGAAACTGGATTTGAACTCAGGCCTTCCTGACTCCTAGGTCTCCATCCGCTATACTATTCTACCTTTGTTCATGCTAAAGGCTACTTTGCTCTTTGTTGTCAATTGTTTCAATTGTGTCTGACTCTGCAATAACCCCATTTTGTGGGTTTTCTTGGCAAAGATACTGAAATGGTTTGCCCTTTCCTTATCCAGCTTATTTTACAGAGGAGGAAACTGAGGAAAACAGAGTTAAGTGACTTGCCTTGAGTCACACAGCTAATAAGTGGTTGAGGCAGGATTTGAAATCAGGTCTTCCTGATTCCAGTCCTGGCATCCTATCCACTGCATCATCTAGATGCTACTGATAGCAATTCTCTTCCTACCAGGTACACTCAGAATACTATAATTACTTCTCTTTTATGTAGTTTTTACATGACAAACATTTACATGTTTGTGAGAAGTCTCTTGTAGCAAGGCAAAATAGTTTAGTAAATACCCCAAATATTTCCCTTAGTAAGTTAGGCTTTGTCTTGTTGGGAAATGAGACCACAGTGTATTTCTAAAATTGGATTAGTTTTTCTAACTCATCCCAGTCTCTCCCAAATAGAACTATGAAACACTACTATAGACCCACACTTAATTGGAAAATGAGCTTTTCATGAAGATGATTTCATGCTCTATAGTAGTTAGTAGCTTTTTTAACAAGGTCAAACCACAAGACTTTGGAGATAGAATGCAAATGTGCCAAAACTATGTTATTAAATGTTTTCCAGAAGTCTGGTTCAGGTCATTAAGCCAAGCACAACTTTCAAGACAGGTCTTTGTCTTTAGAGCAAAAGGGAATTGGCACTTTGGTCATTTTTCCTTTTGACACAAAGTCAAGATGGGGAAACTTAAAAGGGTACAAACCATGGAAATAGAGTATGGCCTTCTGCCAGAAATGACATTCAAAGCTTACTAAGTGTGAGAAAATGAAGCCGTCTGAAACCTTCTCATTAAAATTTTAATCTTGTTGTCCTCTTTCTCTCCTCACTCTCTCTTACTCAATATAAGGTCATTTATTCTTCCTCTGACTGGTCATCATAAGGAGATTATTTAAAAAAAAAAACAACAAACTTATGAGAGCACCCAGGGGTTCTCAGCAAAGGTCATTTAATCCAACCAGAGATCTTCCATGACTGATCATTCAATATTCTCTCCTGTTGTTTTTGGTTGTGTTCATTATCTCCCAGGCTTTATTTTTCCAAGGACGTTTCACCCTCCCCAACAACTCAGCTGCCACAAACCAGGGAAGGAATACACCAATATCAATAATGGGAACTTTGCTGGATGTGATTTTTTTTATTCTGGTGTTATTCTGTCCATTAAAGGAAAATCCCTTTTCTCAGTCTTGTTTCCAACACTTAACATGGTGCCTGCCACATAGTAGGCATTTTCAAAAATGCTTATTGACTTGACTTAATGACTTGTTATTGTTTGTCCAGCATTCTCAAAAACTACCATGATATCAGGAAGGTGATCCCTAACATGCACGTAAATTGGATTTAAGTAAAGGAGGGCTGTGCAAAGTCTCAATTTCTGGATAGAGTGGCCAAACTATGATCTACTAAAGACCTTAACTTTAAAAAGCCTAGGTCTTCCACTGCATCCAGGGCCACCTCCCTAATCATCCTGTTCTGTTTAATGCTATTCAAACTCATATAGTCCTCGATCAAAATTATAGAAATGCATTTCTCTTCCTCTAGCACCTCTGCATGTGAAGCAGTTATGGGTGGACTCACCCTTCATGTTCTTTTGTCCAAATAATTGTAAGTGCAAGGAAAATATTTAATTTAAATTTGTGTCAGTTTGGAAGATGATTTTAAAAAAAAAAATTCTTGTTACATGAAAGGGCATTACAGGTTTTCTTGTGGTTATCCTTTCACTTATTCAGTGGATCATGTTCAGGGCTCTCTATTTTCCCAGTTCTCAAGTTTTAAAAGAAATATAATATATCTACATGCTACGTAATTTCAGCTGATCCTTTGATAATTAAGATACTCTTTTTAATATTTGTAGTTTCCCTCTAGGTTAATGAACCATTAAGCACCATCTCTTTGGTTCACAACTGTATTTAGGGTTACAACAGGACATGTGAAAGACAAGAAGGAAATGGTCAGCATTGGGGAGATAAAAGTTGGCCTTCAAAAGAACTCTGAAAAATTGGGGGAAGCATTTTTTTTTAAAAACATCCCCTCTTGAGGCAACTAGGTGATGCAGTGGATAGAGCACAAGCCCTGAAGTCAGGAGGACCTGAGTTCAAATCTGGATTCAGACACTTTACACTTTTTACACTTCCTAGCTGTGTGACCTTGGGCAAGTCACTTAACCCCAATTGACTGGGGTGGGGGACAACTCCCCCTCCTCATCCGTACCAAAAAGACCTGGGAGCTTCTGTTATTTCTGATGTCATTCATCATATTCATCATACTGAAGATTATGAAAGCATTGCCAATTCCTTAATAGCTAAAATTAGAGTTTACAAAGCACTTTACATTTATTATCTCATTTGAAACTTCAACAAACCTATGAGTTGGGTACTCTTATTATCCCCATTTAACAGATGAGGAACACCATGACCAAGTAGGATTTATACCAGGAATGCAGGGATGGTTCAATATTAGGAAAACTATTAACATAATTGACTATATTAATAA
>JAJPUD010000100.1:132528-175887 GCA_023553655.1 Myrmecobius fasciatus | reverse complement strand
TAGGGGTGGGGGGTGGGGGGAAGGAGGGGAAAAGTTTGGGGAAAAAAGTTTTTGCAAAGGTCAATGTAGAAAAATCACTCATGTTTTGTAAATAAAAAGCTTTATATATAAAAAAAGAAAAAAAAAACAGATGAGGAAATTAGGGCTGAAAGAAATTAAGTGACTTGTCTAGGGTCACCTAGTAAACATTTGGGGAAGGAGTAAAACCAAGGTCTTCCTGCTTCCAAGTCCAGCACTCTGTCCAGTATGATAGATAGAAGTCCAAAACTAGTCTCACAAGTGGATAAAATAGACTTTCATCCATATGACATGATTCAAGAGGAAATTTTCGTCCTTTGTAAGAGGAAAAAACACAAGATTTGGAATCAAAAGGACATAATTGAACCCTGGTTCTGCCATTTAATAATCGTTTTTACCTTAGTTTCCTTATCTGTAAAATTAAAAAGTTGGAATAAACTCTGAATTCCCCTACAACTCTAAATGGTAAAGATGAACTCTGTGAATTAAAAAACAAAACAAAACAAAACAAAAAAAAAACAACTTCATCACACAATCCAGAATTCCATCTGTTTGCTTCATTCCTTAAAGACTTTCATAATAAGGTTCTTTATGGTTTTCTGAAAGCCAGCTAGCTAACACAAGGTCACAGGAATTCATTTGATTTCATCTACCTACTGCTTCTTAGTATAGAGGGCAATTCCAAGGAAAGAAGATGTAGAAAGATACATGCTAATAGAGAAAACAAGTAATTCTGTATGACTAAAGGCTGTGGGGAACCTGGGGTCCATACCAGAACACTGAGGACCTGTAGGGAATAACCAAAATAAACTTATAAATATTAAGTGCCAGTTATGTCCAAGACACTCTTTTAAGTGCTGTAAAAGCAATTCTATTGAGTGCTATAACTAAATAGAATTGGGGCAACTGAACCATATGTAAAGATTCCTGACAGCTGCATAGTGACTTGAAAACCACATATAGTATTACTTATTTCTATTTTTTTTTATGTTTCCTAATTTTGTTTGAGTCTGCTTCTGGAGAGAATTTTCAGTCATGATTCTTTATGACCCTCTTTGGGGTTTTCTTGGTAAATACACTAGAGTGCTTTGCCATTTCCTTCTCCAGCTCATTTTTCAGAAAGAAACTAAGGCAGAGTTAAGTGACTTGTGCAGGATCATATGGCCAGTAAGCATCTGAGGAACTTTTTTGAACTCATTTGAATCCATTTGAATTTAGGAAGATGGGCCTTCCTAATAGAGAAAAGCCAGGTCCCTATTCTCATGGAACTTACATTCTCTGGGAAAGGTCACATAGAAGCATAACTCCAAAAGGTTCACTAAAAAATGCACCAAAAAATAAAAAATTGCCAAAACTCAATATTACCTACTTAATCATTTCATTGAAGTAAAGAGAATCTGGGGAAGATTAAAAAATAATATTAACATATAGGTATATTTCTCCTAGAGGTTGAGCAGATGGTCCCTAGGAATTGTTTTAAACAGTGTCTATTGCTTCTGTTTTCCTGTCACTAGGTTTCTTCACCATCTTTATCTATTAGACTGAAATTGAAATAAAATATATATAGGAAAATAAGATTGATTATTGGCATCTAAAATCCTTTCCAATTCCAAGCCCAATTATTGGCCTAGAATAGGTTGAAAACCTATGTAAGTCTTGATTCCTTCCCTGGATTTTCTAGTATTGGGACAAGGGTCATGTAAAACAAATACTAAACCAAAATGAGGCTTCAAACAAGAAAATTTTGCTTGCTTGCTATCTGAAACCTAGGGCTACTTGTGAAGTGGAGAATTTCCAGGTGATCTTTGATCCCATTAAGAGGTTTTGAATTTGTTGTTTGGATACTGATGTGAAATTAGATATTGAAGTGATTTTGGTAACATTTATGAGTTCAGGACACCTAGATTTAGAAGTAGAATGTGTAGTCCTTGGTTTTCTTCACTTCCCTTTGGATCTGTTTTCATTCTTGAAAGAGTTTTGCCTCATTGCAGGGAATTTCAGAGGGCAGGGCATCCTGAAAAGCAAAATCACCAGGATCTCAGTATTTTTATTGGTTTAAAAAGAGAGGAGGGAAAGGGAGGAAAAAATTTGGCACATCTGATTTTTGTGGTCATCTCTAGTTTCAAATATATTATCCCTCATTCAGAAATACCCATCAGAAGATATCCATCAGATATAAAAACCATTCCTTTCCTTCTCAGGAGATAGAGAAGAACCAATGGTGAGAGAATTCTGTCAACAGATACTGAATGTCTTCATTCAGATGCTTCTTCTATGATCCTACTCACATAGTGCCCATCTTAGCTTCTCTGTATTTTGTTTCTTTCAGATAATTTCCAGTATCTTTATATATCTGCCTGCCTTGTATTTATAAATGAATATGCATATTCCTAAGCAATTTGTTGAATGGGGACCTCTCCTCTTGGTCTCTGAGTAGTGGCGGAAACCTTTGGTAGGCTAATCAAACAATGGCATAGCCAATCTGTAATTGAGATGGGGTTGAGCTTTGGTTCTTCCTGATTGAGAAGCCAGCTCTCTCTTCCCATTATGCTCTTTCTTTATAATAATACAATATAATGTGGTATGGTATCATATAATATATCATAATACCTGGCATTTATATAGAAGGATTACAAAACTCTTTACACACACACACACACACACACACACACACACACACAGTCTTTCATTTGAACTCTGTCATTTGACATAATAGCTATTATAGATTCTGAGACTCAAGAGAAGTTAAATGAATTGCCCATGATCACACAGCCAGTAAATGTCAAAATTAGAACTTACACTCAGTTCTCATCTTATTTCATGTCTAGATTTCACTAAGGACCCCAATTCTTTTGTAATTTTGGATCTTTAGTATCTTTTCCGCATTATGACTTTACCCATAGTTGTTTCAGTATATCTCAGATTGCATTAAAAATTGAATAGTAATTATTTGTGAGTTTTGTGGAAGCTACAGACAATACATGAAGACCAGCACATGACATAGGAAAAGTTTAGAATCCCAGAAATGCAAGACCATTATAAAAAAAGTATTCTAGTAGACTTTGGTATAATACGAGAAAAAGATAAGTCTATAAATTATTTCCTTAATTTTTTTTTTTAAATGAAGGTTAACATTCTGGAGAGCAATTTGGAACTATGCTCAAAAAGTTATCAAACTGTGCATACCCTTCGACCCAGCAGTGTTTCTACTGGGCCTATATCCCAAAGAGATTTTAAAGGAGGGAAAGGGACCCACATGTGCAAAAATGTTTGTGGCAGCCCTTTTTATAGTGGCAAGAAACTGGAAATTGAAAGGATGCCCATCAATTGGAGAATGGCTGAATAAATTATGGTATATGAATGTTATGGAATGTTATTGTTCTGTAATAAATGACCAGCAGGATGATTTCAGAGAAGCCTGGAGAGACTTGCATGAACTGATGCTGAGTGAAATCAGCAGACTATACGATGATCAATTCTGATGGACATGGCTCTCTTCAACAATGATGTGATTCAAACCAGTTCCTATTGTTCAGAGATGAAGATAGTCATATACATCCAGAGAGAGGCCTGTGGGAGCTGAGTGTGGACCACAACACAGCATCTTAATGCTTTCTGTGAATATTTCCATGGATTTTGTTTTCCTTCTTAGGCTGTTTTTTTTCTTCTCTCTTTCTAGATCTGATGTTTCTTGTGCAGTAAGATAACTGTATAGATATGTATACATGTATTGTATTTGTCATATAATTTATCCTATTTAGCATGTATTAGATTACCTGTCATCTAGGGGTGGGGGTGGGGGGAAGGAGGGGAAAGCTTGGAGAAAAAAAAAAGTTTTTGCAAAAGTCAATGTAGAAAAGTCACTCATATGTTTTGTAAATAAAAAGCTTTTAATAAAAAAAAAAAAAAGGTTAAGTTTGGTCTTCCCCTAAAGATTTTATATTGAAAGGATAACTGTAGTTTTCTTTCCACTAGTCCTCCTCCACCACCTTATTGTGGCATGGGAGTGACCCTGGCTATGAAGACCATATCTGTGAAGTACAAATTGATGGACTCTGCCACTTTGAAAAGGCTTCAAATAGATTCCAGTAATAGCTGACTGAGGTCTAGCCTCAGCCCTGTTTGCAGAGTAGTGTGTTACCAGGAAGCTGACCATTAGTAATAATTCTTTGGCTATGTCATCCCAAGCATGAAACAAATATGAGATAATATGGGATGGGTCATGGAAAGAAAATGTCACATAGTTGAAAGAGCATCAGATTTGAAGTTAAAAAATTCAAAAAAGATTTTGAAGTCAAAAATTTTTAGTTCAATACCTGCCTCAGCAAGTATTTGGTAGCTATATAACCTGCCCAGGTATCTACCTCTCAGTCTCCTTTCTGTCTCTCAATTATTATCAGTTATTTAATCAATTATTGGACTTGGTCAGTCAGGAAACATTTAAGTACCTACTATGTGCTAAGCACTATACTAAGTGCTTAGGATACAAAAAGAAACAAAAGAGTCCCTGCCCTCTAGGAGCTGAGTCTAATTCACTTAGCACAGTGCCTGGCACAAAGTAGACACTTAATAAATATCGATTGATTGAAGGGGAAGAAAAAAGCAAAAAAATGACACGTGTAAGAGATATACAAGAAAAAAAATTGAAAATAATTAAAAGAAGGAAGGAACTAGAATTAAGAGAGGTTGGGAAAGGCCTCCTTTAAAAGATGAGATTTTAATTGCACTTTGAAGAAAACCTGGAAAGCCAGGAGTGAAGATAATGAAGAGTTTTCCAGACATAAAGGATAGCCAATGAAAATGCCCAGTCAAAAGATAAGAGTGTCTTGTTCATGGAAGAACAAGGAAGCTATAGCTATTCGATTGAAAAGTATGTGGTGGGGAGTACGTATACTATTCCCGAAGGCTGGAAAAGTGGAAGAGGGCTAAGTTGTGAAGGGCTCAGAATGCCAAAAAGAGGATTTTGTATCCGTTCCAGGAGGTGATAGGGAGGTGCATTAAATAGGAGGGTGACATGGTCAGACTTTTGTTTTAGGAAAACCATATACTACTACTATCTTCACCACAACTGCAATTAGTACCATTACAAGCACCACAACCACCACTATCATTATTACAACCACTACCACTACTACAGTTACTAATTGCTACCATCACCATTATTACCACTATAACCACCATCACTATGACTACTATAATAATAGCAGCTAGCATTTAATTTTATTATTTACTTGTGTATTATAAATAATAATTTATATGTTACATATATGTATTTACATTATGTATTATAATTATTATTTATATATTTATATTTATATCATGCTTTGAGATCTGCCAACTCTTTTACAAATATCATCAGATTTTGCCCTCCCAACAATCTTGGGAGGTACATGCTCTTGTTATTTCAGTTTTACATATGAGGAAACTAAGACTGTGAAGAATTAAATGACCACACCCAGGTTGCACAGCTAGTGTGTCTGAAGTTGGATTTAAACTCAGATGTTCCTGACTTCAAGTCCAGAATTCTTGCTGCCAATAAAATCACAGATTTAATCCCTATTTTTGTACATCATTAAATGATTGCTTTTGAAGTATCCTTTGTCTTTTTTTTTAACTATTACCTTTGACTTTCAAATTGGTGTCATATTCTAAAGATAAAGTCCCATTATTGCTATATCTTATTTTAACACCACTCACCCACTACCCCCCAGCTCAGCTAATTAATTTAGAGTGTAAATAATGCAGAAACGATTTCTGTTGTTTTAAAATATACTTTTCTTAATGATATCTTCTTAATTACAGAGCAAAGAGATTGCATTCCAGCTTCATGAGGATCTAATGAAAGTTCTTAATGAGCTGTATACGGTAAGCATGTTAACTTTGCTTCTGTTACAAGAATTGTTTGGTTCCTAATCCTTGTTTGCATAAGCCTGTCTCCTGTCAGAGTTTATTTCAAATCAAACTAATGATGCATGTTTGCCTGGTGGAGTATGCATGCTAACTTAGTGGAAAGAGATGCTGACTATATTTGCTTCCTATCCTTTGCATGTATATAGCAATTACTATTTGTTAAAACAGTACTTTCTTTTGTACCCATTCTAAATGGGTCATTTCCAAGATTACAACAATTTGGAGTGGTTTTATCCTGATGCTTTCATGTTTTTCCCCTTCCCATTCAAATAAAGTTAACTATTTAGCTAATGACTTAGTAAGCTTTATTTGCATCTCCTTCCTTTCTTTTCTCTTCCTTCAGTAATTTTGCATGAAAGGTAAAAGCCTTCAATTTTATTTGGGGTACTGTATGTAAGGAAATTAAAATTTTAATTAAAAGCATTTCATTCAGGCATAAGAAAAAATCTATAAAATAGAAATTTGGAATGCAAACTAAGCTTCAGACTCATGTCATTTTAAATAGCAGTATGCATTTTGAATTTTGAATATTTTCTCCTATATTATCACACTATTCAAGCTCTCTAAGAATCATAGAAGCCTAGCTTTTCCTAGGTCCCTAACCTCAGTATTGCCCTCAACTCCTCAGCCTTTACTTAAACATTTCACAAATATTGTCATTTCTGCCTTGATGCAAAATATAAAATTTTCTATTTATCTTTTGAAGTCCTTCACTTTTCACTTAGCTTTAAAGTCCTTCACTTGGCCCCAGCCCATTCTTTTCATTTTAAGTTAATTTCTTTCCTGAATTTTGTAGTATAGACTAACTGATCCTCTATCTATTCCTCACAAGTGACACTAGCTCCCATTCCTCTGCCTTCACACTATCCTGAAATGCATTACACTTTCCTTCCCTTCAATACACGACTCAAGTACCACCTTCTACAAGACTTAAAAGCTAGTGCCCCCTTTCTTTAGTTAACTTTGTATTTATTTTCTATGTATTCTTTGCATATTTATGTGTTTACATCTTGTGTCAAGCAATGGAATATAAAGCCCTTGAAACCAGAGATTGTTTTACCTTTTTTTCAATTTTTTTGTTCTTAATATATAACTCCACTTGGTTCATTATAGGCATTTAATACATGCTTGTTGGTTGATTGATTGATTGGTTAAATTTAAGGAACCCTTAGGCTTGACTTGTACAAGTTTCTGCATGCTGGTTGCATGTAATGCCCATCTGGCCTTTACTTGAACACTTGCATTTCAAAGAGCTTGGCATATTAAGAATTATATTTTTGAACAGTCCTGATTGTTAGGAAGTTCTCCCTTATAATTAAATTAAAGCTGTTTCCTTGTAATTTCACAGTTTTCTCTGGAGCCACACAAAATGCGTCTGGTACCTCTTTCATGTATTCTCTCTTGTAAGGATTGTCTTCTGATTTCAGTATTAACCATCTCCAGTTCATTCCATTGATCCTTAAGAAATAGTTTCAGGTCTTTTCACCATCCCAATAATCTTTCCCTTCACAAATTTGTGAATATTCTTCTTTGATTTTTATCAATTTTATTTTAAAAAAGATAACTATGAAATACAAAATCAGTTATTTTTTTAGTTTGGTAATATGTGTGTATTTGTGTGGGCCATAATTAGACTCTTTACTAAGTTCTGAAAATCCTGGAAAATATTTTTTAGTAAATAAAATTTTTGAAAATTGGATCATTTTGATAAGTTAAGTGCGTTTGATCTTTAAAGGAATCGTGAGATCAATTTTTTTTTTTTTTTGTAAAACAAGTACTATGCAGATCTGGATTTTCATTTCAAAGATTTGTTTAGAATATAGTATGCTTGTACTTAAGAAAAAGCATTTTCCAGCATTTTCCAGAATTCTTTCTTGTGTATTCATCCTTGGGAGAAGTTAAACCTTCTTATGGTGTTATAATGTAGACTATTAAAAAAATTATTTGATATGGTCCTTCCTCCCTTAGAAAATTATATTTATTCCTAATCAGAAATAATGAAGTTGAAAGTTGGCTAATTAATACTATATGACTTTATTTCTATGTTTACTTATTTCTGATTACTTGAAATCTCACCAAGTTTCTGAAACCTTCCTTTAAACTTTAATTAAATGTATGATGGGAATTTGTAGAAGAGAGAATTGTGATTTTTTCCTTATGCTTTGTTACGTATGTTTCTCTATGCTTTGTGAGACAGTTGCAATATCATTGAAGTAGATACTCCTACGAAGGTGCAAATCAGAGTCCATCCAGACCTTCTCATCCAGGACTCATGTCTGTTGTCTACTTTCTTTAAAGCTTAGTTCATTTGAAAAGTTTAGGTTAGCAAAGTTGAAAGGAAAACCAGATGTCATATATCCAGGAACCCCTTCTGTAGACTGCCCAAGTAGATATCCAGACTTTATTTCAAACTTCTAGTGATCTAGAAACCACTTCTGCCTAAAGTTGGCCACAACAATTGTGAGAAGGTTTTTCGTATATTAAGACTAAATGTGCTTTTCAAAAAACTCCTAGAGTATTTCTAGTTTTGCCTTCAGGATCAGGTGGATTAAGTCTAATCCCTATCCATGAGACAGTCTTTCAAATACTTGGAGAAAGTTCTATCATACTTAGTAATTGATAATTATAGCTAACATTTATATATGTGCGTGTGTGTGTATTGGTTGTTTGTCCTTTGTTGTCAAATAGAATTATGCAGAGACAGAGACACACACACACACACACACACAGAGAGAGAGAGAGAAAGAGAGAGAGAGAGAGAGAGAGAGAGAGAGAGAGAGAGAGAGAGAGAAGAGTTCAAATTTACGTCAGATTTTGCTAGCTGTGTGACTCTAGGCAAATCATTTAATTTTATTTACCTCATTTTCTTCATCTATCAAAATGAGTTGGAGAAGGAAATGGCAAACCATTCCAGTATCTTTGCCAGGAAAATACCAAATTGGTCAACTGAAACCCCTCAACAGCAGCTACATATAGTGCCATAAAATTTGCAAAATAACTTTACAAATATTATCTCATTTCATCTTCACAATAATGCTGGAAGATAAGTACTGTTATTGAGATAGACAGATTAACTAGCTTCTCAGGATCACAAAGCTAATAAATGTCTAGATTTGAACTTAGTTCTTCCAGATTGTGCCACTTGGCTCCCACAAATCTTTTCTTCAATTTAAATATCTTCAGTTCCTCCAATTAATCCTAATATCTTAATTACATTCTTGTATTGTATTGCAATTTGTCATTGTCACCCCCAAAATGTGGTGACCAGGACTAAACACTACAGTACACATATGGCACATATGGTCTAAGCTGGGATAGAGTGCAGTGATAAAATCATCCTGAATATTGGCTCCTGTTAATGAAGCCTAAGATGGTGTGAGCTTTTTGGCTGCTAAGTCACACTATTGAGCTCTTCAGTTCTTTTTTTTTTTTTTACATAAGTTAATTTCTACCCACATCTTCTTTCTTCCTTAAGGGCTATAGAATTGTTGTTGTTACTGTTGTTTTTCTTAAACTTATATGTAGATCTTGACATTTATCTTTAGTCAGATCCTGAAGGCAAAACTAGATCCAATTACATTTCACCTGTTATTCTAAATTTTCAGTATCCTTTTTGGATCCTGACTCAAGTCATCCATTATGTTAGCTGTCCCTCCCACATCCGTATCATCTAAGTAAAAAGTGCCATTTTTTGCCTGCACCCAAGATATTGATAAAAATGCTAAATATCCTAGAACCTGGAACATTGCACTAGATATTTCCCTTCACAATGACTGCTCTTTGAGTACTATCATTCAGCCATTTTTGAACTCATCTAATGTACTTTCATCTAGTCAACATTCCACCACATTGTCTACAAGGATAATATGCAAGACTTAAAATCTTTTTCTGAAATGTAGGTATACTAATTTTATAACATTCTTCTGATTTCCAAGTCTAGAAATTAATATCACAAAAGGTAATGAGCTTAGTCTGGCATGACCAGCTTTGCTGGTTCTTAGTAACCTGTAATCCTGGCTTTTCTCTAAATACTCATATACCATCTCTTTAATAATACATTTCTAAGAATAAAGTCAAGCTAATTGGCTCATAGTTTGCCAGTTCTACCTTTCCCCTCCGATACCCATTTGAAGACCAAGATAATATTGGTCTTTCTAAAGTCCTGCCCCATTTCTCATTTTCCCCACAGATTTTAAGGCATCACTGTTGATATCTTAGCCCCTAGTGCTGAGGTTTAAGCTTTTCAAAGACCTTATCATCATCTCACTTAAATCACGGCTCAGATCCATGATAATCAGTGTTTTTATGTCCTTCCCAATCTGAAGATTATTCCTTTTGACAGAGAAAACAAAAACAAAATAACTGATAAGTAGTTTTGCTTTCTCTGAATTGTGAATTTCTTTGAATAATTCTCTGAATTATGCCATGGATAGAGATTATTTGATCAGCACAAGGAAAACCTGAATTTGAATCTTCTCTCAGCCATTTTTAGTAGCTGTGTGACCCTGAGCAAGTCATTTATCCTATCTGACCTCTGATGTTCTCGTTTGAAAAATAAGGAAAATAACAGCGCCCAATTTACAAGGGCCAAATGAGGTAATATAAGTAAAGATATTAAAGCACCATATACATATTTGTTGTTTAGTCATTTCAGTCTTACGCTTCATGATCCCATGGACCTAGGTGCATAGGTTTTTTTTTTAATTTTTAAAAGCTTTTTATTTTCAAAATACATGCAAAGATAGTTTTCAACATTGACCCTTGCAAAGTCTTGTGTTCCAAATTTTACTCCCTCCTCTAGACAGCAAGTAATCCAATATATGTTAAACATGTAACTTCTTCTAAACATATTTCCATATTTATTTTGCTGTGTAAGAAAAATCAGATGAAAAAGAGAAAGAAAAAAACAAGCAAACAATAACAAAAAAGGTGAAAATACTATATTATGATCCACACTCAGTTCCCACAGTCCTCTCTCTGGGTGCAGATGACTCCCTGCCTCATAAGTCTATTGGAATTGGCCTGAATCACTTTATTATTGAAAAGGGCCATGTCCATCACAGTTGATCAATCTTGTTCTTGCTATATACAATGTTCTCTTGGTTCTACTTACTTTACTTAGCATCAGTTCATGCAAGTTTCTACAGGGCTCTCTGAAATTATCTATAAGGTTTTCTTGACAAAGGTGCTGAAGTACTTTGCCATTTTCTTTTTTAGTGACAAAGAAGGGTTAAATGATCTATCCAAAGTCACACAGCTAGGTCATTTCTGAAGCTGGATTTGAACTTTTGTCTCCTGATTCCAAACCCAGTGCTTTATTCTCTACCCCACTCTATACCTTATAGCTATTCAATAAATGGATAGATTGTTCTTGGGAATATAGATACAAGCAAACAAGACAGTCTGTACTCTCCCTTATATTCTTGTGGGGAGAGACAATACACAAAAAAAGTTGAAAAAAAAGAGGGGGAACTGGGGAAAAGGTTGGAATTGAAGCAATGGTATTTTTGCAGAGAAGCAAGGCAGCAGGCAAGGAGGAAGAAAAGAAATTCAAAGAGTGATGGGAGTGAATTGAAACATGGCTGGAGTCCTTTCTAACATGATAGTCTCAGGGACTGAATGACCAGTCAAGAGAGTACAATTATTAATACTATCACTGTCATTGTTCCTTTCTCTGAGCACATTCTTTGAAATTCTTCATATCTCCATCCAACTTCTTGGTTTAAAAAAACCCAAAATCTTTGCAATTAAAAAAAAAAAAAGAATTAGCATGTTGGACTTCAAAACTTTATGTATCAGTTATCATTTGAGTATTCTCTTAAGCTAGGAGGGCAGTGAGATAGAGGGAAACATTGACTGTGCAATCAGAAGACCTGGGTTAGATCCTCCATTAGCTAGCTGTGGTGACCCCAGCAAATTAATTAACAAAAACCCTTCTGAGTTCCAAACTCCCCATCTGTAAAATGGCCATAATGATACCTACCCCAAAAGTATTATTCAGGAAGCATTGTGTAAATCAAAAAGTGCTATACAATTAACCATTATTTCACCAAAAGAACAAAGGCAAAAAAAAGTTTGATTACTGGGAACTCAAAGAGAGAGCTCTATTTGTGCCATTTTTGACATTGGATTTTATCCTAGACTTGGAGTACGAATGGAACCTGAGATTTAGTGATTATATTTGCAGACTTGAACCAAAGAACCAGGGCTCCTAATGATTGTGGCCAGAAATAGTTGAGTAAGGTGAAAGCATTCTCAGTCAGGTGATTGGAGGTTGCTTCACCTCATTCTAGCCAATTCACCTTTGTGTCTCAGTTTGGGAATCAAAGAATAATGTGAGTTGTGATGAGATTTAAATTAGATATTCTGTACAGCACTTCAACCTCGAGAGAAATTATGCCATAACTCTGTGGCACTGCTCCGGCAAGACCAGGGGTCAGTCATGTCCAGGGGGAAGAAACCTTTGGATGACAGTCATAATCCTGGAGCTGCAAAGAGCTGATATTTGGTCTCCCTTGTTTCAAATGGAAATGTCATAATAGTTCTTTGTTCCTATGAAATAGATCTGTCATAGGGTATCACTTGTACAATTTGTGCTGGAAGAAGAGAAAAAACATGAAATACTGGAACATTGGATTCAGAGATAGGGAGGCTGGGTTAGTCTTCTTGCCACTGATGGGCAAATTAACTCCAAGCAAATGAGATAATAATCTTACTCTATTTCACCACCTTTTTATATGACCTCTTTGTTCTTGGAGACTTGTGATTTATGAGGTAATGTGCTAAGTGTAATGAATGCCAGGAAATAAAGATACTCTCTAATGCAGCAAGGATTCTTAATCTTTTTGGTGTCATGGATCACTTTTGTGGTCAGGTGAAGTCCATGGACTCCTCAGAATAGTATTTTTAACCAAATAAAATAAAATACAAAGATAGGATTACAAATGTGCGTGTGTGTTTTGTGTAGTATGTATATATGTAAAAATAAAATATTCTATTTGCTTCATTTTTAATATATGGAATAAAACAAGCATTTCTATAATATAGTATAATTAAAAATTGTACTTGAATCTGCATCATGTACAATTTGCTATTCCTTTTAAATATATAGTAAAGTTAACATGTAAATTCCTTTTTCCCTTTTTTTTCTCCCCCCCCTCAAAAAAATTAGTTATCACCTTATAGGGAGCGGATTCAGACACCCTAGGATAACAACCCCTATTTTAGTAGATATGACATAAATATTACTATAATTTACTTTTTTCCCTTGCATTGGAATTTTATAGCACCTTCTTGTAAGGGTTTGCTGATTCACTACAATAATACCACAATCCAAATTCACTTTATTAATTAGGGAAAATAATATTAATAATAAAAAACACTTCAAAAAAAGAACAAGATGTTAGAGACAGAAAGTGTTTACTATATTCTCTATACTGTATAGTCTGATTTAAGTTTTAAGTCCTGAAGTTTCCAAGCTATTGATTTTGGGGGTGGGGATTATTGTTTTGTTTGTTTGGGGGTTTGAGTTTTCTTGGTTTGTTTTTGTTTTTTGTTTTTAAATCAAACCCCAAAGCACTCTCTAAGAGCACTTTTAGGATTAGGAAGTGTTTCTTTCAGAATTCTAGAACAGGACAGTAACCTCTCATTTAACTTTCCTGTTGTGTGTGTCAACACCACCTGTTTGGCTGCGCATTCAGCAACTGCTTATTAGAACTAAGTATACACAACATTTCCCACTCTCCTCTGCCTTCTTCTTGGACTTCTCTGTTGATTCCCAGGACATCTGTACTTGGGAGCTGCAAAGAGTTGCAGGGTAGCCCATTAGATTGCTAAACCCTTTGTGGTGGAGGAAGTTGCCAGCTGTAATCAGATATTCTCCCTTCCCCGAAATGCCTTTGAAGCCCCTATCTCTTTGGAATGCTGACATGAAGGAGCCAGTTGTTTTTAAGAGCTGAGGAGAAATCATTTATCATCTCAAACCCTTCCTCGAAAAATCCAGACTTCCACAGCTACAACCCCTGCTCCATGGAACTCCCCAAAGCCAAAAGGTAGAAAATGTACAGAAGAAATTTGCCGGAGGCGAGTCTGAAAAATGGTTTTGAAAGAACCCAAGGTACTTTCTACTTCCTCAGGACAGACTTTCTGAGGCGAAATGACTTTTGAATTCTCTAAAAAAAAAAAAAAAAAAAAAAAACTTCTAAGTATTGGAAGGGGGAAGGGAATTTTATACATGTAAATACATACAGGTACATACATATTAAAGTTTTTCTCTCTGTCCTTGGGGATGGGCAGTAAATTAATAAGAGGGAACATTTGTCATAAAATGCCAGACCTAGAACAACAACCATGGAAATGAGATACCGCACCATCCCCCACCCCCCAAAATGAGAAATTTGCTGGAATACCAAATTTCAGTCATGCCACGTGGAAAAGTTGAGAAAAAGCAATCTATTTAGAGATAATCCGAGTGATAAATTGTTTTCCCATCTCCTTCCCCTGGTTTGGATAGATTGATGCCAGCATGAAACAGGAAGAGGAATGCTCATCTGATTTTGCATCCAGCCACTTCTGAGTTCTCTTGTCTTTACTCAGCCTCAGAGTCTCCAGACCTCTGGAGAATGAACATTTTTTAAGAGGAGAAAGGACATTAGAGATCACCTCATCTAACTCCCTCTTTTTGACCCTTGAGGAAATTGAAGTCAAGGAAAGGGGAATAAATTCACCTCAAGTTGCTTTTCTGACGGGCCAAGGTCTCTTCCAATTCTGAGATACCATGATAATGGATAAGGATGATAATTGCCACTTATACAACATTGGAAGGAGCTTCATTATGCTATTTTAGGGAGGAGCTGAAGAATTTGGTAGCCAGAGAGGCTAAGTAATTTGGTCCAAGTCACAGGGCTAATGTGAGAGGCAGGGTATGAAATATAGGATTATTTAATATTTTGCTCTGATATCAAAACTATTAAATACTTCACCATTTTGACTCTTAATTGGTTTAATTAGTATTCCTAAAAACTCCTTTTCCTTCTTAAAGTATGCTATATCTACAACAAAAAATAAATTAGGAGGAAAGAAGTTATACTTTCTCAAAAATTATGAATTCATTGAAATAAAGCCAGGTAATGTTACATAGTGTGGTGTGGATAGGAATTCCACATTAAAGCTGGAAAAGTAGAGAGACAAAAATAAAGGAACATTTTATAAATTGATACAATAGAGATCATTGGTCCATTGGTTTATATTGGCTCTTATTAGAAATTCAATTCAACAAACATTTACAGTACTAAACATACAGTACTGTGCTAAGGGATAGAGATATAAAAATGAAAAAAATAATACAGTCCCCGTCCTCAAGAAGCTTTTGGGGAAGGAAAGTATGCCATGTTACAGGATACAAGGTAATATGTGATAGGTATCAAGGAAGAGTCTTGACCAAGTCCTCATAATTTCTGCAAAAGGTATTGAACCATTTGTTTTGGTTCCTAATTGTGATTTCATTACTATGGAGCATGTCTCATCAAGAAATCCCCTTTAACCTATATGCATGATAAATGCTTTGTAACATAAATCCCTAGAGAGATTCCTGATGCATTGAGAGCTTACATGAGTGAATATCTAGAGATCAACCATTTAGAAAAATAATCACTGCAACTTCAAGCATAAAGATTAGCACACCCACAATTTATAATTCTAGAACTGAATTCCAAACCCTGCTTCTGATGGTCCATGGAAATAGAGCTAGCATCAAAGTCAAATTGGCCTAAAATGAAAGTTAACATATACAGTGTATTATCCTTACATATAAACTCTATAGTTTTTTATGATGTAAAATAACAGGTGGCTGAATGCTCCACTGCTTCCTATGGAATATTAACATAGGAAGGCTCCCCCAGCACATTGGGTGAACCTGCTATGAAAGATTTATGAGAGGACAGAGGTGAAAGTTAAACAAGATAAGATAAAAATGCATTAGGGTCTGCACTACTGAAAGGAACAATCACATCAGTGAGACCTAAGATTCATTAAAGTATAAGTAAAATAATATTCATTCTCCTTTAGGATAAATTAGCTCTCTCTCAGTCATGCTTGTGGAAGTATTAAAACTAATGTAATTAACTGTAACTTACACGCCTAATTAGAAATTGCTAAAGTGAGTGCTTGTTTTAAAAAGATGACTAGTGCTGTCCTATTGAACCTCACTATGTCAGTCATATAGAAAAATTCTGTAATAGATCTGTCATGGGGGCAGTCCAGCCTATATCAAGTAATATCTTGCCTTTCCTCCTTAATGAACACTTAATGACTGATCAATAGTCAGTTTGGGGACTAATTTATGTCAGTGTGGTGATGAATATTTTTACATTATGGACCATCAATATAATGGCATATTAGGTAGATTACAGGGATGTTATTGACTTATATTCTTCACAACAGATTAAAAATGAACACAGACAATGGGGAATCCTAATATGAATTGTTGCTTCCAAGGAATGGTGTACTACTTTGTTTTGTCTGCTTTAAATCATTCAAAGATGACTGTGAAAGATACTTTGGGTTTTTTTTTTATTTCCAGTTGACATATTGAAATATTATTCTACCTCCCACCACTTAAAAGAAAAAAACAGGCTGCTATTCCTATAAAATGAGAAAACTTTTTTTCTAAAATAATAATTCATATAATGGTGTAATTGAGAAATTGTTTCTTCATATGGGAATATATGAATGATCTGTGATTTTTCTCCAGAGTTGGCAAGAAACAATGTGGAAACTACTTGGAAGTGCTCTCTCAGAAATAAATTATGCGACATACTCATAATAAAAAAGCTAGTAAGGGTCAGGAGCAGAAATTTGAACACCGCAAATCTAAAGTTCTTCCTGCTGTACCATACTGATTTTACTTTTTGTTTATTAAATAATTTCAAAACTTAAAGAAAAATCCAGTATGGTCAGCAATATAAGTGTTAATTTTCCATGGGTTTTTTCCCCCCATCACTTGCGATTCACAGGTTGCCATGGCAACTGTCAAGAGACAGCAAGAAGGATCCCCAGCATATTGGGTGGACCCTCCCCCCTCCTTTCTGTGACTGATTTATGGAAAGACTGAAAAGATGAAGGCATTGATGAAATCTGTGTCTCCAGTTGAGTATTTTGAGAATGCATTTCAACTTAGAAATTGTTAAAATCCCAGCTTAGCACATAGTAAGCAATTAAGAAATGTTTTTCATTCATTAATTTTTTCATTTTATCTACATGAAAGACTGACTTAGTAGAATGAGGCAATGACATTTCTTCTACTTGTTAATACCTTTCATTCAAAGTTAGTCCTGTTTATGCTTTTTGAAATTATTTTCTCATGTAATAACTCATTTGATCATCCCAACATTGAGGGGGAAAGAAGACCTAGAGTTTGAGCAGTGAGTTTGGAGTTATTCTGCATAATGGTTTGCACCTAGGAGGCACATATTAAATGTTTATTGAATGAAAGAATTATTACAAAATAACGTATATACAGTAATAGCAAGAAGCAGTTTTCACCAGTAGTTTAAAAAATTAAAAAAAGCCATTTCATTGCAGATGGGAAGGAAAAAAAGGCTAGGAAAAAATGAGATGGGGAGGGGCTTTTCCTCAGCATCTCTTTAGGAACGGAGCAAGCCTCCCTGTCTACAACCTCTCACATATAGTGTGACCTAATACTTTCTGTTGCTTTCCAGTATTGTCCATGGATTTGCCCTTGACTCAGGTCTACCCTCTTTAAAAAGGATATTTTCTTTCTAGGAACAGCCTTTTTCCATCCCAGACATCAAACCAGGGCTGACAACTGTATTTGAACCTAGATATATAGAATTTTAAGGGCAAATTTGTTTGACAAATACCTATCACTATAGTTAAGAATGGCTCCTATTTATAAAGTACTTTGTGGTTTATTAGAGTGCTTTTTCTAGCTGACCCTGAGATAGGTAATATAAGGAGACCCTATTTTACCCAACTGACCAAGTGAATCGGCTAGGGCTTGAAATGCCTTCTGAGACCAAAGATCAGCACTCTTCTTCACTAAACCATGCTGCTTCTCTTGCTGGCTTTGACTTGAATGTTATAGTTGGTCTGGAAGGTAAGGAAGGTATCTATAGTCCTCTATTTTTGAATGGGTTATATGAAAGATGCATATAAAGTTCCTTTCCATTTAGCCTCATTTTAAAATAATAGCTAACACTTCTATAGTTAGTATCTTAAGATTTGATAAGCATTTTACTTACATTATTTCATTTGGTCTATTATCTCTGTTTTACAGATAAGGAAACTGATGTAGATAAAGATTAAGTGATGTTTTTAGGGTCATAAGTGTCTTATGTAAGGCTGGAATTGGATTCAGGTCTTCCTGATTCCAAATTCACTGTACCCCTTTACTGCTTCTTTTACCTTTTTAAAAATCATTATTTAATTTTTAACATTCCTTTTAAAAATAATTTTTAGTTTCAAATTCACTCACCCTCACATATATTTCACCCCCTAATAAGGCAGATATAAATAGACATGTCAAATTATACAAAAGATTTCCATATTAGTCATATCACCCCTCCCCCCCAAAAAAAAAGTAAAATAAAGCAAGAAAGGTATATCCTTCACCTAGCACTCAGCGTTCATCAATTCTGTCTTTGGAAATGGAGAACATTTTTTCATCATGAGTCTTTCAGAATTATTTTGGATCATAATTATATTCATGAGAGTAGCCAAGTCTTTCATAGTTTCTCATCAAAACATTGCTGTTATTATGCACAATGATCTGGTTCTCATGTCATTTTACATCAATTCATGTAGGTTGTGCCACATTTGTTTGTTTTTCTTTAAAACCACTCCTTTAATCATTTCTTATAAAATAGTTTTCTGTCACACTCATAAGCAACAGTTTGTTCAACCATTTCCCAATTAATGAGCATTTCTTCAATTTCCAATTCTTTGTTTTCACAAAAAGAAGAGCTATACATATTTTTGTACATACAGGTATTTTTCTTTTTTTCTTTAATCTCTTTGGTGTATAAATCTAGTATAGTAGTATTGATGGATCAGAGGGTATGTACAGTTTTTAACTTAGCCTTTGGGCCTAGTTGCAAATTGTCTTCCAGAATGGTTAGATCCATTCAATATTTCCCAAGCATTTCATTAGTGTTCCTATTTTTCCTCATCCCCACCAGATTTTTTCATTTCTGGTAGGTATGAGATGGTTACATTGGAATTGTTTTCATTTGCCTTTTTCTAATCAAGAGTAATTTAGAATATTTTTTCATATGATTATAGATAGCTTTGATTTCTTCTGAAAATTGCCTGAAATTGTGATTGCTACCCCACTTTTTTTTTTAACTTCAGCTGAAATACAATAGATTCTACTCCAGCCTTTTTATTTAACTCTATGTGTGTGTTTCTATTTCAAGTGTACACAATATATAATTGGGTTCTGGTTTCTAATTCTTTCTGCTCCATTTTATGGATTACTTCATCCTTTTTACTTTGACAATTACAATTACTGTTTATTTCCCTTCATTGCATTTTCTTCTGTTGATCCTTCTCTCTTCTTTTACCCTATTGGATAAGATAGATTTCTATACCCAAATGTGCACATACATTTTTTCCTTTCTGAACCAATTCCAATGAGGGTGAAGTTCAAGTATTGCAAGTCCCTTCTATTTTCACCTTTACTATAAAGGCTTTTCTTTGTATGCCTATCCCCATTTTGCTTCTCTCTTTCCCCCACTCCCAATGCATTCTTCTCACCCTTCTAGAATATCATATTCCAAGTTTTCTACTCTTTTAATGTGGAAGTTACCAAATCTTGTATGATACTGACTATGGTTTCATGACATTTAAATTGTTTTTTTCTGTCTGCTTACAATATTTTCTTCTCAACTTTAGAGGTCTCAAATTTGACTATAACATTCCTGAAAGTTTTCATTTGAGGATCTCTTTCAGGAGGTGGGTGGTAATTTCTTTCAATTTCTATTTTACTCTCTGAATCTAAGATATTAGGTAAGTCTTCCTAGATAATTTCTTAAATTAAGGTTATATAGGCTGTGTGTGTGTGTGTGTGTGTGTGTGTGTGTGTGTGTGTGATGATGATGACCATTAGATAGTACAATAATTCTTAAATTATTTCTCTTCAATCTGTTTTCTAAATCAGATGTTTTGCCAATGAAGTCACATTTTCTTTTTTTTTTCATCTTTTGACTATTTTATTGCTTCTTGAATTTTTATGGAACTATTAGCTTTTAATTTTAATTTTAACCATTCTGATATTTTTCCTTTTTTTGCTAAGGCAATTGGGGTCAAGTCACTTACTCAGGGTCACACAGGTAGGAAGTGTTAAATGTCTGAAGCCAGATTTGAACTCAGGTTCTTCTGACTTCAGGATTGGTGCTCTATTTACTGTACCATCTAGCTGCCCCACCTTTCTAATTTTTAAAGAATTTTTTCCTTTAGTGAACTTTTGTACATCTTTGTATTTAACTAATTCTACTTTTTAAGGAGTTCTTTTCTTATGTGAATTTCTGTCCCTCCTTTGCTATTCAGCCTATTCTACTTTTTAAAGGAGTTCTTTTGTTTAACACTCATATTGTTAAGCCAATTTTTTTAAGGTGTCATTTTTTGAGCCTCTTTTACCAAGTTGTTAGTTTCTTTCATAATTTTCTTGTATTACTCTCATTTCTTTTCCTATTTTTTTCCTCTACCTCATCTCTTTTTTTCATATCTTCCAAAAATTCTTTCTGTTCCTGGGACCAATTAGTATTTTTCTTTGTGGCTTTGCCTGTAGCTGTTTTCCACATTATTATCTTCTGAGTTTGGCTTGATATTCCCTAATATCTATTAGTTTTTCATGGTCAAGTTCTTTGTTGTTGTTCAATTTCTTGACTTTGAATTTTATGTTAAAGTTGGGCTCTGTTCACCCAGGGATGGGGAGCACTATGTCCAGCTTCAGGCTTTTTTTCAGAGCTAACTCTGGGGATCTTTTGGTTTTTGGTATGACCTGGGAAGAGCCCTCCTGGCTTTTACGGGGGTAGGACCCATGTAACCCTATAGTTAAAAGCACTAGTATTCTTCTTGGCCCCAACTGTGACAAGGTCTCTTACTTTCCTGCAGATGCAAGCACTTGGGTTTTTCTCGCCTTGGAACTTTGACCAGAGCCCCTGCTTGCTTGTGACCAACCATGAGCACTCCTAGAATTGTGTCTCACAACTAGGTATGGGCAATAGAGTTGTCAGTGCCATTTGTATCCAATGTCAGCACAAATTCCTATGTAGTCTCTTTTCAACCAATTGTCATTACCCCATTATAGTCTTCTGGGATGAGAGCACTGGAAGCATGCTTTAGAAGGTGCCCAATGCTCGTGCTCTTCCTCTTTGAGCAGGTTCCCACTTGGATGTCATGGGCTTCTCCTGACAACTTTTTATGTTGTTTTAGACTGAAAAAAAAGTCTTGCTCTAAATGTCTTTGCTGCTTCAAAATTTGTTTTGAGGAATTATTATTATTATTTTTGGCTGAGGCAATTGGGGTTAAGTGACTTTCCCAGAGTCACACAGATCAGATTTGAACTCAGGTCTTCCTGGGCTGGTATTCTATCCACTGCACCACCTAGCTGCTCCTTGAGGAATTATTTTAAAGTTGTTTGCAGGGAATATTGGAAGAGTTCAGTTGGGTAGTTGCCTTAGTTTGCTAGCTTGGCTCTACCCCCAAGATTATGACTCTTCTTTTTAAAAATACTTTTGCCAGCCTGCATCTCAGGACGAAGCATCTGGGAAAGCCTAGAGGTTTCTGCTCATCTCCATGTTAGCCTTTTCCTAATTATAACCCAACTTCCTAGTGAAATGTGTGTTCCCAGAGAAAATTGGGCAACTTCCTTGGCATTCCACTTCAGACCTCTCCAGAAGCACTGCTGTTTAGTTTCTCTCTCATTCTTTTTTTTTTACCCCTGAGGTAATTGGGGTTAAGTGACTTGCCCAGGGTTACACAGCTAGTAAGTGTTAAGTGTCTGAGACTACATTTGAACTCGGGTCTTCTTGACTTCAGGGCTGGAGCTCTATCCACTGCACCACCTAGCTGCCCCTGCTGCTGTTTCTCATCAGAGATGAAGTTCAGTATCTCCCCTTTACAATGCAGCCTCCACTTAAACAGGAGAGCTCTGCACACAGACGTATCTGGGTCTTTCTTGGGTTCTTTGTGACATTAAGCTTGCAGACCCACTGGAAATGGCTTAGGCTAAGTGGAGAGGCCCCCAGACAAAGGCCGAGGCTGAGGCAGACAGTTGATGGAGCCAGGCTTTTTTTAGAGCAATCCTCCTGGGGCACAGAGAACTTGGCTCAGGTTTGCCTTGGTGTCTTGGGAAACCACTGCTTAGCTTGAAGGAACAGTCAAGCTTACTGTTCTTTAGGTCCTGCTAGATATCCAAAGAAGAGACTAAAGGAGGTAAAATGGGAGAGACAAGAAAGGGCAAGATTACTGTGAATAATAGTAAATTACACAGTTTGGCTGGGACGTGCACTAAGAAAGGAGTAGCTGGAAATAAGACTGGAAAGATAAATTGAACCCCAGATTATTGAAAACCTTGAATGCCAGACCAAGGTTTCATTAGTAGGAAACTACTAAAGATTTTTAGACAGGCAAGTGACATAATCAGAGTAATATATTAAAAAGACAAGAAAAGCTACAATGCAAAAAAAAAAAAAAAGTGGCACGAGGAGACCCACATAGAATGGTGTTTTAAAATTCAAAGTGAAAAGTAATGACTCTAAACTGAGATCAGGGGATATTAGAGCTAGAGTTAGGAAAGACCTTAAAAATCTTCCCTCTTAGTTTACAGATGAGGGAGCTGAGGTGGACAGGGGCTAAATAATTTGCTCAGTCATGGTCTCCCTCTGTCCACATAGGGAATAAATACTCTTAGCATGGAAGCTCTGCCCAAAGGATTCTAAATTTTGATGAATGAGATCATGAGATAAGTTGGGGTTTACAGGCTTGATTTCTTTTTTAAGGTCTATGTCTTAAACCCAAATAACTGTGGCTCTCACTAATTGGCCAACAATTGTAGATCCACAGCAAGCCTTCCTTGGTCATGTTTGGGCTCCAATAGCTCACAGTGAGTATAAATATCAATTTTTTCTGTTTTAACCAGAAACCCTGAGGGTCTTTCCTTCCCAGATTGATTTTGATTTTTTGTTGTTGTTGTTGTTGGAGTTTTTAGTTGACTAGGTAAAAAAAGGCCATTCTTTGCCTCATTTCTTACCTCATCTTAATTAAGATTTCTTCAAACTGAGAGTAAGGTCCATTAAAGACCTTAATTTAAAAAGGCCAAGATCTCCCACTGCATCTAGAGCCATCTTCAGTTGTCCTGATCTCTATCTGGCCACTGGACTTAGATGGCTTAGGAGGAGAAAGAGAGGCAGATGACCTTGCATAGCCTTCTGTCACTCAAATCCAGTGCCATCATATGCCATAGTATCATTTTCCTGATGTCAGGGTCCTTTCCAAGAATAAAGGACAAACAACAAGTCATCCATAAAAGGAGGAAATTAAACATAATTTCTGAGGTTTCTCTTAGCAATTTGTTGAAAATATATGCTCTAGGAGATATGATTTTTTTTTTAATATGGGTGCCCCTTCCACTGTTAGAGAATAAAGAGGATGTTTAAACAATTGATTTCCCTAGTTGATCATTGCTATGATCATTTTGCTATGACCAAATTAAAAATTGTTTAAATTACCTCCTAATGACTCATAAAATGTAAATTCCTTGTAGGCAGGACAGTTTTATTGTATTGTCCAGGTCTACAGTAGGAATTTAACAAATATTTGTTGTTTAATTGATTTATTGATTGGTCCCATTTATGAGAAAACAGTGTATTGTGAGATCCATAATTGAAGTTTCCCCATCTTGGGTAGGACCTACAGAATTTGTGCTTCACAGTAGCATTATTGTTGAAAGCACAAGTTTATCTTCATGCTATCATGAATCATTGGAGAAAGACTTTTGTGGAGGACTGAAATAGTTTAGATAAAAAAGAAAAATATAATATTAGAATATTCTTTTGATAGAATCTCAGAATCTTCTAATGAAAGGATCTCATGGTATTCCATAAACTCTTCACCACTCCTAAACAGTACCACACCAAAAACACTGATTACCTAATCTTAATTATTTCTCAGTCCCACAACTAAAAACAAAGTAAGGGAAGTCAACCAGTAAGCCCAATAGAAAACACAATATACTAATATTACTAAATAGTACTAAACATACTAATAGACTTAAGATTCTTTCCCTTCCTTTTTTCCTTTCTTCCTTCCTTCCTTCCTGCTTTCCTTTTTTCTTTCTCTTTCATTTTGTATTATTTTGATGTTTAGATGGTTGTGGAAATTTTTAATAATGAAAAATGGACATGAAGAAGACATCTGTTTGTCAGTTAAGTTTTACTGAATGTTTCTATCCTTCATCATTTGGTATGTAAGGTCCCATTAAGCTGATATAGAAGCTGTTATTTTATTCACAATGTATATTCAATGAGAGGCAACTTGGTATAGTAGATAAAGGGCTGCTGACTTTGGAAATACTACACCTAATGGAAGTTGGGGAAAGGTAGTCCCTCTATAGATGAAATGTCTAATCCAGCTTTAAACCACACCCCTACCCTATTTAAAAAATGAATTCAGAATCCAGCTGTCAAAACAAAAAGTTTCTTTTTATTTCTCTAGAAAGAAAGATGTCTTCTATTTTATTTTAAATACAAAGCACATTTAATTTGTCAACAGCTTGCATTTTAAACTGTGCAGTTTGCAGGACTGCATGCATTATCTATAATTAGAGTTCTTGAAAAGCTTTTAACATTTTTTCTTTCCAAAATTTTAAATACATCTATTCTACATTGTTGACATTTCAGAGGATAGTAAAGATCTTAAGTCAAATACTAAACCATCTTTGAACTGAACAATGAAACTCCTTTTATTACCAAACAACACCCAAACTGGATGAAACAATTGGGATGAACCATGGCACTGTTGATCTGTCAGCTAATATCCATTCAGATCCTATCAGAATAATTCCTTTATTCTATCTTCTCCCTTTCTATAACCTGGTAGGCTGGCCCCACAAAGCTTTCACTTTCCACACAGATTGTCTTTATCAAAACAGCAGCAGTGGGTCAGACAATAGTCAACAACTTCATCTTCTAAATCTCTGGTCCCCAGAGATACTTTGTGGAAGCAAGCTCCTTAGCTGAATTAGCCACACCCAATCAGACAGTTGACATAATAAAAGCAATTATATCTTTATGTAGTGTATTAAAGTTCACAAATCACTTATATCCTCATTTAAGCTTCACAACAATTTTGTGAAGCAGGAAGCTCAAATATCTGTTTGGATGTGGAGAAAACTAAAGCTCTGATTAAGTTATTTGCTCAAGATCATACAGCTTTTTTTTTTTTTTTTTTTTTGGTCAGGTTTTATTTTTTCCATTTTTTTGTTCAGTAGGACAGAGGAATGAGTGTAAGAGAAAATAAATATGTCTTAAGTTAAAAAATTATACCAATAAAAGTAAAAGTGAGATAAAAAGATGACCATAATATAAATATTACTATTTCCAAATATAAATAGGAAGTGAGTACTATCAGTTATCACCTCTTGGAGTCACACAGCTTCTAAAGCTGAAATTCAAACCTTAATCTTGACCCTGTATCCGTCTCTTTCCACTACCTCCGCAGCCCAATGGGCAGGTTGATAGTCGTTTCACTTATTTTCTGTGGTCCCTTTACCTGAGATCTGTGATTTCATTGGTTTGGACCTTCCCATCACTGATGTAAACTTCCATTCATCATAATAAAATGTCTTTCTTTAGTTGCTTTGGCCAAAAGATTTATCTTCTACTGGTTAAGTCTCCTTATCCTGCCTCCTAATCTTCAAGAACCCTTGCTGATTCTCCCAATTGTTAATGTTCTCTTCTCCCAGTTATTTTCTATTCACTTTCTTGTGTACGTGTTATTCTTCCAGTAGAATATAAACTTTCTGGAGGCAAAGATTATTTAATTTTTGTCTTTGTATCCCATTGCCTGTCACATAATAGGAATAAAAATAGTCATCAGGACTGGACCAGCAATTTAATTGAAATAAGGAACTCATGGGGGAGGAAATTCCCTCTATCAATGAAGGTTGACACTTCCTCTGCAAGTTTCTCTGCCTTAGAAAGTTTCCTGTAGAATTGAGAGTTAACTTCAGGTATTGCCCAGGGATAAACAATGAGCTTGAACCCAGGTTTTCCTGACTTTGATGGTATCTCTGTTCATTCTGTCACTCTTCTTTTGTTGAGTCATTTTTCAAACATGCATGATTCTTTAGTGGTTTGCCATTTCCTTCTTCGGCTCATTTTACAGATGAAAAAACTGAGGCAAATAGGATTGACTTGCCTAGGTTCAAATAGCTAATAAATCTCTGAGATTAGATTTGAACTCAGGAGGATGAGCTTCCTGACTCCAGGTCTGACACTCTAACCATTATCACGTCTAACTTCCACACAGCTTCCAGGCATTTAAATAAATTCTCTTGGAATTAAATTAAAATAAATTTTGGTGATCAGGCTCCTTGAATTCAAAATAACTGACTAAATCCATTACTAGGCCTTTACTTAAAGTCTTTCCAATTTATACCATGAGTCCAACTTCATGTCATGGCTTTGCCATGCTCAAGTTGTAAGTTTAAATTAGGTTTCTTTCTCTATTATATCCTTTAAAATAAATCAAGTGTATAATCCCTTCTCTACCATTCTAATGGCAGTCAAATTTCTTCCCTTCCCAACCTTCCTCTACTTCTCTTTCCTGTTACTTGGAGGAATATAAAACAGTTTCTGAAAAAAAGAAGAGTTGGAGAGGAAAGGACCCATATGTGCAAAAATGTAGCAGCTTTTTCTGTGGTAGCAAAGAATTAGAAAACGAGTGGATGGCCATCAATTGGGGAATGGCTGAACAAGGTGTGGTATATTAATATTATTGTTCTATAAAAAATGATGAACAAGATATAGAAAGTAGTGGAAAGATTTACATGAGCTGATGATGAGTGAAACAAGCAGAACCAGGAATACATTGTACACAATAATAGCAAAAATGTGCGATGATCAACTATGAAAGGCTTGGTTCTTCATAGTGGTTCAGTGATCCAAAGCAATCCCAATAGATTTTGGACAGAAAATGCCATTTGCATTCAGAAACAAATAACTAAAGAGGCTCAATGTAAATCAACACATGCTGTGTTCACTTTTTTTTTTTTATTCCCATGTTTTTTTCCTTTTGCTCTGATTTTTCTCTCCCAACATGATTCATAAAGCAATATGTATTAAAAATAAATATTAAAAAAAAAGAAAGAAAGAAAAGCTAATTTGTTTTCTTGTTGAAGTATGTGTTTCATTTTGTTAACTTTAAAAAGTTTCTGGACCCAAATGGCATGTGGATTTATTCTTGACTTACAGCAATAAAACCAGCCCAGAAATGCAAGGTGTATGAAGGGTCATTTGACCTGTGCTATTTGCCCAGCTGCAGGATAAGTCCCTTCTCATTTCCCAGCTGCTCTTTAGCTTCCTAATGCTGTTTTGTTTTTCTTTTGAACTTGAGTAGCAGACCTAACTTTCCTGGTTGGGTCTGATTACTGCTCAGTTAGGATAGATAACCTTCCAAGTTACACTTGGCCCAGAAGCAGCTGCTGCTGTTTTCAGTTTCAGCCTCAATTACATTCTCTCTCTCACTGATGTGAGAGAGTCAATACTTTAGACCCCATTTTCTAGGTACCTTTTAGGGGAATCTCTTGGTCCATTGATTCCAATTCCTGGGTTCTTGCCAGTATAGATCATTGGAATTAAATGGGACCTTTGAGCTCACCTAATGCAGCCCTTTTAATCTACAAATGAGGAACTGAAGGTCCAAGTTAATGAAGTGAATTATCCAAAGTCATGAAAGTAATAAGGGTCACAGTTGTCAAACTAACCTTCTCAAATCCACAGTTCTGATCATGTCACCATCCTCTCCCCACCCCAACTACACACACACACACAGAGTCAAAACCTTTTAGTGGTACCCCCTACAATAAATAAAAAATTCCTTAACTTGTAATTTAAGGTTCTGACCTATCATCCTAACATTGTTTTACTCTGCTCCCTTTTACCCACTCTCTATATATTCTAAACAAACTGGGTTATTAGCTTCTCCCCTTGTACTAATGCTCTCCATCTCCCATGCCTGAACACATCCTTCCATGATTCTTAAAATGCTTCCCCTCCAATGCGCATCCAATGACCTAGACCTTCTCACAAGACTTCTCTGATTCATGGGAGCCACAGGGGACCTTCTAGGGTAACTCCCCCATTTTACAGCCAAGAAAACTGAGATGCAGACAGGAGGTGATTGATAAAGTCACCCAGACTTTGGCAAAAGTGGCAAAGTCAAGACTTGATCCCAGAGCTTCTGACTCTGGGTGCAGTATTTCTTCCCACCATTTCCTTCCAAATACTTACTCCCCACTTCTAAAGTAAGGACACCTGGGTGTGCAGTGTATAGAGTAGCAGACCTTAAGCAAGGAGACTCATTTTTGTGAATTCAAATATAGCCTCAAACATTTACTAACTTTATAATCCTGGGCAAATCATTTAAACCTGTTTACCTCAGTTTTCTCATCTGTAAAATGAGCTGAAGAAGGAAATGGTAAAGCACTCCAGTATCTTTGCCAAGAAAACTCCAAGTGAGATCACAAAAACACAAATGAACAACTACCTCTATATTTGGAAATAATCTCTCTTTCTTTTTTTGAGGAAGTATTAAAGTAAAAATAAGAATAAAAGCTCTTGTATCCTTGTTTTACACAGAAGGAATCTGAGACTTACAGAAATTAAATGTTTTGTATAAAGACATACAGCTATTAAAAGTCCGGTAGAATTTAAACTCAAGTCTCTCAGACTCCTGCCAAGTAACATTAATTGTATCTGTGTTCTTTTATCCCAATAGACTTTTCCTTTTTACATGTTAAGTCTTAGTAGGTTTTTGACTTCCTTGAAGGCTGTGATAGTGTCTTTTTTTTTTTAAGATTCTTCCTCTATCTGAGACATAATAGATATTTAATCAAGTCCGGTCAAAGGCAACATGTATTTCAGACATCACACTAAGCCAGGGCTTCTTAAACTTTTTCTAATCATGATCTCTTTTCACTGATGAAAATTTTCCAAGACCATCCTGTCTTGAATCTGAGCCAAGATGTTTCTAGTAGCATTTGTGCAATAGTCATGATACAACATGGACAAGCCCTGCCCAAAACATCTCAGATTTATTACAGATTTTATTTTTAATTAATTTTTGATTATTGCATTCATTTGATTGTTGCCAAATTTTTCACGACCCCTCCCCTATTTAGTTATGCAACCCCATATTGGGCTGTTTTAAACTTACAGTTTAAGAAGCTTTGCATTAAACAACCGGGATACAGGCAGGCAAAACCAGTCTGTTCAATAAGCATTTGTTGAATTTAGTTGAATTGAATTTGAAAACAGTTGAAGGACTTCTTCCTTTGTTGTTGTTGTTGTTTTTGTGGAGGGTAACACAGCTAGGGAAGTGTTAAGTGTCTGAGGCCAAATTTGAACTCAGGTCCTCCTGACTTCAGGGCTGGTGCTCTATTCACTGCCACCTAGCTGCCCCTAGGACTTCTTTTAAAAGGCAGGAAAAAGTACAATCTTCCATTGCTACCATATACTTCTTAATATGTATATTTGGGAATTCTACTCAGTCTTATAATCACTTATATTGTGTTATTATATGAATATATTTATTACATATACAAATAATTATATTATCATAATTATTTGTATATTATATTAAATAATTATTTATAAAACTCCAACTATGTTTAATGCACTATATTAGGAATTAGTGTGAATACAAGGTAAAATAATACTTTGTCCATGTCCTCAAGGAATTTTCATTCAAATTGAGTGATTACACATGGGCATTTGTGTTCCCTCTCCTGTCCTCAACTTTTTGTAAGAGGGACAGATATTCCTGAGAAATATTGATACTACTTTTTATTCCTATTCAATAATTTGCTGAAGTTACTATGTTTAAACTTTCTAAACTTCTGTTTAGGTCCTGAATTTCTTTCTTGTATGTCTTTTATTCAGTTTGACGTAAGTCTGAAAGGATACATTGAGGTCCCCAGACAGTTTTGCTGTCTCTTTCTCCCTGTAATTCAATTAATTTTTAATCTAAATACTTATGCTATTACAGTAGATGCGTATGTATTAACTAATGCTATTTCCTTCTATTTTCTTGGAACATAATGCATTTTCCTGTTTGTTTCTAACCATGTTAATTTTTAATTCTTTCTTTCTTTGAGATTATTCTGATTTAGACATATGTTTGGGATGTGAATACAAAGCAAAACTTGTCATTTTCTATGACAAGTTTAGAATTACAAATGTAATCCTTTCAGTCACTGAGCAGCAGTTGATGAAAGTTATTTTTTAGGGAGGGTGATTTGGATGAAAGTTTTTAGAGTTCCAGATTCAACTATAGTACATGACAGAAAATGGTGATTACATTGAATATTATCAGAAAATAACAATATTTAAAAATTTTAAGTTTTTAGTAATGTTTCTGAAATTATTAAAGTTTAAAACTTGTACTAAAACTTTTGGAATAAGGGTTCCTCTGTAACCCTTAAAGATATTAAGATTCTAAAGAAATATTTATCTTTTTGCTCTATTAGATTATTCTCATAGCCTCTTCTAACTGGTCAAAGTTATTTACCTTTCTAGGTATCTATTATGCCCTCCTCTTCATCAAGTAGAGGAAATAGTAGATAAAGCAAAGGATTTGAAGTCAGGAAGACTTGATGAGTTCAATCCTTGCCTCAGATACTTACTAATAGAGTGACCCTAAGAAAATCATTTAATTTCTCAGTGCCTCAGTTTCTTCATCTGTAAAATGGGATATAATATCACCTACTTCCAAAGGTCATAGAGATGCTCTAATAAATTAACATAAAGCTCTTTGTTTAAAGTGCTGTTAAAAAAAAGTGCTTGAAAATTCTCTAATACGTTAAAATTCAATTTTTTTTCTCATGACGATTATGTTTAGGGCAAATTATTCTTGGTTTTAAGTCTTTTGCCTTTTGTAACATCATAAGATTTTTCCCCTTCTTTTTGTCAGTAGTGCCAAAGTAGTCAATTTTGATGTGTTCCTTGGTACTTGAATTATTTCTTTCTGATTCCTTGCAATATTTTTTCATTGATAAGCAGGCTCTGGATTTTGACTATGGCACACCTAGGAATTTTCATTTTCAGGTTACTTTCAGGAGGTAGTCTTCTGATATCTTTTTAACCTCTGATTCTCAAAGGCAGTTTTCTCTTATGATATTGAAATATAATAGCCAGAGTTTTTGTTTGGTTGTGATTTTGATGATTATTTAATTATCTCTCCTTCCCCTCCTTTCTAGAAACTGAAATTGAGGAGAAAGGAAAGATCTTATTTTATCTATGATAATGAGGAAACATTTTGATATTTTTTTATCTGACATTGAAATCTTTGTTTTTGTTTCCTCCATAAATGTTCAGCATGTTGACCCTCTGCCCAAAGGCTTCTCTGATCCTTCATTGTGGGCTGGAGGTTAGCTGGACTCCTTACTTAAAGGTTGTGCCCATGGAGCAAGGCTTAGGCTGATTTTCTACCAAGCTATAAAAAGTTTGAGTAAAAATTATGTCAGATTTCTGAAAGTCAGTCTAGCTGTTTGGAGAAACTGATTACTATAAGGGTGACTACTAGCTCTTATAGTCTTGGTCACAATATGGGACATTTTGAATTTGTTTAGATGGTCAAAGCCCCTGTAATGATGAATTCATAAAGCTATGCAGTGTATATATAAATGCCAAGCTTTTCCTTGTCATTCTTTTCTTATTCTAACCTGAGTGTAATGACTATAAATGGGAAAAAACTTCACTGAGATGGTAGTGAGACAAAGAAATGAAACTTCAAGCTTCCACTTTCATTAAAGTACTGGGACTTTGGTTTCCCCTGAATATTTGCACAGTATTTGTTCAAGTAAAATAACAAGGCAGTTTGACAAGCAGAATCTTATGTAATATAATTAAATTAATGAGACTCTTTTTATTTGGAATTTATGACAAATCAGAGACAAAGTGACATGAAATTTACCTTTCCAGAGGATAAGAAATGAGTGACCAAGTAAATTAATTTGAATGAGATAGGAAGGAAATGTTTAAATTTAAGGAAATACAGTTTTTGAGCATTGTGTTCCTCAGTAATATCAGTCTTCATAATTAACACTAATCTGTTAAATTAATCAGTTTAACTAGATCCCAAAGTATTCTCCTTCTAAGTAGGTTTTTTCTTTTAAAAAATTAAATTAACACCTAGTTTATTTTTCAATTAATAAATCTTTTTTCTTCCTCCACCTACTACTCAGAATTATATTATTCAGTGTTTAATGACTGGCTTTTTAAAAATCTGCATTTTACTCTGCATTATTCATGTTTTCTACATCTAGAAAATCAACAAAACAATCAAGTCCTGATTTGTAGCTTTTGCAAATTTTCAATGTTTAATGCTCACACTGAAAATTTAACAATCGACTCTGGGAGCAACCCTAATCAAGAAGGAAATCAAAACCTAAGTTTTCTTTTTCCAATTCCAGTTTTTCTTATTAAGAAAATAGATTTTAAGGACTGATAGGCATAAAGCACTGTGATAGGCAATATATGATCTTAGCTCTTGCTACTGTATATGATTCAAAGTAGCAAAGTACATTTCAATCAGTCAATTAAGACAGGAATAAGTAAGCACCTACACATTCCAGGCATTGGTCCAGGGACTGTGAATTACAAATAAAAAGAATGAAACAATCCCTAGGAGAGTGTGGGGAAATATAATGTGTTTTATTTTGGATGTGTTGAGTTCACAATACCTCCAGAACATCCTGTTCTAAATGTCCAGTAAGCAATTGGTGATGGGGGACTGAAGCTCAGGGGAGAGTCTGGACCTAGATAGAGATCTATGAGTCACTGGCATAGAGATAATAATTAAGCCTGTAGAAGAAAATGAAATCACTGAAAGAATGTGTCAAGAGGTCCTTGGATGGAGATTTGAGTTATTCCCACTGTTCAGGAGAATGATATGGATAATATTGAGCCATTCTAAGAATCACAAAGATTACATATAATATAAGCCTTTCCAGCTTTTTGATTACTCAAGTGACACTTGAGAGCCTATGTGGTGCAGTGGGAAAGGCTTTGAGTTTAAAATAACAGATTTGAGTTCAAATTCAGCCTTTTCCATTTACACTTTTATGACTCATTCTCCCTAAGTCTCAGATCTTTCATCTCTAAACTGAGAATTGGACTAGAACACCTTTAAAAGGTGTTCCTACTCTTGATCTGAAATTACAAAAGAGTTGTTGAGTTACATCAATAACAATTATAATAACTAATATTTATCTAGCACCTACTGTGTCCTAGGCACAGTACTAAGCACTTGACAAATATTATCTCATTTGATCCTCACAGCACCACTGGGGGAGGTAGGTGTTATTATTATTATCTCCATTTTACACCTGAGGAAATGGAGGCAGGCAGAGAGTAAGTGACTAACTCAGGTCATACAGCTAGAAAGGGTCTGAACCTGTATTTGAACTCAGGTTCCTCACTCCAAGCCCAGCATTGTATCCAGTGTGCCATTTTAGCTGCACTAGTGGAAGGATTTTCTTACAGTACATTGATCAAATTAGAGGACCCAAGAATAATTCAGGAGTTTTTTTCTGTCATTCATTTGTTTCTTTAGAATCAGTATAGGCTGATTTCCCTCAATATTCTCTAAAAATAAGATCTTTAACCATCTTTACAAATGATTACTCCAAAATAGTGATTTTTAAAAAATTGTTGTTAAGTATCCTTGCTAATTTCATTCACCGTTTAAATCACAGTCATTTTATCATCATTCTCTGGCTTCCTTTTTTCCACAGGTCATGAAAACATATCACATGTATCATGCAGAAAGTATCAGTGCAGAGAGTAAATTAAAAGAAGCAGAAAAACAGGAAGAAAAGCAAATTGGGCGGTCCGGGGACCCAGTTTTTCACATCCGACTAGAAGAGAGACATCAGAGGAGGAGTTCTGTAAAGAAGATTGAGAAAATGAAAGAGAAGGTAAGTCACAAAAAATTCAGAACTGCTCCAATAGAAAACCTATGAGTCGGAAAGGCTTTAATGCAGGAACTAAGATGAACACATTTGGGCTTTATTTTGAAATTATGTTTACTCTCAAGAGAATGATAATTGTTTTAGAAACATAAAAATCATGTAATAGCAGCTGGACATCATTTTGTATTGAATACAAAGTATTTCACTCAAGATGTAGAGAACCTGAAAATTAATTAAGAGGCTTTCATTGCACACAGGCCTGTGGCCAGATGTGTAGCTGTTATTTCCAATTGTCGAGGTAATGTGGGCTTGTAATAAATCAAATTTGAAATGTTCTTTTCTCTAAACACTTTGAGGCATTTATATATATTAAATATACAGTTTAGGTTAAAAAAATTCCTAGGGATTGTTCTGTTTCTTTCTTTTTTTTTTTCTTTAAAGCTATGTTTCCCTTTTTCATCTTCAGTTCCTATATCTTCATTCACAGCGACAGGCAAAGTATTCGGAAAATAAATTAAAATCCATCAAAGCACGAAATGAATATCTCCTAACCCTAGAAGCAACAAATGCCTCCGTGTTCAAGTATTATATCCATGACCTCTCAGATTTAATTGATGTAAGTATTTGGAATTTTGCATATTTCTCATTTTTAAGACAAAATTTCAGTTGCCCATTTTATTTTTATTTCTATCATTCTATCTGTGGTGAGTTTCTGGTTGTGCAAGAAAAGAAGGCAGAAATCTTTGAAGAGTAGCATAGGAAGGATTTTTAATTAGGATATTTTTTAATAGAAGAAATGAAATAATTGAAGCAAAAAACATTCTATTAGCCTACAAAATGAAATAGAATGCTTAGCTGATAGTAACAGTACCATGACAGACTGTAAGTTGGTTTCAGCCAACATGCTACTTTAAAAGATTCTTCACACACTTATTCGCAGTAAAAGGCTGTTTTGGGATTTGGCAAGTATAGGTAAGATCAAAGATTGAAATGTAAGATTTAGGGCTAGAAGAATGTTACTCAGAAAATCTAGAATTAAAATATAGAATTAAAAAATAGAATTTTGGAGTTGGAAAAAAGCTTGGCAACAATAACAATAATAATTATAATGTTTCAATAGCACTTTAAGTTTCCAAAGTGTTTTACAAATATTATTTCATTTTATCCCCACGACAACCCTTGGAATTGGATGCTATTATTATTCTTATTTTATAGATAAGGAAATTGGTATATATAGGACATATTAGATTTTCAGTTTCTTTATGGCAAGAAGAGATGTTTCTGGTCTTTATTTCTAGAGCACCTATTCCATGGAGTGGATTTGTGTTGTGGAAATGTGTCTTGCACATAATGGGTGCTTAATACATTTTTTTTTTTTTTGAAACTTAGTTGAAGATGACTTAAGCTTTAATGAAAGAGTCTGCAAAGTATGTAAATTAAATTTCTTATATAAATGAAATTAGGTAAAGTTGATTAACTTAAATGTGAGACCATCCAATGAAATGTTTTTACAATTAGCCAGAATACTTCCATATTGAAAGAAGTTCATATGAAGTGGTTGGTTGTTACTTTTAAAGGAAGTAGTGGATTAGAATGGACAACTCAAAATGGCTGCTTATCTTTTAGGAACTCAACTTACTTTTGATGTTAAAAACTATCAAGTTTGACCTATTTTGGTAGAAAAAAAATAAGTTCCTTCATTTTTAAAAGTATGTAATATAGAACATTAGAATTAGAAGGGACCTTAGATCATCATTATTATTAAAAGTAATAAGAATAATCAACATTTATATAGTGCTTTATGGTTTACAAAAGCACTTCACAAATATTATTTGAGCTTTACAACAATTCTGAGAGGTACTCATTATTATTATCTTCTTTTTTCAAATGAGCAAATTGAGACAGATCGAGGCTAAGTGACTAAGAGACTTGCATAGGAATCATACTGCTAGTATGTGTCTGAGATAGGATTTGCACTCTGATCTTTATGAATTCAGGTTCATCATTTTGTCTTTTCTACCTAAATATTAACAGATCCATCACTTCCATTTTACAGATGAGGAAGCTGAGGCCTTCAGTTGGAAAATGTCTTGATAAATGGCAGTCAGGACTTGAACTCAGATTTCATGAATCCAATGCTTTTTCTGTCATTTTTGTTCATCTTTATGACAGTCTAGTCCATGTATTAAAATGCTTTTTTAGGTGAGATTCATGGGAAAATTGCCTCCAAAACTAAAAAGGTTGCCTCCTATCAGGCAAGTCAAAGTTTAGAGTAAAACTATATATATATATAAAACAAGTGTGTGTATATGTATATATACATATATATGTATGTGTGTGTGTGTACACACACACATACACCCTTGATCTTTTATAGGAAATGAAGTTTAGGATAAATTGACTTAAGTTAATGATTAAAGGGAAAAATACTAAATTTTTTCATAAATTTAGTTTACTTTAAACACTCTTCTGAAGCATCACCTTTAAAAGTATTTGCTGATGTCTATGTGCAGATATTTTAATAAAGAAATAACATGGCCTAGTGGATAGAGAGATGGCCTCAGTGTCTGAAAGATCTAAATTCTCATGCTGCTTCCTATACTTACTGGCTTTGTATCCCTGGACAAATCACTAGAAAACTTCATAGGACTATAGTTGAAGAGAAGGTACTCATCTGTATTAATAAGAGGGAGTTTCCCTATGCCTATTCCTTATTATGAATTTTTTAAAAATATCTCTAAGTTGAGCATATTTTAATGCCTCAATTACAGTTCTCCAGACCAGTATAAAACAAAGTGATATTACAAGATGGGTGTCATAAAAATTCTGGGTAATAAGCCATCCTTCCACAGACTTGGAATTCAAACAAGAACTGGCTAGCCTTTGGATAACATGTCCTTTGGGAAGAAGGGTGAGAAGGTATGCAAATTAATACAATATGCTTCATCTTATGCCATCAATTTGGTTCCATGAAAATATGATGCTGGATGAAACAATATTACAGGGGCTGAGGAAGAATTAACATCACTGGAGTAATCATTGACAAACCAAATTGTGTTAACCAAATAACATTTCTAGAATTACATTCCAGATAACATTACATGTTAATGATATATTAATGATATTATCAAAAGATGGCACTGATTAGGGTAATATCACATTGGATATACTTATTCTTTGAACAAAACAAATGGCAATATTTAAAATATTTCAGAATTTTAGAGATATGCTTGTATGAATACATATATTTACATATGAACAAATGATATTCTAATTTTGAATCTTATAAATTCATTAAAATGATTCCCTAAGGACCTTCTTTAGATAATACTGTGCTTACTTGGTTGTACTTTTGTGTATGCTTTTAAAATAATAAAAAGACATTCCTTTTTAGATATTATATGATGCAGATCATTAACTGATTCAAAAAGAACTTACCTATCATTAATTCTAATTAGTGATGTTTTGCTATACATATTAGCTCATTAAATAGGGCAAATTAGCAATGAATTAGATATGAAATGGTGTCTATAGACACTTTATAATTAGATAGGGAGAATTTTATTTAGGGTTATAGAATATATTGCTCCCTGGGTATTTTAAAAAAAAGTCAACAATCTTAAATAATATGTCAGAACAAGAAAATACACAAATTTGAATCCCCTTGAAGGGACTGTATCTTTTATTTCCCCTGAGGCAATTGGGGTTAAGTGACTTCCCCAGGGTCACACAGCTAGGGAGTGTTAAGTGTCTGAGGTCAAATTTGAACTCAGGTCCTCCTGACTTCGGGGCTGGTGCTCTATCCACTGCGCCACTCAGCTGCCCTTAGAATTTGTTTTCAATAAATCTTGAATTATTAATTAAGTACAGTTTTAATATAGTTATCGTATGATTAGCCCTATCCCTATTATGAAGTATTCCAAAGAAAATTTCATGGTTAAGACCAACTGAAAGTATTTGAGGTCAAAACTCTAAGCACTGGTGAAATTTTTAGAAAAATATTCACTTGGGTGATAGAAGCTTCTGGGAATCATAAAGCTGGACAAAATTTTAGTTCTTCAGTCTGCAGGCAGTTATCAAGTACTTATGTTATGGCACACACTGGCTAAGTACTAAAGATACAAAGGGGAGTAAAAGTAGTTCCTTCCCTTAAGAAGTTTACCTTCTGTAAAGGGCTGGAGCAGAATCTTCTATGCTTCAGGTGAACAAAGAAAGGCAGGGGTAGCAATCCTTATCTCGGGTCAAGTAAAAACAAAAATAGATCTAATTAAAAGAGATAAGGAAGGAAACTACATTTTACTAAAGGGTTCCATAGACAATGAAGCAGTATCAATACTTAACATATATGCACCAAGTGGTATAGCATCCAAATTCCTAGAGGAGAAGTTAAGAGAGATGCTAGGAGAAATAGACAGTAATACTATACTAGTGGGAGATCTCAACCTTGCTCTCTCAGAATTAGATAAATCAAATTCCAAAATAAATAAGAAAGAAGTTAGGGAGGTTAACAAAAGGCTAGAAAAGTTAGGTATGATAGATCTCTGGAGGAAATTGAATGGTGATAGAAGGGAGTATACTTTTTTCTCAGGGGTTCATGGAACTTATACAAAAATTGATCATGTGTTAGGGCATAAAAACCTCAAAATCAAATGCAGAAAAGCAGAAATAGTAAATGCATCCTTCTCAGATCATGATGCAATAAAACTCACATGTAATATAAGGCCAGGAGAAAATAGACCAAAAGTTAATTGGAAATTAAATAATCTAATCCTGAAGAATGAATGCGTGAAAGAGCAAATTATAGACACAATAGAAAATTTCATCCAGGAGAATGACAACAATGAGACAACATACCAAAATTTGTGGGACACGGCTAAAGCGGTTATAAGGGGTAACTTCATATCTCTAGATGCTTACTTGCGTAAAACAGAGAAAGAGAAGATTAATGAACTGGGCTTACAATTAAAAAAGCTAGAAAAAGACCAAATTAAAAACCGTCAATTAAATACCAAATTGGAAATTCTGAAAATTAAAGGGGAGATCAATAAAATTGAAAATAAGAAAACTATTGAATTAATAAATAAAAGTAAGAGTTGGTTTTATGAAAAAACCAACAAAATAGATAAGCCTTTAGTTAATTTGATTAGAAAAAGGAAAGAGGAAAATCAAATTATTAGTCTCAAAAATGATAAGGGAGAACTTTCCTCCAATGAAGAGGAAATTAGAGTAATAATTAGGAGTTTATTTGCCCAACTTTATGCCAATAAATTTGATAATGTAAATGAAATGGAGGAATATCTACAAAAATATACATTGCCCAGATTAACAGAAGAGGAAATAAATTATTTAAATAGCCCTATTTCGGAAAAAGAAATAGAACAAGCTATTAATCAACTCCCTAAGAAAAAATCTCCAGTACAGATGGATTTACATGTGCATTCTACCAAACATTCAAAGAACAATTAATTCCAATACTACACAAACTATTTGAGAAAATAGGGAAAGAAGGTGTACTACCAAATTCCTTCTATGACACAGATATGGTGCTGATAGCTAAACCAGGTAGGGAGAAAACTGAGAAAGAAAACTATAGACCCATTTCCCTAATGAATATTGATGCAAAAATTTTAAATAAGATTTTAGCAACAAGATTACAGAAAGTCATCCCCAGGATAATACATCATGACCAAGTAGGATTTATACCAGGAATGCAGGGCTGGTTCAAAATTAAGAAAACAATTAGCATAATCAATTATATTAATAACCAAATTAATAAAAACCATATGATTATCTCCATAGATGCAGAAAAAGCCTTTGATAAAATCCAACACCCATTCCTATTAAAAACACTGGAGAGTATAGGAATAAATGGGCTTTTCCTTAAAATGATTAGTAATATCTACTTAAAACCTTCAGCAAGCATCATATGTAATGGAGTCAAACTAGAACCATTCCCAATAAGATCAGGAATTAAACAATGCTGCCCACTGTCACCATTATTATTTAATATTGTCTTAGAAATGTTATCTTTGGCAGTAAGAGAAGAAAAAGAGATTAAAGGAATTAGAGTAGGTAATGAGGAAACCAAATTATCACTCTTTGCAGATGACATGATGATATACGTAGAGAACCCTAAAGACTCAACTAAAAAACTACTAGAAACAATTCACAACTTTAGCAAAGTAGCAGGATACAAAATAAATACACATAAATCATCAGCATTTTTATATATTACCAGTAAAGTTCAGCAGCAAGAGATACAAAAAGAAATTCCATTCAAAATAACTGCTGATAGTATAAAATATTTGGGAATTTATCTGCCAAGGGATAATCAGGAACCATATGAACTAAACTACAAAACACTTTCCACACAAATAAAATCAGACCTAGTCAATTGGAAAAACTTAAAATGCTCATGGGTAGGACGAGCGAATATAATAAAAATGACAATATTACCCAAACTAATTTACTTATTTAATGCCATACCAATCAAACTCCCAAGAAATTATCTTACAGATCTAGAAAAAATAGTAGCAAAGTTCATTTGGAAAAACAAAAGGTCAAGAATTTCAAGGGGATTAATGAAAAAAAAGGCTGATGATGGTGGACTTGCTGTACCAGATCTAAAACTATATTACAAAGCAGCGGTCATCAAAACCATTTGGTACTGGCTAAGAAACAGAGTAGTCGATCAGTGGAATAGGATAGAATCACAAGACAAACTATGCAATAACTACAGCAATTTAGTTTTTGATAAACCCAAAGACCCCAGCTTTTGGGATAAGTATTCACTATTTGACAAAAACTGCTGGGAAAACTGGAAACTAGTGTGGAAGAAATTAGGGCTTGACCCACATCTAACACCACATACCAAGATAAAATCTAAATGGGTTCATGATCTGGATATAAAGAGTGATACTATAAGTAAATTAGAGGAATATAATATAGTTTACCTCTCAGACCTATGGAGATGGAATAAATTTATGTCCAAAGAAGAACTGGGACTCTTAATTGAAAACCAGATAGATAACTTTGACTATATTAAGTTAAAAAGTTTTTGTACAAACAAAATCAATGCAGACAAGATTAGGAGGGAAGCAATAAATTGGGAAATCATCTTTACATTTAAGGGTTCTGATAAAGGTCTCATCTCTAAAATATATAGAGAATTGTCTCATATTTATAAAAATTCAAGCCATTCTCCAATCAATAAATGTTCAAAGGATATGAACAGACAATTTTCAGAGGATGAAATTAAAACTATTTATAGTCATATGAAAAGGTGCTCCAAATCACTATTGATCAGAGAAATGCAAATCAAGACAACCCTGAGGTACCACTTCACACCTGTCAGATTGGCTAAAATGACAGGAAAAGTTAATGATGAATGTTGGAGGGGATGTGGGAGGGCTGGGACACTGATGCATTGTTGGTGGAGCTGTGAATGCATACAGCCATTCTGGAGAACAATTTGGAGCTACGCTCAAAAAGTTATCAAACTGTGCATACCCTTTGACCCAGCAGCATTTCTATTGGGCTTATATCCCAAAGATATCATAAAGGAAGGAAAGGGCCCCACATGTGCAAGAATGTTTGTGGCAGCCCTTTTTGTAGCGGCTAGAAACTGGAAAATGAACAGATGCCCTTCAATTGGAGAATGGCTGAATAAATTATGGTATATGAATATTATGGAATTTATTGCTCTGTAAGAAACGACCAGCAGTACGATTTCAGAGAGGCCTGGAGAGACTTGCATGAACTGATGCTGAGTGAAATGAGCAGAACCAGGAGATCATTATACACGGCAACAACAAGACCATATGATGATCAATTCTGATGGACATGGCTCTGCAACAATGAAATGTTTCAAACCACCTCCAATTGTTCACTGAAGAAAGCCATATACACCCAGAGAGAGGGATGTGAAATGTGGACCACAACATAACATTCTCATACTCCTTGATTGATGTTTGCTTACATTATGTTTCCTTTATCTGATATATTTTTTGTGTAGATAAGATTTTTCTTGTACAACAATGATAAGTTTGGAAATATGTATACATATATTCGATTTGCCAATATTTTAACATAATTAACATGTAGTGGATATCCTACCATCTAGGGGAGGGGTGGGGAGTTGGGGGGAAAATTTGTAACAGAAAGGTATATAAGGGTTAATGTTGAAGAATTACCCACACATATGTTATGCAAATAAAATAAAAATAAAATTTAAAAATAAATAAATAGTTGCAACTAGCCTACTGGAATCAAGTCAATGGTCATTCATTGTATGGATGACTGATCACTTGTGGCTCTCACTGGATGAGTATCACTCAAATATAAAAACATAAATTATTTAATGTTGTTTAAGTTTCCATCTTAAACATACGAACTGAACAAAAATCTTATCCTGCTCTAAAAAAATGCAATAATATTGTGTTATGTGGAACTCAGAGTTTAAAAATAATTTTAGTTTAAAATTCTGAAATAGTTCTCATTATCTTTCAAAAAGTTCAAGAAACTAAAAAAAAAAAATATCTAGCCATATATGAAATGGACTTAAATTTGTCTGAGATATATGATGTCTTGAATATACCTCACTCACTACTGGGGATATTGACAGGCTTCTAGTAATTAAAGAAATTAAGCTGCCTGCTGATCAAACCAGCTGCTTTATATTTTATGAATATTGAATCCAGTGGGACTTGGTAGGAAATTCAAACAGAGAAATGAAATTACACAATAGACAGTCTGATTTTTTACAACAGAAGTTAAATCTCTCTTTTAGGCTTTTCTGGAAAAAACAACAACAACAAAACCCACAAAAAAAACCCCCAACAAAAACCAAAAACCTAACTTCTAAATTCTAGGTTATATAAGCTTATATTTTTAGAACATAAAATAAATTATTAAATGTATCTTTCATCCCTCAAGATTACTAGATAGAATTTGGAAGAGGGGAAAAAAATAAGATATTATAAATGGATCAAAATCACTAAATAAGGATTTCTGCCCGTTAACATAGGTGTAACATAGCACAATGTCTTTGCATGCAGCAGACAATAAATGTTTGTTTAATTAAACTGAATTTATCAGATAGGCAGATGCAGAATACAGATTTACATTTAGATCTCTATATCTGCATCCATGTCTCTGATAAATTCAGTTTAATTACACACACACACACACACACACACACACACACACACACACACACA
>JAJPUD010000100.1:118148-132128 GCA_023553655.1 Myrmecobius fasciatus | reverse complement strand
TCAATTGGAGAATGGCTGAATAAATTATGGTATATGAATATTATGGAATATTATTGTTCTGTAAGAAATGACCAGCAAGATGATTTCAGAGAGGCCTGGAGAGACTTACATGAACTGATGCTGAGTGAAATGAGCAGAACCAGGAGATCATTATACACGGCAACAACAGTACTATATGACGATCAATTCTGATGGACATGGCTCTCTTCAACAATGAAATGTTTCAAACCACCTCCAATTGTTCACTGAAGAAAGCCATATACACCCAGAGAGAGGGATGCGAAATGTGGACCACAACATAACATTCTCATACTCCTTGATTGATGTTTGCTTACATTGTGTTTCCTTTATCTGATATATCGTTTGTGTAGATAAGATTTTTCTTGCACATTTTTGATAAGTTTGGAAATATGTATACATATATTCGATTTGCCAATATTTTAACATAATTAACATGTAGTGGATATCCTGCCATCTAGGGGAGGGGTGGGGAGTTGGGGGGAAAAATTTGTAACGGAAAGCTATGTAAGGGTTATTGTTGAAGAATTACCCACACATATGTTATGCAAATAAAATAAAATTAAAAAAAAAAGTTTACCTTCTTTTTTTTAATTTATTAATACTTTTTATTTGCAAAACATACGTATGGGTAATTCCTAAACATTAACCCTTACAAAGCTTTCTGTTACAAATTTTCCCCCCTACTCCCCACCCCCCCCCAAGATGGCAGGATAATCCACTACATGATAATTATGTTAGAATACTTAAGAAATCGAATATATGTATAGTTATTGCATCATTTTTTGTGCAGGAGAAATCGTATCTACAAGAAATAATCCAATAAAGGAAATACAATGCAAGCAAACCTCAACAGAGAACATGAAAATGTTATGTTGTGGTCTACATTTCACATCCCTCTCTCTGGGTGTATATGGTTTTCTTCACTGAACAATTGGAACTGGTTTGAAGCATTTCATTGTTGAAGAGAATCATGTCCATTAGGACTGATCCTCATATAGTATTGTTGTTGCTGTGAATAATGATCTCCTCGTTCTGCTCACTTCACTGAGCATCAGTTCATGCAAGTCTCTCCAGGCCTGTCTGAAATCGTCCTGCTGGTCGTTTCTCACAGAACAAAAACATTCTATAACATTCATATACCATAATTTATTCAGCCACTCTCCAATTGATGGGCATCCATTCAGTTTCCAGTTTCTAGCCACTACAAAAACAGCTGCCACAAACATTCTTGCACATGTGGGGCCCTTTCAAGAAGTTTACCTTCTAATGGGGTATATGCATCATTAATATCTAAGAACCAGGTCTCAGTGAGTGATAGAAGATGGAAAGAGTAGAAAATGGCGTAAATTAAAGGAGGTTTATTAATCAAGCATTCCAGAGTGTACAAGGAAAAGGTAGACAGATATGAAATAGGATGTTGAGGCTGTAGGGTTGATGAATGAGAGAGCAGCAGCTGGAGTTGGAAAGTATAAGGGGAGGGTACTCTTTGGCAATCAGGGCTTCCCTATCTCTGAGCTGGGGAGAATAGCAGGAAATGGCAGCATGCTAACCACTGAGGAATGGGTATCAATGAATTTCCATCTTGAAGCCAGCTGATTAGAGTATTTAAGACTGGTCCTGGAGGTCCTAACAAACATTATAAAATACTTGCTATATTCCAGGCCCTGTACTATCCTGGGAATACGAATATGAGCTTTGGGCTCAAAAAAACCTCACATTCAAATGAAGAAAATAGTATGCAAACAACTCTATATATTACAAGATATAGATATATATACACACATTATATATATATATATATGCAAACATGGATATATATTTATACGTATATTATATATATATATATTATATATTTATGTATATCCATATCTGGTAGATAAGCGGGAATCTCAGAGGAAAGACATAAGGAGTGAGGGAAAGAGAAGAGAAAAAGCTTTCTGTAAATGGTGGAATTTGAGCTGAGGCTTAAAGGAAGTTAGGGAGGGATAACTTTCAACTGCCTGCTCTCTACCCTATTACTGTGGGCTAGGAGGTGTTTGGAAGATCTCATAGCAAGCCCAAGCAAGAGGTAGTATGTTCCTAGTAAGAAGGCAGGAGCAGCTGTGTCTTGGATCCCCATGTGTTCTAGCCTGGATCTGAATAGGAAAGCCCTGCAGAAAACATCTCCAGTGAAGGGGAGACATTCCATATCTGGGCAACTCCAATTAAAAGGGAGTATTTATCTACATCAAACTGAGGCTGGCCTCTCGGCAATTTCTAATCCTTTTTGTTTAGAAGTCTGGGCCACAATAAAACCATTCTTTTACATGAAAACCTTCAAACCCTCAGTTATCATGTTCTTTTCACCCACTCTTACTCCCTAACTTACAAGTATTTCTTTATTTAAAGGCTAAATAGCCATGATGCTTTAATTTAAAAAAAAAAAAAAAACTTACCAAAAAACACAGATTTTACTAATTCTAAAGGAAATTAATATTGCTATATATAAAGCAGACCAGAAAAACAGGCTTGTATGTGAAACCATGGATCCATAAAAAGTACATAATACATTATTAGTATACACAGCAACATCAAAATTATGCAATGATCCATTCTGGTAGACTTGGCTCTCTTCAACAATGAGATGATTCAAACCAGTTCCAATTGTTCAGTGATGAAGAGAGAGAGCCATGTACACACACCCAGAGAGAGGATTGTGGGAACTGAGTATGGTTCACAGCATAGCATTTTCACTCTTTTTTGTTGTTTATTTGCATTTTATTTTGCTTCTCTCTTTTTTTTTACTGGTTTGATTTGATTTTTCTTGTGCAACACGATAATTGTATAAATTTGTATGCATATATTGGATTTAGTATATATTTCTACCATGTTTAACATGTATTGGACTACTTGACATCTAGAGGAGCGTATCGGAGAAGGGGGGGAGATTGGAACACAAGGTTTTGCAAGGGCTAATGTTGAAGAATTATCCACACATGTTCTGTAAAATAAAAAGCTTTAATAAAAATAAAAAGATAATTATCAATACATAATAAATCCAGTGTTAATTTCAATTAATAATTTTCAGTTAATAAGCAGTAGTTTTCCCTTTTCACTTTTTCAATTCAAAAGAAAAAACATAACTCTTGTAATAAATATGCATAGTTAAGCAAAACAAATCCCAATGTTGACTATATCCAAAAACCTGCTTCATTCTGCATATTGAGTCTAATACTTCTCTCAGGAAGTGGCTAACATTCTTTTTTCATCAGTGTTCTGGAATCATAGTTGAAAAGTGCATTGATTGGAGTTCTTAAGTTTTTCACAATTAATCATTTTTAATTCCGTTTTTTTACGTTACTTTCAAAATTGTCACTAATCCATTTTTCCTTCTGAATTTTTCTGTACATTAAAGATACACCCTCTTTTTTGTCTTTCCTTTTTTTTCCAGCAACACTGTATTCCTCTTAAAACCCCCAAATCCTCCACCATGTTGAAAAGTGTTGTATATTGCCCTTCAGCATACCTTCTTGTAGGTTTCCTCTCTTTATTCACACCCTCTCTTTACAAAGGAGAGACTAGAGAAGAGAGTATTCATTAATGTGCTCAATAATTTCCTTTTCTTCAGTTCTTCTTTTCTTCTCATTACCCAGTCCTGATCCCAGTGTTTATCCTTTCTTTCCTTTTATTTTCCCTTTTATCCACTCTCCAATGTTGGCATTTGTTTTATTTATGACTAGTTCCTCCCTGAATAGACCCTTCCTTCTAATCTCCTTTTTTTTTTTAATCTACTTAAAAATATTTTTTCTTGAACACATTTAAAGAATACAGTTTGATGGTAAAACTCATTAAAAACTTCAGGATAGTATGTATGAAAACAATCCATAAATGGGCCAACTCACATAAGACTAGGTGGTATAACATAGAAACTATATATGTTGCCCAAGGAAATCAGTCGTCCTGTGCAAGCTTTAGTGAGTTCATCGCTAATAGTGGGATTTAGTCTTCTGACCATAGAAAATAGTAAAAATTTAAATTAAAAATAACTTTAAAAAAATGTATTGTCTTCAATTTTTTAGAATTGCCCTAAAAACTTTTACTTTCCATAGCTATTCCTGGAAACTTAGTAGTATATCTGTCCTTGAGATTTAATTGTACTAATTCCAAGACCTGGGGGCAAAAATAAAAATGGTACTCAGCCCAGAAATACAAAAGCCAGAGTCTCTAACTCTCCTCCCTTAGGCATGACACCCTTATTCTCCCTTTAGGTACATTAGCACTGCCTATAATCAGGGCAACTCCACCCAATTAAATTAGGGCCAAGCAGCCTAATCATGCTATGGTTAAAGCAACCTCCTTTAGTCAACTGTTAGATGGTTTATGCTTCTTTCATTTCATTCCAGTCCTGAAACTCATTCACCAAATTAGCCAGTCAGTACCGGCTTACAACATCTTCAATTTAATGTTCCTCTTTTATTAGTCAGAATCCATCCAGAATAATAATTCACCTCATACCTTTTGAGGAATGAAAATAGCATTAGACTCAAGGAGTATCAACTCATCTGCTTTTGACAAATTTAAAAACAGCTGAATTCCCCTAAACTATCACCCACTGCCTCCTGTTTTTGTAGTCCAGAGTATATTCCCATCCCATCCTAAAATTACTTCTGTTTTTTGTTCCATAAGTCAAATGAAAGGATTGGTTGAGATGGTAGTTAAGGTTCATTCCAGCTCTGGATCCTAGGATCTTGGAATCAAATTTATATTCCCACAAACCTGAGTTTGTTTGTTTGTTTAATGAATATTGTTGGGGTTTTTTAAATTTGTTATTGATGTTGTTTTTATATTTATTTTATTTTTAACACATTGCTTTATGAATCATGGTGGGAGAGAAAAATCAGAGCAAAAGGGAAAAACCATGGGGGAGAGAAAAAAAAAAGAAGAAACAAGAAGCATGTGTTGATTTATATTGTCTCAATTCTTTTTCTAAATGTAGATGACATTTTCTGTCCAAAGTCTATTGCATTGCCTTGGATCACTGAACCACTGAGAAGAACCAAGTCTTTCATAGTTGATCATTGCACATTCTTGCTGTTCTTGTGTACAAAGTATTCCTCATTCTGTTTGTTTCACTTAGCATCAGTTCATGTAAACCTTTCCAGGCCTTTCTAAAATTAGCTTGTTTATCATTTTTATAGAACAATAATATTCTATTATCTTCATATATCACAGCTTGTTCAGCCGTTCCTCAATTGATATAGGTTAAGTGACTTAACCCTGTTTGCCTCAGTCTCCTCTGTAAAATGAGCTGGAGAAGGAAATGGCAAAACCACTGTAGTATCTCTGCCAAGAAAACCCCAAATGGGGTTACAGGCACAAATGAAACAATTCAACAGCAAAAAATATTCTAGGCAATTGTATATGTTTAACCTATATGGGATTGTTTGCTGTCTTGGGGAGGGAAGAGTGAGAGAGAAAGGGAGAAAAATTTGGAACACAAGATTTTGCAAAGGTATATGTTGAAAACTATCTTTGCACATATCAGGAAAAATGAAATCCTATAAAAAATAAAATAAATATTCTAGGCACTGTGCTAAACTGTTTACAAATATTATCTCATTTGATCCTCACAACAATCCTGAGGTGTAGATCTTATTGTCTCTGACGAGGAAGCTAAGGAGGACAGGGGGGTTAAATGGCTTGTCCTACATCACATAGGTAGGTAACATCTGAAGCTGGATTTGAACTCAGATCTTCTTAAGTCTAGATGCAGTGAAGCAGTGGTGTAGTTTAGTTGCCTGTCTTGTGGTGGGTATTCACATTCTAATGTCTTGAATAATGAAGCATTATTAATCCACTGAACTGTTTCACTTACATAGTAATAGCAAAATATTTGTCATCTTCAATGTGCAATTTTCTGGATGTTAATGATTCTTCATAGAAGTGCAGGGATTATTTCAGGCATTAGAGAATAAATTTTACTATCATGGATTATTGCAGTTTAATAATCTTCCACAGCCCACTAAATTTTTTGTAAAAATGTTTGTCATATGTTTTCTTAGCTTTTTATGAAAAGGGAGTTTCTTCTGTTGCAGGTTATCTTTATATTGTCATTTCTGAATAATGAGCTATGTTGAATCTTTTGGTTGAATCTTTATGTCTCTCCTATAATGAGGCTGCTTCAAAAACAACTTGGAGTGAAGAGTTTTCTTAATGAATTTGACTTTTTCTCTACATCATAGGAATTTCATTATGATTTATCAGTTGAGATCTATCCAGTTATAATGGTGAGTTCCCAATTAGAGCTGAGTCTTTATTAAGGCAATTATAGAGAGACCATAAATTGAGAACCTAAAATGTAGAGGAATAATGATTCTGTCACCTTTTCCTTCTTTCTGGGTCATTAATGTTTTTAAAAATCTCCAAATGAGTAAGAGGAAAAATTGTGGAATCTTGCTTCCTGTAAAGTGACAATTCTTAACTTTTTTCAAACTCTTTGGCAGACTGAGAAAACCTGTAGACCCTTTCTCTCTGTTTTTAAATACATAAGATTCATAGGATTATATTAGAAAACCAATTAGATTAAAATACAATTATCAGTGTATTTTTTTAACTCTAGGTTTAGATTCCTTGCTCTAAGAGAATAGGTCTTTTACTAGATCCACAATAGTTTTTTTTGTTGTTGTTGTTGTTTTTAATTCATTGACTTTAAGGACACAACCAGGCTTTTACTCATTCAAGTCCACAAGCTCAGAATTAATCTTGACTCCTCACTCATCTTCATCCAATATATCTAATCAATTGCTGTCTTAACTGTTCTACCTCTATAGCCACCCTTCTCTACTGTAGCTTAAGCTACAGTTAATTTCACCTATACCTTTCTCCCTGCCTCAATCACAACCCTCTCTTTTCTATAAAATTCTTCCTTATACCAAAAGCAATGTTCTAATGCACAGGTTTGACCATGCCATTGCCCTCTTCAATCAACTCCGTAGTTCTCTGTTGATCGTTAGATTTTAAAACTTTTCACAACCTAACTGACCCAACCTCCTTTTCCAGTTTTTTATAAATTTTATAAATTTTTATAAATTATATCTCTTCAGGTACACTGAGGTCCAGTCAAAATGTCCATCTTTCTGTCTCTTGTAAATGGCACATCTCCCATGTGCTTGCCTTACTTTTGCCTTGGCTGTGTCCCATGCATGGAATTTACTCCCACCTCACTCTTAACTCTTGAAATCTTTTGTTTCCTTGAAATCAAATCTAGCCTCAGACACTTAAAGATGGCATATATTTTTCTTTATGAAAAGATAATGTCCCAAATTTGTTGACTTTTTCTATGATCATGAATAGCTGTTAATTTTTTAAAAATATACATTATGAATCCTATTTAGACAGAAAAAATAGAACAAAGAAGGAAGAAAACCACAAGAGAGAAAAAAAAAAGTGAATATAGCATGTGTTGATTTACATTCAAGTTCTCTTTCTGGATGCAGATGGCGTTTTCTATCCAAAGTTTATTGGGATAGATCAACCAACAAGCATTTATTAAGCCATTATTATTTACCAGGCACTGTGCTAAGTAAGCTTCAGAGACTCAAAGAAAGGCAAAATCAACTTTCCATGGCATCAAAGTGCAAACCAATAATTCAAGTTGCCCACTCATCATTAACGCATAGATTCGGGAGAGTTGATTAAGGTACTGAAGGTAAAGTGATATTTGCCCCAATCACACATTAGCATATCTTAGGGGCAAGACTTAAACTCCATTCTTCCTGATTCTAAGGCCATCTTTCTGTCTACTACATCTATTAGTAATATGATATCTAGCAAACATTTCCCATGAGCCTTTATAACTGTAAAAATCCTTTTTCAACATAATTTCTACTACAGTCATCATTTATTTCTCATTTTGTTTGTTCGCAGCAACACAGTTGGTATTATCTACATCCTATTGTAGTAGTCATAGCCCTGATCCATAAGCATAAAGGTTTACTATGTTAATTCAGGATAATGGAAGGCTTAGTAGAAATTTCTAAGATATACATGTATTCTCTCCCATAGTCGTTTCTTCCTCAGTTTTAAACTACAGATTTATCGAACTCTTTGAGAAACAGTTTTTTTTGTTTGTTTGTTTTTCTTTTTCATTTTGGCTTTTTGCTAAGGCAGTTGGGATTAAATGACTTGCCCAAGGTCACATAGCTAGGAAATGTTAAGTGTCTGAGGCCAGGTTTGAACTCAGGTCCTCCTGACTGCAGGGCTGGTGCTCTATCCACTTCGCCACCTAGCTGCCCCGAGAAACTTTTTTTAAAATTAATTTTAGTTTTTTTGTTCTGGAATTGATAACCATCGAGGGCCTTTCCATATACAAAAGACAAGAAAGATTATATATGAAATTTCTATTTTCTATTTCACACACTTAAAGAATGTATATAATTCACGTTAGTTATAAAATTATCCTTTTTTGTCTCCATGTATCTCTGAATTCCTTTCCATTCTACTCTATTCTGTACCACTTTAAGATGTTAGTTTGCTTTTCTTTATTTTGCATCACTATTACCTCAAATTTCCTTCTACTTCTTTTCCATGTCCTCCTGTACCCCCGCTTAAAAGGTTTCCATTGTTAAATAGTTAAGTAATACAAAATACACACAATGGTCATGCCTGAAAATGTTTGTTTCATTCTTAATCTCTTTGAATTTGTTCCCTCTCTGTGAAGAGGTGGAACATCTGTTTCATCATCTGTCTTCTGCAGATGGTTATTGCAATTGATCAGAGTTAAAGTCTTTAAAAGTTGCTTTACTTTTGAAATATCGTAGTTATTTTAAAAAGCTTCCTCCTGATTTTTCTCACTTCACTTTGCATGGGTTCATAAATGTCTTCTCAGGCTTCTCTCAGCTGTTCCTTTTGTTATTTCTTACAGAGCAATCATATTCCATCTCATAAACCAAAGTTTGTTCAGCTAATCTCTATAGGCACCTCTCTGAATTAATTCATAATAGAAAGTGCTACTAAATTTTTGTATCTAGACATGTTCTTTCCTTCCATTTTTGATCATTTCATAGTGTTATCACTAGACAAAAAGTTCTAGAAGTCTGACTTTTGGGGTATGGTTCTAAATTCATTACCAGAATGACTAGTGCAATCCATAGTTTCACCAGTAGTGCAGTGATGTAAACAGAACCTTCAGAAACTGTCATCATCATATTTTTTGTCATCTTATTTATTCATTCATCCAATAAACATTTATTAAATGCCTATTATGTCGAGGCACTGTGTTTTACCCCTGTATATTCAAGCACAGAGAGACAGGAATGGAGAAGGAAAGGGAGAGAGACAAAGAGAGGGGAGAGAGAGAGAGAGAGAGAGAGAGAGAGAGAGAGAGAGAGAGAGAGAGAGAGAGAGAGAGAGAGAGAGTTTACAATCTAGTAGTAGAAGATGTCAAACAAGGTCAGGGTACAGAAGCTAGTTGATTAGGGACATGGTGGAAAAGCCAGTGACATCTCAGAGAAGTGCAATCAAAGGAGAAAAGAGGAAATGTTCTGAGCTAAGTTCCTTCTAAAATGGAGGTTTGGGATTATTTCATGGCTTCACCCTTCAATTAGGAGGGCAGAATGTGGTGATGAAGTGGTGTGCAAAGGTGAATTGGATGTTGCAGGATGATTAGGTTTTCCAAATAATAAGGCTCATTGGATCATGATTGAGAAGTCAGATGCTCCAGTAAAAGACTTAATTAATCTGATACATGTGAGGTAGAACCACAGAGTTGTTTTAAATTGCATTTCTCTTTTTAGTATTTTGAAGCATTTTCTTTTTTTTTGTTGAAAAGTTTCATTTCTTTTGTTGAAAATTGCCTGTTCATGGGGCAGCTAGGTGGCGCAGTGGTTAGAGCACCAGCCCTGAAGTCAGGAGGACCTGAGTTCAAATCTGGTTTCAGACACTTCCTAGCTGTGTGACCCTGGGCAAGTCACTTAACCCCAATTGCCTCAGCAAAAAGCAAAAAAAAAAAAAAAAATTGCCTGTTCATTTTCTTTGACCACTTATCTATGGGAGATAATCTTGTTCTCATATATTCAAATCATATATTCAAACTGATTCAAATCAGTTTCCAAATATCTTTAGTAATTGATTTTATGAGGATAATTTGCTACAAAGAATTTTTCCCAATTAACTGTTTTCACCTCTAATTTTAACTGCATTAATTTTGCTTGTGTAAAACATTTTCAATTTTTTGCAATTAAAAAAATCCATTTTATTTTCTGCAATCCTCTCTATTACTTGTTTAATTAAGAACTTCTATGTTGGTGAAAACTGCCTTCTTTACTGCTCCTTTAATTTGTTTATAATATAACATGCATCTTTGTCATTTATTTATTGTATATCTTACAAACTGTTATTCTAAACTTAATTTCTGCTAGACTGCCTTTCCCCCACAACTTCTGTGGTATATTGCAGTCTTATACTAATAATTGATATCTTTGTTATTTATTAAACCTAGTGCTATGCTAATTTGCTTCTGGACCTTGTATAACTAATCTGTTAAATTGATCAAATTTTCTAGTGTTTTTTTTTAACTAGTGTCAAATAATTTTGACTATTTTATACTATAGTTCAAAATCTAGTTCTGCTAGACTCCTTTCTTCTCAGTTTTGTTCATTATTTCCTCTGTGTTCTGGCCATTGGTTTGTATTTGCCTTGTTCTATAAAATAACTTTGTTGGTTTGATTGCTGTGATACTAATAAGTAAATTTACGTGGTACTGTCATTTTTATTATATTGTTACAGTCTAACCACAATCAAGTAATATTTCTCCAGTTATTTAAAGCTGTCTTTTTGTGTTATGTGGTTGTATTCATTTAATTCCTCTGTGTGTCTTAGTAGGCATACATCAAGATGTTTTATACATTGTGAAGTTATTTTGAATATAATTCCTCTTTATGTATTCCTGCTTTGTTTTATTAGTAATATACAGAACGGATTGTGATTTCTATGTGTTTATTTTGCACTACTTTGAAATTGTTTCAATTAATTTTAGTTGAGTCTCTAGGCTTTTTTATGCAGGCCATCTTGTTATTTGAAAAAAGTGACAATTTTATTTTCTCTTTGTATATTGTTATTTCCTCAATTTCTCTTTCTTATCTTACCTAGCATTTCTGAAAGCATATGACTGACTTAATAGTGTTGTTTTCCCCTGATCTTATTGGGTAATCCTCAAGTATTTTTCCATCACAGGTAATATTGACTCTTGGTTTTCTAGAGAGATACTATTTAATAAATGTTCCATATATTCCTATAATGTTTAATATTTTTTCAACATGAGTATTGCATTGCCAGTTTTTTTTTCTGAAGGTATTGAGATAATTTTATATTTTAGGGTTTTTTTTTTTAATAAATATGGCCAAATTTTCCTAATACTGAAGCAACCATGCATTACTGATATAATTTCAGCATAATGTATGATCTTTTTAATTTGTTATTATATCTTATTTTTAAATATTTTATTTAATACTTTACAATCTTTCTAATTTAGGTATCAAAACTATTTTATCAAAGAATTTCATAAATTTTCTTTTCTTACTTTAACATGCATTTTATGTAACATTGGAATTAGTTTTTCTCTGAAGGTTTAGTATAAACCACTTGTAAATGTAGCTGGCCCTAGTTTTTTTTTTTGTTTGTTTGTTTTTTGCTTTTTAGGAATTTATGGCTTTTCCAATTTATTTTTTTGAAATAGGTAATTTAAAAATTCTTTCTTGTTCTGTCATATTTCTACAAAAACTCTTTTTTTGGCATATAGTTTCTAATAATTTTCTTTATTCATCTTTTCTGAAGATTCATTTTTTATTTTTGGTGCTATGGAATTATTTTTCTTCTTTATTAAAAAATCTGATTAGCAAATGGTTTGATTTTTTTTTGTTTTTTGAGCTAATAGGTTTTTAGTTCAATTATTTTTATCTCTTTGATTTTCATAATTTCTAGTTTGCTTTTATTGGGGGTTTTGATTTCTTGCTTTTGTCTTTTGTTGTTGTTATTATTCCAAATCCACCCAAAAAATTCTTTCTCTTTTATTGATTGCAGTGGTTAAAATTTTAAATTCCCCACTGACTCTTTTGGTTACATTAAAGAAGTATTGTTATTCTGTCTCATCATTTCTATGATTGAAATTATTTCTATTTTTTTAACCCACTAAATCTTTAAGATTATATTGTTTAATCTCTACTTAGAAGGCAGTAAAGTGGTATAGTGGATGGAGTGATGGATCTGTATCCTAGAAGAACTAAGTTCAAATTTGTCCTCTGACATAGACCAAGTCCACCTGCAACCTCCATTTTCTCATCTATAAAATGGGGGAAATAGTGCCATCTCCCATGGTTGTTGCTAGTATTAAATAAAATAATATTTATAAAGCACTTTGTTAGGCTTGAAGCACTATATTAATAGTGCATTAATAGATGGCAAGGGTAGTAGTATCCATTTAAATTTAAAGCTTCAGCCCTGAAGTCAGAAGGACCTGGGTTCAAATCTGGTCTCAGACACTTAACATTCCCTAGCTGTGTGACCCTGGGCAAGTCACTTAACCTCAATTGCCTCAGCAAAAAGAAAAAAAAAATAAATTTAAAGCTTACCTTCAAATTCTCATTTTTATTTTGCTCTGGTCATTAAAGAGTGTGCTTTTAATTTTTTGAATTTTTTAAGATGTTTTTGCCTTAGCAAATGGTCCTTTTTTTTTTTTTTTGATCATATGTAGCCAAACAGTATATATTTTCCTTTTTACCTCTATTTTCACTAATTGCCATCTAATGTAACTTTTCAAAAATTCTATTCAAATAATTTACTTCTTCTTTATATTTTCACTAGATTTGTCTGGGTCTAAAAGGAGTACAGAGATCCCCATTTATTATAGTTTTGCTATCCATTTTCCCCTATGATTTAATTAACTTTTCCTTCATGTGTTTACTTAGGATAGAATTTGGTCCAGATATATTAAGGATTAATATTTTCTTGTCTGTATTTGCTTTAAGAATAATGTAGTTTTTCTTTCATCTATTGACCACATCTTTTTACTGCAGCTTTTTTTTTTTGAGAATCATCATCATAATATTACCTATATATAATTATATTAATTAATTGTTATCTCATTTGAACCTTATAACCACCTAGGGAGATTGAAATTGTTATTATCCTCATTTTACAGATTAGGAAATTGAGGGAAACAAATAGGGTTAAGTGATTTTCCCAGTGTCACACAGCAAGTAAATGTCTTCGGTCAGTGGTGATTTCAGGTCTTCCTGACTCCAGGCCTATTACTCTATCCAGTGCATTATGATTTTTATGTTTTATCTTAAACATAATTCCATTCTAGTCCTTCGTTTTAACAATATGTGAATGCTTGTTTCAAATGTTTTTCTTTTTTCTATTTTTTGAACATTTTAGAGTCTGCTGTTCTTTTCTCATTTATGGATAGGTTCCTCCCATTCACATTCATTATGTGAATCACATTTTTATGATGATTAGTTGTGTAATTCCTTCCATAATATCCTCTTACAATTTTTTATTTTGCCCTTCTCATGTCCCCCAAAACCTTTTTTCAAGGAAGATGATAAAAGAGATGGAATATGATCAATGCTAGTAATTTATAATTAAAATAATCTTTCACTCTTTTTCTTTTCCTTATTTTATTGCTCCCAGACCCCTGGTCATTGATTATTATACTTTATTTTCTTTTCATCACCCCTTAAAATCTACGTTCCAAAGTTAATATTTGTTTTGCTTGTGATTCTTTTTTTCTGAATCTGCCTACTCTCTGAAATCTTCATTTCCCCTCTTCCTGTTCCTACCTATTTAGCAGTTCAGGTTAATATATATCTATATTGCACCAAACTCTGTGTGTGTGTGTGTGTGTGTGTGTGTGTGTGTGCACGCGCGCGCGCGCGTGTGTGTGTGTGTGTGTGTGTATTCAACGTTCCTTTGTCTTAATTC
>JAJPUD010000100.1:72135-115682 GCA_023553655.1 Myrmecobius fasciatus | reverse complement strand
ACTTTGCTAAAGTTGTGAATTGTTTCTAGTAGTTTTTTAGTTGAGTCTTTAGGGTTCTCTACGTATATCATCATGTCATCTGCAAAGAGTGATAATTTGGTTTCCTCATTACCTACTCTAATTTTTTAAATCTCTTTTTCTTCTCTTACTGCCAAAGATAACATTTCTAAGACAATATTAAATAATAATGGTGACAGTGGGCAGCCTTGTTTCACTACTGATCTTATTGGGAATGGTTCTAGCAACTATTTATTTAAAAAAAAAAAAACCCAAAAACATTTTCTTGATAGGATTAAGGAATGTAATAGCAGTTTTGTTTTTTTGTTTGTTTGTTTGTTTTCCTGGTTGAATGTTTTTGCTCCATGGTAATATATTTTGACAGAATTACAAACTGGTATTCCCAATTTGAAAAAGAAAATATCACTTACAAAAATTCTAGAGCCAGGAAAAAATGGAAGATGGAACTTGGGAGGGAGAGAGACACAGATCATGGGAAGGGAACATAACAGGGATCAGACCAGGCAACAGTTCACCCAAATGACATCATAATCTGAAGGGGCCTCAGTTTTGAGGTACATAGAGGATAATTTGGACATTATCTTGTTAAGCTAAACTCTTTTACCTGTAACTACCTTGTGTTAGTCATGCAGCTTGGTCCTGAAATAGGGCAAATCCACATCTACTACCTCTCCTTCTTGATTGATTCTCAGATATTTAAAGATATTGCTCATGTTCCCCAAGCCTTCTCACATCCAGTTTTAAACATTCCTAGTTTTTGGATTGTCCCTCATATGACAAAGTTATCAAAACAGTTTTAATGAACAAATCTACTCATTTGTTTATTCTTACATGACAAATTAGGTCTACAGTGGAGTGATCTGGTTTTGTTGTGATATATAAAATCCAGCTGCTTTCTTTTGAGTACTACATTACATCCACCACATGCACATTTTATTAATTTATCAAAGGCCTGTTTTTAAATTAGCTTCCCTGAGAATTAAAAAAAAAAAAAAAACCTGACAAAGGATATGAAAAAGTGATGATGATTGAAGAATCCAAGGTTTTTTCCTCAAAAGTGGAACATAAGAATATGGCACCGAGCCTAAAATGATGGGAGGTGATATTTCTTTTCTTTTCTCAGATTTATTTTGCTTTTACTTCCTATGCATTCTTTCCATTTTCCCTTCTCATCAATTAAATAAGTCATTCAACTGCCTTGATCTAGAAGTAACTGGTGGCTCAATGGATAGAATGTTGGAAGTCAGAAAGATCAAGTTCAAATCCAGCATCAGATACTTAAAAATTATGTTATCCTTGGCAAGTCACTTAATCCTCTCTGTCCCAAATTTCCTCAAATGTGAATTGTGGATAATAATAGCACTTATATAATTTTTATTAGATAATTAGATTATATAATTAGATAATATTTGGGGGCAGCTACTAGCTGTGTGAACCTGGGCAAGTAACTTAATCCCAATTGCCTCAGCCAAAAAAATAAAATAAAATAATTTAGACAGTATTTGTATAAAGCATAGTATCTAACATATAGTAGTGCTAATAAATAGTTCTATTTCAATAAATAGTTTTATTTCTATAATTCTTATTCTATACATAATGAATATAGAGTACTGTGTTAGATTCTGTAAAGATACTGAATTTAGATAAGAATACAATATAAACTTTAAAGAATTTATAGATTAGTAAGAGAATAACATTAAAAAGGGTAGTCATTTATTATACATGATATGCATGTTTAATGCATTAGAGAGTTAAAGAGGAAATTACTAAGGAAGATTTGAGGGAAAAATTCATTGCTAACCATTTTCTCTACCTCAGTACTTTGAAAGAAACATTGTGATCTAGTGGAAAGAGCATCAGATTTGGAGTGAAAGGACCAGAGTATGCATTTCAGTTTTTTCACTCTTTTGTAAAGTTGGAAGAATTGGACTAATTATAAAAGTGCCTCCCAGCTTTAAATCTATGATCTTGTGATGTCGTGGGGTTTGATGTAATATGCAAAATCTCAAATACTAATATATCTTTGCATTTCTCTAGATTTTTTCTGCGAGATAATTATAGAGTGAGACAATGATCTCATTGTATATATTTCTTTGTTATTTTTTTATTGCTTCCTTCCTCTGATTTGTTTTGTTTTTGCTTCTTCCCTCCTTCAGTGCTGTGATCTTGGATATCATGCCAGTCTGAACAGAGCCCTAAGAACATATCTCTCTGCAGAATATAATCTTGAAACCTCCAGACATGAAGGCCTGGATATTATAGAGAATGCAGTTGATAATTTAGAGCCTCGGAATGATAAACAGAGATTCATGGAGATGTACCCTGCCGCCTTCTGCCCACCAATGAAATTTGAGTTTCAGTCTCATATGGGTGATGAGGTCCGTAATTGGTCACTGCTTGAACTAAAGAGAGTGATTCTCTTCTTGCCTTTCTCAACACTGTAGACTCAACCAATTGAGTCTACAGTCTTATTCCGTAGTCTCACAGAAGGCTATCATTAATGCTACTTAGTCCTCCCTCTTATATTATTTGCAGTGTTATACAAAATTCACCTAGTACTGACAGTGAAAAATACTGACATTGGAATCATATAGATATTGTTTAAAAATCTCTTTGTACCAAAACCTAAGCTTCAGTATTCATTAGATTGTGAGCTCTTTGAAGACAGGGACTGTTTTCTACTTCTATTTTTATTAGCACAGTGCCTGACACCTAATAGACACTTAATAAATACTTATGTAATTGTGACACTTAATTAGCTCAGTGTAGGTCTATGATTTAGCTGGTCCTTAGTCTAGTTGAAAGATATCATATAAGTCTCTTAGATTTTGTTCCCCTTAGTGTGACTTTGTTTGACAACATTTTTAGTTATTAAGAAAGTTCCTGGAGCAGGAATTTTAAAATCGAGGTCTAAGCTTCAGGCATCTTTAAGCTAGATTCTACCTGGATGCTGTTCTCTTGATGATACCTGGGCCAAATCACTGCGTACAGTTCTTGCCTTTTATGTAAGAGGATCAAATTTTAAATTGAATGTTTGAGCTGTCTTTTAAAAGATGATGTTTAATGGGGATTCTTAAGGGACTGGCAGTGACTCATCTGGTATTTAAACAGTATGGTAAGAATCTCTGCCTTCTTAAATTGAAACTCGGGCTTAATGATGCTTTACCATTCCTTCTCAGGTCTGTCAGGTTAGCGCCCAGCAGCCAGTGCAAGCCGAACTCATGCTCAGGTATCAGCAGCTGCAGTCACGACTGGCCACGCTCAAAATTGAGAATGAGGAGGTGAGATTCTTTCCATGGAATGTTTTGAAACTCCCATGACCATTTCAGTGACATTGGTCACTGTTTGTCACATCAGAATATTAACGTGATAAATGAAGTGTTTTTATAGTATAATACTTTCACTGTAGTATTTATCTTTAAAAAAACAGTCTTATGTGCCTTCTGTAGCTAAAAGGTGTGAGAATTAAAGTATTGATTTTGAAGTCAACACCTGAGTTCAAGTCCTATCCAAGTTCTTAATGATAAATAAATAATAGATTTGTCATGATAATAAATGTTTAAAATAATATTATTAATAACATTAATATTAAATTAATATAACATTAATGTGTTATATAAACATTGATATTATATGATGTATTAGTAATTACATATGTGTATATATAGGTTATATGTATATATGCTAATATTAGTTATAAATGTTAGCTATTATTATCATCACAAAATAATTATCAGAGACCTCTGCACTTAGATATTATGACTCTTTCTTCAAAACATCAGGAGCCTGTGATTTCATCAGCATTGTTCTTCCCTCCATCAATCCCTATCACAACCTTCCAACATCTTAGTAGATGTTCTTCATGAGATGTTAATGTTCAGAAGGTCATCCCTTGGGGACCAACTTCATGACATTTGAGCCTTGCTAAATCTAGCTAAGCTAGTCCTCAGATGATTGATGCAATGTCCATCACTGATTTTGAATCTTGAGCTTTTGCTTAAATTATGTTAAATGTTGGAAAACTTAACTTAAAAATAATGTTCTACGAAGTTGGGAAAGTTCTGGCCTACGGCTTTAGTGACATCCTATAGCTACTAACCAAGCACAGAATGGGTGCTGTCTCAGACAAACTGAGACCTAGAAAAGACTTTAATCTAAAACAATCAAGGTCCATTTATTGCATCCTAGGCCATGACCAAGACTTTCGTTTTGCCACCAGACTCCAATGATTGGAGGAGAGAGTGGGGCTGACAACGTTGCACTCACTTAAATATAATTCACTTGCAAGTCAAGTCATTGGTCTTGTGATGTTATTAGCCGTCTTCAAGTACATCCTAAATAATCAGGAATCAAAAAATAAAAGACCAAAAGGCTGGCAGACTGCTCAGAAACCTTATGATCAACATGATTACTTTCTCAAGAAAGGTACTAAATGTGAGAAGTATCAAACACCAGGAAAAAACTGAGTATCAGCATGGAAGTCATGTCAGAATCCACTGGCTGTGTGCAGTTGTATCTTTGACTAGAACAAAAGTGAAAATCAATACTAAATTAGGGAAGGAAAAGGGTTTACAAAGATGAAACTGTTTAGTTGCTACAACTATTTAAATAAAATATCAACTCCAAAGTATTGGGAAGGGGCAAAAGTAAAGATATTTACTCTAGCTGTCACCATTTCTTGGAGAAATATAACTGACAGAAAACAATTGTCTTTGCTCCTCATCATGTTTTACAAATTAGCTTGTCTTGGTGCAGTTTGTAATTACTACATCTCTTTGCTTGGGCAGGAAGATCAAATGTTTGTCAGCTAAGGCATTTTCTGGGGTTTTTTTGGTTTCATAATTGTAACATGATTTTTTTTTTTTAAGTGAGCTGTTTAGAGCAAGAATGTGGCTTAAAAGGTGGAAACCTCAAGTGTTCCAAAAGTCTCATTGAAGGTTTAAGTTACTAAAGCTCAATTAAGACTTATCATTAAATCATCCTTTATTACACAGGCATCTGTAATTATTACAAATAGGAAGGTTTCTGATGCATGCTTTATGAAGGATGTGTGGAAAAAAAGAATAAAAATCACAAAGAGTTGAGAATCTGGAGATGAATAGCAGCCTGGGACGATCTACATTCAGTCCCCACCTTGAAGGGGTGAACCATTGATGGATAAATGTTGAAAGTGTTGCCCATTTAGACACAACACTGCTTTCTATTATGAAACTCACCCTGTGTCAGACCATACAAATATTCATCATAAATGTTTAGGATCTTTGGGTTCATGTTTTATTTCTGCTTTTTCCAGAATAGTACATGGTATGAATATAGGCCCATACTTTGAGAATGAACATGTGTTCCATAAAATGTGGGTTATGAACACATAGGTATCCAAGATATAACATAATTCATCCTATCAGTAAATTAACAAATACTTGTTAAAGTACCTACTATGTGCCAAACACTGTGTTGGGCAGTATGAAGTTAAAATAGTCCTCGCAAACAAGGAGCTCACATTTTATTGGACTAAACAATATGTGTATGTTCTGGTGGATACAAAATATAGACAAGGTAATTTTCAGAGAGAAAGAGAAGGTTATGGAGTTTTTGTTTTTTACAAATATTTCATTTGATCCCTGCAAGGTAGGTGCCATTATTGTCTACATTTTATAGTTGAGAAAACTTTTATTTATTATTGAGTTTTATTTTATTTTTGTTTATATTTTGAGGCATACAAAAATTAAGTGATTTGCCCAAGATTACATAGCTAGAAAATGTCTGAGGCTGAATTTGAAGTTAGTTCTTCCAGACTCCAGAAAGTGGCCCATGAACTGAAAATTGATGGAAGTTAAGAGATTCAAGCAGTGGATATATATCCCAGGCATGAGGGAATAGCATAAAGGTGGGAAATTGAGTAAGGAACAATAAGAGGGTCAGTTATGACTAAACTATAGGTGCCATGTGTAAAGAGGAGTGATATCTAATAACACTAAAATAATAAGATGGGTTCAGGTTTCAAAGCAATTTAAATTTCATGAAGTAATTCATTAGAAGTAATAAGGAGCTCCTAAAGTTTGAGTAAGGGAAACATGCTTGTTGGGAAGTCATAATAACTGTGGGAAGGATAGATTGGAGTGGGTCAAATTTTAAGGCAAGGGACCCCAACTAAGAGACTATTATGATAGACCAGTCCCACGATAAAAGGAAGATGTGAAGTGGCATCTGTGTAGATAGAAAGAAAATGAGGGTTGCAAGAAATGTAGCAGATGTAGAGAGAACACAGGTGTGTGGAGTGAGTGATTGTGGAGTTAAAAATCACAATGAAATTGTGAACCTGGTGATTAGAAGGATGGTGAGTCTAGAGATCAAGTTTTAGAGGAAAGATAGGGAGTTCTCTTCACTAAATATAAGATGGCTGTGGGACTTCCAGATTGAAATGTGATGAGCATTTGGTGATATGGAATTAGAGCTTAAGAGTGAATCAGAATGGATAGATAAATGTGAAAATCATCCACATAGAGATGATAATTAAACCTGTGGGAACCTGATGGTTCTGCAAAATGAGAGGAGGAGGTCCAGGACCATACATTCAAGGACTTTAGAGGCCATTTAGTCTAACCCCTTAACTATTTGTATCAGAAGTGAATCTAATTAAATCTAATAAATACCAAAATAAGAATTCTAAATAGTGAATACTTTTCAGAAATGATTTTTATGCCATATGTCATTTTAGTCCCATTTAAATATTTCTAATGGTACATATATGTATATCTTTGTTGGTAAGTATGTGTGTGAACATTTCATAACCAATTTATTTGGATTTCAATCCATTGTAATTTCCTGACACCCCTTCTAACTCCAAAAACCAGGCCACCCTTATTGAAACTGGTGAATTTATGTTAAACCCAGGGTAATTATACTTTTTGAAATGTGTATATATATATATATATATACGTACTCTAGCAATTGAATGTTTCTTGAAACTGAAACCATTGGCTTTCCTTCTGGGCATAGCACCACATAGCTGGGGTTTTGGCCAGTCTCCCGGTTCATTTTACGAGGTCCCATTAAGCCTAGATTTTGTGTATCCAGGAACTTTCAAGCATAAAAAACCCCACACATATCCTTATTATTGCTGCTATTATGGAACATTTACTGAGCTCCCCAGGCAATGATGTGGATAAGCACATCGTAGTTACAAACTGAATAAGACTTTGAATGTTAGAAACAAACTTGGGAAAGAATTAAATGTATTTCTTTCGATGTTTCTGCAAAACACCTCCAGAGTTTTATATCTTTTGTTGTGAAAATCACATTCTTAGAGAATTCCCTTCTCTTCACAAAGGGCAGTGGTAAGCAGGGGGGGGATGAAGGTTCTAATGGCCTTCATCCAGTGAGTAAGTACATAGGCAATGTGTTAGGTTATCATATGGAGTATAAGGAAGGGTGGGTACTTGGATTAGAAAAAGGTTCATTGGGCAGGTAGCCCCTCTTCATCACTGGAGAAGGCAGCATGATGTCATTATATGTTGGCCCAGCTTCCATTCTCTCTAAATACCAATTGATCTTAATCTAGTAGGAAGGCTTGGAAGCAATTTTAGCTTCACACTGCAATAGCAGAGGCAAAATCTTTTCTTGTATTTTCAGCTGTAGCTATTTATAGCCTGTTCTTCATCACTCTGTTCCCGAGTACACCTTATTCCACTGAAGGTATTCTAGTCCAGCTGACTGGAATAAATTAGAACACTCCATTCTGGGAAGAGAGAAGATGAAGGGTAAATCGATCATCTAGATTTATAAAATAATTTATGTTATAGATAGGGTGAATGTGCTCTTTTTCATCAGACCCTAGGAGATGTGAATTACAGAGATCTTGAAAGTACTTTGAGGACAAACAAAAGAAATTAGGAATTATCTTAGTGAATCTATGGTGTTTATTAACCCCAAGAAATGGTATAGGCTAAAAATAAAAGTTGAGGAAATGTTTGGATAAAGTAATGAATAATGAATTTATCATGATTATGATGCTTATTGCTAGTTTGGAACTTTAGATTTGCAGATTCAACCTTTAAAACAACTGTTTCTACCATATGATATAAACTAGGAAGCATATGCTTTTCCCTGAGATGCAGACTCATTGATTTATAAACTTGAATTTTTCATTTTTTTTTAGATGTAAGAAATAGGGAATGTGGGGTACTGGCCCTGCAATTTCATTAGTATCAAACATTCCCAGGTAAAGAAACTCCCTCTACCATATACAGATTAACAACCTCCCTGCAATTTATATCTTAGTCTGGAGTCTGTGAATTTGTATGCAAGAGTTTATTGACGAAAAAAGAGAAATAGTTATGTGTTATAAATAACTATTTCAATATAATCATTTTCCTTTGTAATCCCTTACATTTTATTTTATGCATTTAAGCTATGACTGACAATGACGAAAAAATAAAAGTTAAGAAGCCCTGACTTCAGAATTGATAGGGTACTGAGAGAATAATTTGCCCAGTCCGATAATGGATGTCAATATGGGTCAGAGTATGGTGCTTGAATTCAGTTCTTCCAGGCTCTGAGACCAATTCTGTGACCCATATACCATGATGCTTCTTTATCAGAAAACCTGAATTCATACATTAGCAAACACTTTTTTTTTTGGCCTAACATTTTTATTAGTTAAAAAAAAGTGTTATTTTCTCTTGAATGAACAAAAAATTATCTGCCAATTTCTTGACACATTAAATATATGTGGATAATAATAATAAATAAATGGACAGTTTATCCCCTTTACAGTGTCTTCCTAAAAAATAAGTTTTTGTTTTTTAAAAACCAATGTGTAACAGAAAGTAAGAGCTTTTACTTTTTAAATTTAATTCCAAAGTTATTCCAAACAATATTTTAGTTTTTTTCAATTGCATGTAAAAAATAATGTTAACATTTTTTCAAAATTTTAAGCTCCAAATTTTCTCTCCTTCCTTACTTTCCATTGTCCTTAAGAAGGCAAGCAATTTATATGTTATATGTGTGTAAGATGTATAAGATGATGCCATATGCTGAGAGGGACTTTTAAAGAAAACAGTTCAGAATAAAATTTGATATCTCTCCCCACTAAAAATTATGTCAGCTTACTCTAAACTTCATTTCATATGAAGTCCCTGGTGAAGAAGTTTTTTTACTTGAAAGTGACTTGTTGGGAATTATTGCTTAGAGGAAATCTGTCTTCCCAGTAATTTGTCCTTATTTGGACACTGGTTTAATATCAGAGTACCTCTTACCTCTCTCACGGTAGCATGAGGAATCATCCCTAGGATAAGCCTCTTTTAAAAGCTTACTGCTTGAGTAATTCCACATGGATTTCCATTTCTTTTAATGAGATCTTTTTTCCTCCCTTTCCCTATATGGCATAGAAGAAAAGCCAAGAAACAAATATTTAGATTATCTGAGAGTATGACTTACCCCATTAAGAGTGCTCTTTACACATGATTTTTGGCCCAAATTAATTTATATATACTGTATGTATAGCTTAATCAAAAACAGGTCCTTACAGATTAATTTCATTTTTAAGATAGGATTTCTAGTTCACTTCTTTTTTTCTGTTTTTTTTTTTTAATCTCTCCCATGGTTTTTCCCTTTTGCTCTGATTTTTCTCTCCCAACATGATTTATAAAGCAATGTGTATTAAAAATAAACCTACTACAACAGAAAAAAAAAAAAGATAGGATTTCTGAACTGATAGATAATAGGAATACTATGCAAGTAGTTTACTTAAATTTCAGCATGGTTATAATGAAATATTCTACATTATTCTTTTGGAGAACATGGAGAAAAGTAGTTTAGATGATAATATACTTAAAAGGATGCAGAATTTCATTAGATGACTAGATTCAAAGAGTCATTGTTAATGGTTCACTATTAATGTGGAAAAGCCGAGGGACTTCTACTGTTGAACATTTTATCAGTTCTTTTAATAAAGGTATAGATGGTATGTCAATCAAATTTCAAATTTATAGATTTAAAAAAAAGCTAGGAAAATTATCTAACACACTATTTGAGAGTCAGAGTCCAAAAGAGATCTTGGTAGATTAGAATACCAGGTTAAATCAAATAAGATAAAATACAATTAGAAGATATATGTGTGTATACATAGGTATATATACATATATGATATATATAATGTGTGTGTGCATGTGCTACCTCTCATTTGGCTAGAAAATCATTAACTTCATATGTCTGGAAAGGAACTGGAACCAGCAAGGCCAATGGGAGACAGCAGTATGATGTGACTTTGGATTTATTAAGAAAAACACAGCTTCTGGAAATAAATTATGATAGTCCCATTCATTATATTCTGACCTCATCCAGATTATTATATTCAGTTCCAGGCCCCACAGTTTTAGAAGCAATTTGATAAACTGGAGAGTGTCTAGATGGACACAAGCAGGTTGGTAAAGGAAGCAACTTGAGTCCATCTCTCATGAGAATCAGTTAAAGGGGCTCATGGGTATTAAGTTTGGAGAAGAGATGACTTGGGGGGGACATGATAATTGTCTTCAAGTATTTGATGGTCTTCATAAAAGAGAACTTAGACTTCTTCTATTTGGTCCCAGAGGAGAGAACCAAGAAAAATGGTCAGTAATGGTTGTAAAGAAGAAACTTTAGACTTGAAATCAGGAAAAATTTCCCAATTAAGAATGACCTGAAAGTGAAGTGAACTATCTCGTGGTGGTAGAGCTCTCCAAGCAGAGGTTGGAAAATCACCTTTTGGGTGTGGATTGCACTAGATGGCTGTTAAGGCCACCTCCAACTATCAATTTCAGTAAAAAAAAATGTAAATCCAAGGAAATGGGAGTTCTCATAAAGGATATATCCATTCAGAAAAACCATAGCCCATAAAGATATTGTCTCCAAGTATTTCTAGGGATGCATATTGCATGAGAAGAAGAGGACATTAGCTTCCCTTATGCACATTTTCTCTTGAGATGATGAAGTAGTTAGAGCAAATGAACCATCATCTTTGGAGCTTCCTCCAGTGATCTTCCTGAAGAAAGAAAAAGATCCAGCAGCTTTCCAAAATGAGTCTACCCCAAGGGAACAATTTATTCAATAATAGTATTGTAAAAATAAGCAACATTAAAGTTCTGATGATTACAATGACCAACCATGATTCCAGAGGAATGCTGCTCATGTCCTGATTCAGAAATGAGGGACTAAAGATCAGAAGGAGATGTATAATTTTGAATATGGCCAGTTTGGGAATTTGTTTTGTTTGACTATTTATATTTGTTACAAGGGTTTAAATTTTTTTTTTTAATTTGTTGGGATGAGAGAAGGTTGGAGGGAAAGCAAATAAATGCCTGTTCATTGAATATGTATCTTGTGTGTATAGATAAACATATATACACACATGTTACTCTTCTTGATGTGTGGCCTGGTAATAAATTTGACCTCCTAGACTTTAATCTTATTGGGAGGTCTTGATGACTTCCTTCTTGAGACTTTTGTGTTTCCAGCCACAAAATAAAGCTTTCTCCTTTCCACTACTACTGAGAAGTTGCCAGGAATGTTACATGAGCTGCTTCATTCTTTTTTTAACTTCCTGTAACTTATAAATATGGCTTTTATATGTAAACTTGAGTGTGATTCTTCACTGAGACTATCCCATGGGATAATACTCTGCAGCATAAGACAAGCCATCTCAGGCTTCTCTTCAATTTTATATTCAAGTGAACAATTCAAGATTGAGCAGCTAAATCAGTTGCCCTGTTCTGTAGTTGCCCTACAAAGTCAGCAAGGTCATTTAAGCTAATTGGGAAGAGTTGTAAACTGTTATGTAAATTAGTGAAAGTTTGCATTTATATTTGAATACTCCACACAGAACATCTTTTCAAAATAACAGTAAATAAAAACAGTGCTTTTAAAAGTGTAGGTATTAAGGGGAGGGGAAAAAAATTTGTTACTCAAAATCTTACAGAAGTGAATGTTGAAAGTTATCTTTACATATAATTGGGAAAAAAATACTACTAAGTAAAAACCTAAAGTAATGACCTACATCAGATTGCTTGCTGTCTTGGGGAGGGGAAAGGAAGAAAAATTTGGAACCCAAGGTTTTGCAGAGGTAAATGAAATATTGAAAATTATCTTTGTATATATTTGAAAAAATAAAATACTATTAATATTTTTTAAATAAACTAAAAGAGGTAGGTACTACTAGCATTATAATCTTTTTACAGAAAATGAAACTGAGACTTAAGTTTTTATGACTTGTCAATGGTTACATTGCTAGTTAGTGGCAAAGTCAGGGTTTGAACTCAAGATTTCCTGAATCCATTCAATCCACTGCACTGTCTCCCTGCCTAAATAGGTTACCAATATCTGATAGTTTAAGACTCTTCCCTTCTTAAATACACAGAGATGAGAAATTAAGCAACTTTCACCAAAGCACATGGCTAGTTAAGTATGTAGTACTGCCAGAATTAATACTTAGGTTTCCTTAATCCAATGGGTTTTTAGGGGGATCTGTTAAGCTATCTATTTTGTTGCCTATGTCTCAAATACGGCGCAGTTCAATTACTTCAATTTTCCCTTTTTCTTCATGTCATTTCCTAATCTCTTCACTTCACTGTGTTGTTGTGGTTGGTATTTCCTTCCTATGAGTTTTTTAAAAAAATGTATCTGTGTCTCCAGGTTAAGAAAACAACTGAAGCCACGTTACAAACAATACAGGACATGGTCACCATTGAGGATTATGATGTCTCGGAATGCTTTCAGCACAGTCGGTCCACAGAGTCTGTGAAATCCACTGTCTCAGAAACATACTTGAGTAAACCCAGCATTGCTAAAAGAAGAGCCAATCAGCAGGAAACTGAGCAGTTTTACTTCATGGTACGCCATTCATTTCCCAGACCGTAATGTCACTCCACTTTGAATTATTTAAAAATGACTTTTTGTGATAATTTAAAAAAAAAATAATTCTTCCCATGTGCAGAAATTCAGAGAATACCTGGAAGGCAGTAATCTCATTACAAAGCTTCAAGCCAAACATGATTTGCTGCAAAGGACGCTGGGAGAAGGTAAGCCATGTAAATAAAATAATCAGGAAGGAGGTGCTTCATCAGCAATGGAAAAGTGGTCTGGAATTGGAATCAGCTTTGGTTCTTATAGCTGTGTAAGGGGACAACTCACTAGATTCATCTCAGCCTTAGTTTTCTCGTCTGTAAAATGGAAACAGTGATTCCCAACCCTAACTGCTTTATAAGGTTGTCATAAAACAAGTGTAGACTTTCAAATGCCATGTAAATGTGAGTAATGATAGTAACCAATCTATACACATGTGTTTATGTATTTCTAAATATATAGAAATGTATTCTAATATATTTATATATACATATATGCATTTATAAATGTTCATATATGTGTGTATATATGTGTATGTGTGTATATGTATATATATATACACATATACATATATATGCAAAGCATAATTTGCATATGTGTAAACATCCATAAATGTTTCCCAAACTCCAAAGACAGACTGACATTTTTTATTTTTGCTGTTGTTGTATTGTTTTTTGTTTGTTTTTGTTATTGAATTGGGGGGGGGGGGGGTTGGCAAGGCAATTGGAGTAAAGTGACTTGTCCAGGGTCACATGGCTAGAACATGTTAACTGTCTGAGACCAGATTTGGATTCAGATACTTCTACCACCATTTTTCATGTTGTATCACTACTCTTATGCACAGTACCTAGCTCACAGTGAGTGTTTAACAAACATTGAATTGAATTAACTACATATCTAAACAAAAGAAGGGGAAGATGAGCATATATAGAAAGGGGGGAAAGGTTGTGTAGATGGTGTTTAAAAAAGGGGTTTTGGTGATAGTCAATGTGGTCTCAGAGGGATTTGTGCTAGTAACCACTCTCAGCTTCCCAAGTCTATAACCTCCACACACTTGCTGGCCCCTATCTTGCTTTTCTGCCCAGTAACATATTTTGATGTTCTAGGTCTTCGATGTCTTAATTAGTTACAAGATTTGGGGTTTCATTTCCCCTCCCTAGAATTCATTTTGTTTTTTCAGTGAGTATTGATTTTCCTCAAGAGCTTTCTTTACATTGTGGTTACTTCACTAGAAATAAAACTATTCCAGGAGGAAGAAGACTCTATATAATTCAGTTAGTGTTTCTTAATTTATTTGTAAAATTTAAAAAATGAAAATAGAAATATAAGATCAAATCTCTCTTTTACCTGCCCCATCACCTGTATCTCTTAGGTCTCTTTCATTAATGTTGTATAGGACCTGCTGAGATTTAGTTGAAAGTGAAGAGAGGGAATGTATTCACTATTTTCTCCTTTCCCAGGAAGAAAATAAATGTTCTTCCTTGTTTCTCAGTATCTGCCAGTAGTTCTTTTTCTCTAAGCACAGTCATCCCTCTCACCTGGAGCATTGCAGTAACCTTCTAAATTGTGTCTTAGCCTCAAGTCTCCCTTCTGTTTAATCCATCATTCTGTACTCAAGTGCCAAAGTGATTTTTTTTTTAAAGTGTAATCCTTCCTGTGTCATTCTGCTACTCAGTAAGTGCTAGTAACTCCCCAATGCCTCTAGGAACAAATAGAAACTTCCCTTCATAACATGGCCTCTGCATTCCTTTCCAACATAACTTTACCTTATAGCACTTTCCTTGCAATGGTCCACCTGAACAAGGCTTCTTGCCATTCCTTTCACTGTTTCTCCATCTTTTTTTCTCCATCTTTTATCTCCATGTCTTTGAACTGGTTTTCTCCCATGTCTAGAGTATACTCCTCCCTCACCTCTGCTCTTAGAATTCTTTATTTCCTTCTGAATTCAACCCAAATGCCCCCTTTTATATCTTAACCTCCAACTAAAATTTAGCATTTCCTCCAGCTATTTTTAAAAATTATTCTAAAAAGTTCATATTAATCCCTAGACTGCCAGAGAGATCTATGATATGGAAAAAAGTCAAGAATCCCTGTCATACATTAAAACTTTCTTTATCCATCCCCATTTCCCCCCAGGTACTAGTGCCATCCCTGCAAAAATTTTACCTGACATTTATTTTGCATATACTTAAGTAATAATAATTAGTATTTATAGAATACTTTTAAGGTTTGAAAAGCACTTTACAAATATTACTCATTTTTTACCTGGAAGGTAGCTGCTATTATCAGCTCCATTTTACAGATGAGGAAACTGAGGCTAGTCATTTCATTTGTCCAGGGTCCTATAGCTAGTCTTCCAAACTCCAAATACTTGCCTGTGTAATATTATCTCCCTCAAACGTACAAGCTCCTTGAAGTCAAGAACAATTAGACAATTTTCTGTTTTTGCCTTTAGTTGTTGTTGAGTCATTTTAGTCATGGACAATTCTTCATGGTGCCATTTGGGGAGATACTAAAGCGAAGACATTAAAGCAGTTTGCCATTTCTTTCTCCAGCTCATTTTACAGAGGAGGAAACAGAGGCAAACAGGGTTAAGTGACTTACCCAGCATCACACAGTTATTTGAGATCTGATTTGAACTCAGGAAGATGAATCTTTCTGACTATCCCTGTGTTCTATCCACTGTGTCACCTAGCTATCCTTGTAGCTCTATAATAAGCATTTAATAAATATTTGCTGACTGACCAATTGTACTTCCAAACTATAAAGTAAAAATTTTCACCCAATGGCAAAAAAATTCTCAAAATGACAAGTTTTTGTAAAACTATACGTCTTTGCTCAGTTTCCTTGTCTGTCTGTCTGTCTCTCTCTCTTTCTCTCTCTTCCCCCTCTATTTTCCTCTCTCAATCTTTTTTAAATCTCTTCCAGAATGCCTGATAAAGCAGCATTCCCCTAAAGTCATTTCTGAGCACAAAGGCACCATTTATGCTCAGTGAAACATTAAGGCATATTCTGCACTGTACCTAGAGGGTGTGATGTCACTTTGCAAATGGTACTCTTATGAGAGTTAGCTCTGTGAATTCATTCTTGGCACCAGAGACTGCATGAGTTAAGACACTTGAGGTCACATTCAGAGAGTTTTTATGGAAGTGATTCACTGTCTAGAATGGAGTCTGTGTCTTCCCAATAGAAAACCCAGACTCTTAATGTTATTTTAATATGCTTTTATTAAATACTGTTATATGTCCCAGATTACATCCTCAGAGACCCAACTGCACTAAAACATTGTGCATCACGAAGTCTAAGCTTGTCGTTTCTTTATCTAGAATTAGGGAATTCACCCTGAGCAGTTGTGGCCAAGGGTGCTGACTCCTCATGGGACCAGTTCTGTTCTGCTTGAGGGACCTGGATTCCCTCCACACAATGGGAAGCCTGTTCTTTGTTTAACATATTGGTATGGCACCAAATATAGGGCACCTGCCACCCTGCAGATAGAGAACCAACTGGTCTAACCTGAAAGTGACTTCAGGCACACAGCTGCCTCTTTATATAAGTGTTGTACTGTATGCCGTTTTCCTGTTTCTTGGAGGAGGACGCCAGGCCATCCACACTGATATGGTTGGTCTGTTTCATGGTCCAGGAAGAGCCACTTTGAAGTGAGATTTATCTTTCAGATTGTGTGGTTTGGACCTTGTTTACCTCGAGGCCTAAAAGGCCATGGAAAGACTTTTTATTTATTCATTTATCAAGTATTTATTGAATAGCAACTCTGTACTAAGAGTGTGAGCAGTATAAAGAATATAGATATTACATAGTCTGTATCTTCAAGGCCTTTAAGATCTAGTTAGGGACACTATATATACATATAAATAAAGCATTCAATTAATAGTTCAAAACATTGGGTGCCCAGAGAACTGGTAAAAGAAATGGTATGCCCTGGGATACCTCTCTCTCTGAGGTGAGAGAATTAAGTAGACCTGAAAGATGGAATTTTGTTAGGCACAAAAGATCTGGGGGCAGGCATTTCAGGCAGAGCCCATGGCTTCAACTGTACAGAGCCTGCTGTGTTCTGAAGGCAGAGAGGGAACCTTTCTGAGAGAAGCAATTTTTTTTTAAAAAAGTATTAATTGCTTACCATGTCCATGTATGCTTAGTGTACAAAAACAGAAGTGAAAGTCTTCAAAAATTTATTGTCAAGAAGTCTTTTACATTTTAATTTTTTTACATTTATTACATTATTAAATTACATTTAAATAGAAGGAATCGGAACTGAGGAGCAAGAGATATAAACCAGAAGAAAATGTTTGGGGAATTTTTTTTTAATTATTATTTTATTTTATTTGCATAACGTATGTGTGGGTAATTCTTCAACAATAACCCTTACATAGCTTTCCGTTACAAATTTTTCCCCCCCAACTCCCCACCCCTCCCCTAGATGGCAGGATATCCACTACATGTTAATTATGTTAAAATATTGGCAAATCGAATATATGTATACATATTTCCAAACTTATCATTGTTGTGCAAGAAAAATCTTATCTACACAAACGATATATCAGATAAAGGAAACGCAATGTAAGCAAACATCAATCAAGGAGTATGAGAATGTTATGTTGTGGTCCACATTTCACATCCCTCTCTCTGGGTGTATATGGCTTTCTTCAGTGAACAATTGGAGGTGGTTTGAAACATTTCATTGTTGAAGAGAGCCATGTCCATCAGAATTGATCGTCATATAGTACTGTTGTTGCTGTGTATAATGATCTCCTGGTTCTGCTCATTTCACTCAGCATCAGTTCATGTAAGTCTCTCCAGGCCTCTCTGAAATCATCTTGCTGGTCATTTCTTACAGAACAATAATATTCCATAACATTCATATACCATAATTTATTCAGCCATTCTCCAATTGAAGGGCATCTATTCAATTTCCAGTTTCTAGCCACTACAAAAAGGGCTGCCACAAACATTCTTGCACATGTGGGGCCTTTTCCTTCCTTTATGATTTCTTTGGGATATAAGCCCAATAGAAATGCTGCTGGGTCATGTTTGGGGAATTTTTGAGAGAAAGGGAAAATAACAAGGAAAGCTTTAAGGAAGAAGTGGCACTTAAGCCAAATCCTAAAAATAGATGAATATGCTCAAAGACAAAGATGAGAAATGGGATCTAGGCATTGGATATAAACTTGTATGAATGCTTCAAAGTAGAAGGTAGTATGTTGAGATTAGGGAACAGTTAGGAGTTCAGTTCAGCTAGAAAACAGAGTAAATATATTCAGGAGGACAATATATAATAAAGTTGGCTAGTTGGTTTTATTTTTAAAAGACAAGAATAAGGATTTTGTATTTCATTTTGAATGGATTAGAGAACCACATTTTTTTAAAAAGGGGAATAAATTAGTTAGAACTATGCTTTAGGATCAATGCTGGGGAACTACCCATACATATGTTATACAAATAAAAAGCTTTAATAAAAAAAAAAAAGAACTATGCTTTAGGAAGATTATTTTGGCAGCTTTGGAGAAGGAAGAACAAATAGGAGGTTGTTGAAATATATAGATCCTATGAGAGGTGATAAGCATGTGAACCAGGTTGTTTGAGTAGAGAAGAGAAAGTAAGGAAATGAGTTGTGAACCTAGGTAACTTGAAGGATGGTGATGTCAGTGACAGAAATATAGAAGTTTAACAGGAATGAATTTTGGGGCAAAGAAATTCGTGAGAAGGGAGGATTATGAGTCTCCAGACTTACATCTGTTCTGGCTATCACTGGGCTAGTGAACTGAAGGGGAGAAGACTGTTTTCTTTCCTGCTCCTTCCATATTATGGACCATGATCCCAAGGCACATCTTTCCCTTGTTCGTTTTCATGAGTTTCAGGTAACTATCTCCCTGGCATATCCAGAGATCTGGTAAGGCAAGTGGGAGGAGGTTTAGAAGACGGCTGGAGTTAGATGACTCCATATGAGAGCATTTGATTTAGTTCCTTTTGTTTTTTTTTTGTTCAATAAATTATATGATATCAATAGGCTAATTCTCTCATTCTTTGGGTGTTGGAGGGAAGCTATGACTAAATGGAGAGCATAGACCAGGTGAGGGTGCTCATGGGTTCCATATAAGCTACAAATTTCACATTTTATTATTTTGAATAATATTCACTTTCATCTTTTAGCTGAATTTCTCTTCCAGCTAGACCACTATTTAAAGCTAAGCTGTAGGCTCAGTGATGGAAGTAACTGGCTAGGCATCTGTGGGCTGACCACCCTGTAATGGTAGTGGGATACTATAGTGTTTCAGGAATGCTATCCCATGCATACATCAGAGAGCTCTAATGGGCAATTCACATATTGCACTCCCTCTCTTTATGATTAATTAAAAAATGCCTTGCTTTTATGGGCGGCGAGGTGACACAGTGGGGTCAAGCGGTCTCCCTCTTTCCCTCTCTCTTTATATTTCCTTCCTTTTTTTTCCTTATGTTCTCATGCTTTTTTGTTTTGTTTTATTTTGGGAGTGGTTTTGCTCCTTGAAGTTAAGTAATCAATATTAAGTTTATTGTTATTGTTTTTTCCTTAATACAGAAGTTACATTACAGCCATTACAATTGTTCAGTTAAGAAGGCCATATACACCTAGAGAGAGGGATATGAAATGTGGACCACAACATAACATTTTCATGTTCTCTATTGATGTTTGCTTGCATTGTATTTCCTTTATCGGGTTATTCTTATAGATACGATTTCTCCTGAACAAAAAAATGATGTGTGGCAATAACTATACATATATTCGATTTAAGTATTCTAACATAATTATCATGTAGTGGATATCCTGCTATCTAGGGGAGGGGTGGGGAGTAGGGGGGAAAAATTTGTAACAGAAAGCTTTGTAAGGGTTAATGTTTAGGAATTACCCATACATATGTTTTGCAAATAAAAAGTATTAATAAAAAAAATAAATAAAAAATAAAAATAAATAAAAATTTAAAAAAAGATCAATGTTGAGGAACTACCCATACATATGTTATGCAAATAAAAAGCTTTAATAAAAATAAATAAATAAATAAAGATTATAAACTCCTTAAAAAAAAATACAGAAGGTCTCACACTGGAAATCTAATTCTCTGTTTCTAGTCCATGATCTTAGGCTTCTGAGAACAAAATTAAATAGGTTATTTGGCAGCACTCTTTTTTTATTTTTTATTTTTTTGCCATTTGAGTAAGTATATTTTCCAAAGAAAACATGAATATGAAAAACTGCTTTTTCTAGGACTCTATCCCCATAGATGCTTTTCTTTTTAAAGAAAAGAGAAAGGTTAGAAAATAACATACAGAGTTCTTGTCTCAGGAATATATTTGTTAACTACATCTGTCTATCCAGTTTTAAATTTTTGACTATTAAAGTTTCTATTCGGCTTTAGTTTTACATTTTTTTGAGTCTCAGAATTACATAGAACTCTACAAATTATCTTTCTGAGTCAGTATTCAAGAGAATTTATGCTGTTAGTGGAAATGTGAATTAGACCTGTAATTTAAATGAAGTAGAGAACAAAAGGAAAAAACTATGAGAGAGAAAAAAAAAAAGTGAACATAGCATGTGTTGATTGACATTCAGTCTCCTTAGTTCTCTTTCTGGATGTAGATGGCATTTTCTATCCAAAGTTTATTGTGATTGCCTTGGATCACTGAACCACTGAGATGAACTAAGTCTTTCATAGTTGATTATTGCACAATCTTGTTGTTATTATGTACAGTGCATTCCTGGCTCTGCTTGTTTCGCTCAGCATCAGTTAGTGTAAATTTTTTGAGGAATTTCTAAAATCAGTTTATTTTTTTTAGAATAATAATATTCCATTATTTTCATATCACAACTTATTCAGCCATTCCTCAATTGATGGGCATCTACTCATTTTCCAATTCTTTGTTACCACAAAAAAAGCTGCTACATTTTTGCACATATGGGTCCCTTTTCCTAAAGATCCTGTACTTTAATCAGTACTTTGTCCTTTAATATTTGTATCTTTGGGCAAGTAACTTCTCAGGGCCACAATAGTTTCAAATGAGGGAGTCGCTAGTTGATTTTTAAGTTTCTTTCCAACTTGAAACCCAGTAATTCCAGGTGACTGAGTGAGTCAACTTTTCCCTAAAGAGGTACCTGGCTTAGAACTCTTAGTGAAATGAGAGCTGCCAAATACATGATGGGTTGGTTAATAGACAAAAAGGGGGTGCTTGTCTAGAAAGTCCTCTAGCAGTCTGATGGAGTTCATTCATAACTTACAAGACAGTTAAAAATCATAAAGTTGGAATCCTTGCATGGCTCAACTTAATTTATTCAAGGAATTTCAGGGAGGGGAGGGGAAGAATTGCCATAGGTGGTTGACAGGATAATAGAGCTATAACTTGTACACAAGTAAGTAAATGTAAAATATATTCGTGTTGTAACACAAATATAGAATATTGTGGATGGGGAGAGAGCAACAATTGAGGAAATCAGGAAAAGTCTCATGGAGTGGGATAGAGCTAGAGATTACAAGAGGCTAAGAGGTGAAGAAGGGAGAGCATTCCAGAAATTGTGATATTAAAATAATCTTCTTGGGCCAGGTCTATTTTCAAGCTATTATATAGAATATAATGAATATATATATATGTATATATATTCATAAACATATCATTCATGAATATGAGAATATAATGCAGTTAGGTAACATGATAGAGTAGCACACCTGGAATCAGGACTCCTCATCTTTGTGAGATGAAATCCAGTTTCAGAATTTACTAACTGTGTAATCCTGGACAAGTCACTTAATTCTGTTTGCCTTAATCCACTGGAGAAGGAAATGGCAAATCAATAGAGTGTCTTTGCCAAGAAAACCCAAATAGAATTTCATTTTCTCAATAATAACAAAAATAGGAGAACGTTGTATTGCCCTAGATCATATTAGGGTACTAGATGCATCTTTTTTGCAGTCTCCCCAGTTGACCCTGAAATATCGGAGCAGGTAGCAACTCTAAACCCATGCAAGCTTAAAATTAATTTAAATTATGAGAGCTCTACAAAAACACCAAATTATATATGAGAACAAAGCCAAAGAGACATAAAATTCTTTTAAAAGGGCCTATCATTTTAAGTCTCAGGGAGCCCAAAAGAAGTTTTTAGCTCATGTGTTAGTATAAGTAGATAACTGAATACTGTTATGTCTTAATGGCAGTAATTAAAATGTCATTTGTGATTATAAAATCCAACTATTTTCCATACCTCTAATTGAATGTTTTGTTACAATATTCAATTGTAAATCATTCAAATGTATTTAATTGTAAATATTCAATATTTAATCTAAATTCAGATAGGTCAGTGTTGTTCAGTCATTCAGTCAAGTCCAACTCTTTGTGATTCAGTAACAAAATAGGTAAAGAATACTGGAATGGTTTGCCCTTTCCCTCTCCAGTAGATTAAGGCAAACAGATTAAGTGACTTGCACAGATTCACATATCTAATAAATATCTGAGGCCAAATTAGAATTCAGGCCCTCCTGACTCCAGGTTCAGTGTTCTATTCACTGAGCCAACTAGTTGCCCTAAAGGCAGGTCAAAACTTGTAAATAAAAAATAAAAAATCTATATGCTCTGCCCCCATCTTTAATAAAATTGTTCAAAATACCATCTAGGGGAGGGGTGGGGACTGGGGGTAAAATTTGTAATGGAAAGCTTTGTAAAGATCAATGCTGAGGAACTACCCATACATATGTTATGCAAATAAAAAATTTTTTAAAAATCAAGTAAGAGATATAGAGGGAAAAAATGGCAAGAGAATTAAGAGTTATACAAAAGGAAATACAAAAAAGATAATGAGGAGACGAATGCCTTAAAAAGGAAAAATGGGTCAATTGGGAAAGGAGGTACACAAGTTCTCTGAGTAGAGATATTCCTTGAAAATTAGAATTGAACAAATGAAAGCTAATGACTTTATGAGGAATCAAGAAACAATCAAGCAAAACCAAAAGAATGACGAAATAGAAAAATGAGAAATATTTCATTAGAAAACAACTGACCTGGAAATTATATCTAGGAGAATAGTTAAAAATTATTGATGTAACTGTGATGAAAAAAAGGAGCCTAGGCATCATCTGTCAAGAAATTATCAAGAAAAACTGTACTGGTGAAATAGAGGCACAGGATAAAATAGAAAATGAAAGGATCCCATAATCATCTCCTGAAACAGAACTCAAGATGAAAATTTTGAGGAATATTATAGCCAAATTCTGAAACTCCCAGGTAAAAAAAAAATATATACATATATATATATATATATATATATATTGCAAGTGACCAGAAGAATAGCAGATAAAAATTCAAAGAAAATTCACTGAAGAAAATAATTTCTTAAAAACTTGAATTGGGTTCTTTCACAACATAACTATTAAAGAAATATTTTGCATGATTCTACATGTATAATTTATATAAAATTGCTTACCTTCTCAATGGGGGAGGGGGAAGGATGAAGGGAGGGAACTTATTATAACTCAAAGTTTTAAAAATGAATGTTTTGGGGGCAGCTAGGTGGTGCAGTGGATAGAGCACCAGCCCTGAAGAGTCAGGAAGACTTGAGTTCAAATCTGGCCTTAGACACTTATCACTTCCTAGCTGTGTGATCCTGGACAAGCCACTTAACCCCAACTGCCTCAGCAAAAAAGCAAAAAAAAAAAAAAGTTTTTTAAAATTATATAATAACAGGTTAAAATACTAAATAAAATTTTAAATTAAAAAAAAAAAAAAACATAAACCTTATGATAGCACTTTCCTGATTACCTCCTTAGGTTTCTCCTGAGTCCTGTATTTGAACAGTTCAACTCTCCTGTATTCTCTTTTTATGTGGAACCCTTCTAACTGCCCAAATAATGATACAATTCTTAGAGGATACATGTATCATCTTCCCATGGAAAGATAAACAGTTTAACCTTTTTGAGGCCCTTTTGATTTCTCTTGTCTATCTTTTTAGCTTTTCTGAATTTTGAATTTTAAAGTGATATTTTTTATTCAGGTCTAGCCTTTTCATCAGGAATAACTGAACGCCCTTTATTTCATTAAATAGCCATTTTTACCTTTAAAGGATTTTGCTAGGTAATTTTTTTGGTTAAAATTCCATTTCTTTTTACTGATTGTCATATTCCAAAGCCTTTGCTTCTTTAAGATAAGAGCTACTAAATCTTGTGTAGATCCGAAGTATTACTCCAAGGTATTTAAATGGTTTCTTTCTTGCTGTTTGAAACATTTTCTCTTTGACTGGGAACTCAGGAATTTGACTATGATATTGTTGGGAATTTTCATTTTGAAATATCTTTCGATTTTTATTTTACCCTGTGATTCTAGAATATCAGAGCAGTTTTCCCTAAGAATTTTTTTGAAATATTTTGTCTGGGTTCTTTCTTTCGTTATGGCTTTCGATTACTCTAATAATTCCTGATTTATCTTTCCTTGATCTATTTTCCAGGTCAATTGTTTTTTTCCCATATGTAATTTTTTTTCTTATTTATTTATTTTAATTCTTTTAACTGATTAATTCCTTAATGTCTTATGGAATCATTAGCATCTTATCCAATTATAATTTTTAAGGAATTATTTTTGTCAGAGTATTTTTGTACCTCTTTTTTTCTATTTGACCAGTTCTGTTTTTTAAGGTTTTTTTTTTTTACTTCAGTATTTTTTGCATCCCTCTTTTACCAACTTGAATTTAGATTCCTCCATACCCTTCAAATGGTCAGCATGGATTTTTTTAATGTATTAGATGAAATCATCTATGAGGTTCTACTTAACTATTTAATCACTTAAAATGTCATTACCATTTCCCCTCATACTAAAATAGGATGTTAGGTACTGAAGTTTGATTGAAAGATAGATATAGATATAAATATATATTAACCCAGTCTGTAATATCATTGGTAAAAGGAACTTCTGTTCAAAACCTTTTGCTGTCATTACTAATCAGAATAGACAGCTATTTAAAAAATATAGGTCAGGTCTTCAATAGCAAATATAAGTCTGTCATTTATATATATGCCATGAAGCATCAGAGCAGGAATGTAATGTATGCATAATTTTTAATCTTGTTATTTTCTTATTTGTAGTTTTTTTTTGTTAAGTTTTACTGTCAAATAAACATTCTCTACTTTAGTTAGTACTTTTAATATTTCCTTAATATTGCCTTGCTTTTTCCTGCAACTATGCTTTGGGGAATGTTCTATGCACAAGAGAATGGTATAAGTAATAAATTACTTATGAGTTCAATAAAATAAAATAAAATTATTCAAAATAAATAATTGGCATTAGAATCTTGGTTAAATTTTGGTAGCTTTTTGCCATTCTATTATCTTTAGCCATAAACTGACATCTAGGATCAAGTAGGACTTAGTGTATAAAAGTAGAAATATCAAACCTCTCAGAAATGCCAGAAAGTAACTTATTTCTCTTCTATTTGGTTCCAAGCAAAAAGATGTAGAATGGAGCTCACAAGAGAATTTTCCTCCCCTATTGGTTTTGAATTTTCAGATTTTTTTTCCATTCAATTCATCATATATTTTATTAAAGATTTGCTATACACTACTAGTATATGTACTAGGGAAACTGTCCCTGTCCTCAAGGAGTTTTCATTCAAATCTCATGGCAGGACATTTTTTTCTTTAAACACCCAATAGATTTGAGTAGAAGGAAGTATGGGATATAAATCAATGAAAGTCAATCTTATGAGAGGACCTCAATTTATGACTGGTGTAATTCAGTAAAAACATAAACTGATCTAACTTTTTAGAGATGCTACTCATGATGCAAAGTTGGCCTATATGTGTTTTTCTTAATATTGCAAAGGGGATATTGGAAATATTTGCCTTGAAATATGTTTATGTTATGCTGTGTTAAGATTAAGTTAACCTTATATTTCCCAGTAGGATACTAATATTTATTTAACATACATTTATAAACAAATAAATAATATTTATTTTTAATAATTGTAAACTTGGTGTGTACAAAAAACAAAGGGGAAAAAAAGTATAAAAGGGTAAGAGATAAAGAAATAGAAAGTAAGCTTCATTATCTGTTTTCATTAACTTAACCTATTTTCTTTGTGTTCCCTTAGGTCACAGAGCTGAATATATGACTACAAGGTAGGAAAATGTTTGTCTTGCTCATAACATATCTTTGTTATTCCTACCTCTTACAAAGGGACAATGAAAATTTTAAATCACCAGAAATGGAAAGGCTTTACAAATGTATGTGAAATCCATTGATCAGTGCGATAGATTCCAGTTTCTAGTAAAGCTAAATTTGCTTTTATGTGTTTCTGAGGGCTTCCCAATGGGACATTAAAATGTTCTTGTGAAGCAGTTTGGTTATAGAAGCCCAAGGTAAATGGGTCTTGGATTGTTCTGAATTAGAGCACTGAGAGACTCCAGAAAGATTCCAGACAAAGGGGAATTATGGGATTGGATCATTAAATTAAGCATTATTACACGAAGATCTAATCCTGCTAGAAAACACACAGACAAAAAAGCAAATATAGTTACTTCTCATCCTCTTCCTTTACTGTGAAGAGAGGTTAGAGAATCAGAAAATCTCAGAACTGAGACAGACCTTGGAGGGCAGCTAGTCCAATTTATACCTTAATAAGAATTCTTTGTATACTATTGAAGATAAGTGATCTTGTAGCCTCTTAGGAGAAAAGCTCTAGTGAAGGGATGAACCACTCCCTATAGAAGAATTCTTTTCCACTTTGGGAACAACTTGAATTGTTAGGAAGCTTTTCCTGATGTCTAGCCTATAAAATACTTCTTCAACTTTGATCCATTTTTCCTAATCATGGCCTTAGCGATCAAGAATAACAAGCTCACCCCCTCTTACCTAATATAGCTATTCTGGTACTTGGAGGCAGCTAATCTTTCCTCTCCATCACCTCAACATCCCAGGCCCCAAGTCTTTTATAGATTAAATGTCTCTAGCTTTTTTTTTCTGATGCTCATATGAAATACTATTGAGACTCTTTACTGCCTTGATCAGTTTCCTCTAACTACATTGTTTATTAATGTCTTTCTCCTAAAATGTGGCACCAGAAATAGAATGCTCAAGAAAGTATCTAATCAGGACAGAATTTAGCAGAACTTCTTACTCCCAGATACCAAGGAGCCCAAGATAACATTTGTTTTTTTTTTATTTTAAATTATTCTTTTACACTGTTGACTTCAATGTGAAGTCCACTAAAAACAACAACAAATAAAACAAAACAAAAAAAACAACCAGTTTTTTTCCCCCACATGAATTTCTCTCCTTTGTAGAATGACACAAATAGGGGTAGCCCTCTGCCCCCCAAAATATTTTTGAAACATTTTCTTCAACTTTAAGTCTTGAAAATAATTGTAGTTTTTCTATTTCTAAAGACTTTAGAGTCACAACTGTGGGTGCTCTATGACATTTTTGTTTAAACAGATTCCAATTCAGATTGGGAAAAGTTAGGAGAATTTGTTTTCTCTTTAAAGGCTGGCATAGCAGCATTGGGAGCAATTCTAATCAGCATTACAAGATTTTATACAGTTTACAAGTTTTCTTTGGGCTGAGAGGTATATTTAGGAAATGATTATGTGTGCCCTTCACCCAAATTGACAAGATGGTTTTCAGAACTTTAATAATGTTCCTATTTGAGAGTGAATCTGTCACTTTTTTAATGAACCAACTAGACCAGTTTTTTCAAGGTTTTCAAAAAAGAAAATAAAACTGAAATTCTGTAACAACCGATTGAACGGTAACAATTTTGTTTTCTGGATCAATCATTTCCCAATATTACATCATTTCCTATTGATACCTCTTTTATAACAAAGAAACCAAACCAAACACTTGACAGAATACATACTATTGTGTGCCATGGGCCTCCCCCTTTCTACCAATATGAAGGAAATGTATTTTGTTAAGTGTCTTTTTAGGAGTAGGACAGGTTATTGTCAGTAACCTGACAGTTTTGTCTGTTTTTTTTTTAGTGTTGTTTTTATTTGCATTATTGTACTTTGAATATATGGTTCTTCTGATTCATCTTACCTGGCTCAATGCCAAATCTTCTAGCATTTCCCCAAATTCATATATTTAGCATTTCTCATCATACAATAATGATTCGTAAGTCCACAGACCACAGTTTGTTCTACCATTCCCCAATCAATGGACAACCATCTTTTCTCTATTTTTTTGCTTACCCAGAAATAATTCTTTGACATGGGCTTTTCCTCCCCTCCTTTTCTGTACTTAATACAAGACACTCCATTTTAATCTAAAATATCCTTTGCTGGGCCGCTACTAGAACGTTAGCCCTGTTTAAGTTCATTTCACATAATGACTTTTTTTTAATGAAGCAATTGTTAGACTTTGAGTATAATAGAAGTCATTCAAGACAGTGCTGCCAATGACCTGTTTCTAATAGTTTCACCTATTATAAGGCAATAGCCATCTTCTGAGACTTACATTGCCCACAAATATTTAAATGAGATTCCAGCTTGATATTAGTCTTCTGATTTCATTTTCCCTTTAATCAGTGACCTTCCAAAACAATAGATCCGATGGAGAAAATCTGAACTTTAAAGGGCTATTTCATTATCATGGACTTTAATGAATTAGGAAGCTTTTTGATCTGTTTAAGGTAACTGAAATAGTTAGATCCCTCCCATTGTCATATTTTTGTGGAGTTGTTCCTTCCCTCCTGGGGCATTCCCTATTTGGTAGTCTGTGGGCCTTTTCTCACCTCTTAATTAAAATGGAAAAAGCTAACCCAATAACTGTAGTGATTGCAGAAAATCCCAAGGTAAGAAAGAGCTTGACATATGGTCAGTCATTTTTATTGTCCTTCTCGTTTTCTTCTGTTAACAATTACAAAAGCACAAATTTGCCTGCGAGCCAAGGGGGTCGAGTCAAGGCTTTCTACCCCATTGGTCAAATGAGCATGCCTGCAGATGAATTGTTCAAATATGCTAGCAAGCTGAAAAGCAGATTGCCAATGAAACCATCATCTGTTGATTTCTCTCATTAGAGACCAAATTTGTTCATTTGAAGGCAGAGGGACAGAACTAGTTTTTGCAATGTTATTATATATATACAAGTTTCTCAATAGACAGAATTCATTAGTAGGTTTTCTATCAGGAAACTTATGAGTTTATACTATCTTTTATGACTTAAATAAGTACTTTCCCCAAAAGATTTAGCTTTGATTTATTTCCCATGCCCTATCTGCTGCTATACCTTATTCAAGAAATTTTTTTACCCTTTTTAAAAAGTATCATAAAATCCTAAAGATCCATAGTAAGTAGAAATAAATGCCAACCAAATTGTTGTAGGCCCTTTCTCCTATATCTTCATATTTAGCAGAATCATAAAGTGAATTTGGATTCTGCTTTCCATGCACCAGTTTAGAAGATAATCCTTGAGTTCCAACTTTACTTAACTCTCAGGTTTTCTTGTCTGAAGCTTCCTTCCTGTTCTAAATCTATATTCCTAGTGAAATTTGTCTTGGGAGATAGGCTGAAGAAATCTCTTCAGTAGTATACATTAAGTAAGTATGATAATCAAAAATAAATATACTGGAAATAGGTAAGGAAGCTCCCACTGTGCAGTCTGAGCTTTTTGCATAGTAAAATAGTCCAAATAAAGTATTTTAGCAGGAAACAAGTTTGTACTATATGTAGGGTAAAACACATATAGCTATATGAAGGAAATGCTGAATTTGCAGTCAGAAGACTTGTCTGGATTCTAATTCTGGCTCTGCCAGAATTTGGTCCCAGGTAGTCTATGAGTAAAACCTTGTAGCATCTCGATTATTTGGAATAAGTTCTCTAAATCAGTGATTTTAGATAGATAGATGAATATATAATTAATGATTTAGACTCAGTCGGAAAAGTTATGTATTGAGCATATTGTAATTGTTATATGAAAAATACATATTTAGGTAGTATGTTGGGGTTTTTTAAACAAATATTGTTACATGTGCTTCTTTCCCCTGAGAAAATACTAGAATGGATCTTCAATTCAATTTAATAAGTTTTAAGCATTTCCTATTAGTCAGACCTTGTATTTAAACTGGGGATGCAAACAGAAAAGTGAGACCATCCTTTCCCTCAAGGAACTTACATTCTAATAACTCGATACAGCACATAAGTTGTGGGATTAGGGGAGCGGGGAGGAAGGCCAGGGAAGGGAGATTTTGAATCTTGCTTTTGCACTTGTGAAATATCTATAAGCACTAGTACCCAAAATAAAAATCCCAGCATTCTCCTGAAGTATATTTATTGTTAAACATTTATAGAATACCTTATTTTAACCATAAATTATTAAAATTTGTAAAAATTCTATCCCAAGTTACTATTTTAGTAAGCCTGTGGGTTTTTTTGTTTGTTTGTTTGTTTGTTTTTAACCATATGTGCTATATTAACCATTGATATGACTTCTGCCCTACCAATTCAGATGGTCCAAAATACTAGCTACAAAATATAGGGGATACCAAAAGTGTGATTCCAATATATGGTCTGATTTATTAATAAAATCAATGGTAAAGGGGTAGAATGAAGGCAGAGAAGAGACACTTATGTGGGTGGGCAGTGGTGAATACTTAACAGAGGGTCCTTATATGTGTAATTTTGACATGACCTTTGGGTGTTTAATTTATTGTTTGATTTGTTCTCTGCTCAGTAATTATATTCCCTTCCCTTAGGCCTCCAAATGTTCCCCCTAAGCCCCAGAAACACAGGAAGCCCAGACCCCGATCCCAGTATAATGCTAAGTTGTTTAATGGGGATTTGGAAACATTCGTCAAGGTACTGGCACCAGCCATTTGGGTGGCTAATCTCCACACTTATTACTATAATGGTCTGGGCCTCTTCTAAAAGGAGGCAGATCATTATATACAAGCCTGTCCTGGGGCTCTTTGCTTTCCCAGAAGAGCAATATAATATTTCCTGAAGTCAGAGGGGAAAGAAGAGAATTTGATATTTGGATCACATTCCTTTGGAATGTGGAGTTTGGAAGAAGGAGTTGATCCTGCATGCTGGTTGGTTTAGATTGGTACACCGGGTTTACCTGGTGTTGACTAGTGCTAAGACCTTTGTAAAGAGGCTGCCTTATCTTTTATAAAAATCTGATTAAACAGTATTTTTCCAGCTTGCAAAATGAGTTACACCCAATAAATGATAGCCTCATGACAAGGAGGGGTGGGTTAGCCATGGACCCAAAAACAAAATTAGTTGGATTTCCCATGACTTGAGGAATTCATTATATTGGATGAAATTGTGAGACCTTATAGTCTGTACCTTGTATCTCTGCTGTGTTTACTCTCTATCTCCTTTTCATCCTGTATTTCTAATAATGCTTCTAGCCGAGGACGAAGGAACTCGCACACAAGACATCAGGTATAGTGCTAAGTGGGAAGAGACAGCAGGCACTCTCTCTCTGGCTCTCTGTATCACTTTTTGAGGTTGGAATCATGCTTGGCTTTAATTAGGTCTTTTCCATGTATTAAAAGAAAAATGTTTGCCTTCAGAGAGTTGATTGATTCAAACAAATTTTCCTTTATATTGAATTTATGGAATTTAAAATTCTGGTATATAAAGTTGCCCAATTTTTCTAATAAGAAGTTAATTACATATGGCATCTTTCCAAAATCCTATGTTCTATTATATCCATTTAGAAAACCATCTCGTACTGAAAAACAGAACTTTTTGTAAGGTGATTTAACTGTGCATAGATTATAATCTTTGGATAATGGACCCATTTTAATTTGATCTGCAATTTAGTACCAAGAAAAATACATTGAATTTTAAGTCCTTGTCCTATTATTCTCCTTTGAACCTTGATTTAGCCAGTTTTCCTCTTTAGTCCTCAGTTTCTTCAGCTGCAAAATTAGGGAGTGCTCTCCAGGATTCCTTCCCACCCCAAATTCCTGTGATCTTAAGGTTTTGATGCCACATTCATGGGTGAACTTGGGGACTTTCTGTTAGAGCTTTAGTTGATTCATCATGAAAGAAAATGGGCCTGTTTCTACTCATTGAAATATATTATCACATGGGAAGAGAGTATTTCATGTAGGGTCACATCCTCACTTATTAAACCAACAGCCATTTTATTTTCTTAATGAAAAATTCATTTACTACTTAATTACATTATTCCATTTATCTAGGCTTAGAACATCCTCATCCCTAAACTTCTAAAGAAAAAGGCCTATGAATATCAAGAAAACTACATCATAAATTTCCTGTACTAACAGCAGACATTCAAATTTTCACTTTTTAACACAATGTGATTAACAAATTTGATTATTTTATTTCTCCAAATATAGCAGATTATAGGCAACAAATGGAGAAGATGAGAAGGAAGATTGGAAATTTTAGACCAGGGCAATAGCCTAACAAAAAGTTAAAGAACAAATTGTGAAGAGGGCCTAAAACTGATGTAGGTTGATGTAAAATAAAAAAATTGAGTTTTATAATGACCTTGAGTCATAAGAAATTAACAAGAAAAGGTTAAAGTATCTTCATTGTTCTGTTTATAAAGACAGGGAAGCATTTAATGTAATTTAGGAAGATTTTCATCAAAAACATTATCCTAAAGTAAATATTTGTTAATTTGAGGGATAAGTTTCACTTGTCTGGAACATTTATGTCAAGTGAAGCTGTTTGTTCCCCAACAATGCCAGATAAGTAGTTGGCATTTGTATAGAACATTAATGCCTACAAAGTGTTTTATATATATTATATAGCAATGCTGTGAGGTAGACATTTTAGGTATTTATGATTGTTAAGTTCTTTTCTGTTGTGTTTTACTCTTCATAACCCCTTTTTGGGGTTTTCTTGACAAAAGATACTGGAGTAGCTTGCCAATTCCTTCTCTAGCTCATTTCAAAAGATGAGAAAACAGATGAACAGGATTGAGTGACTTGACCAGGGTCACACAGCTAATAAGTGTCTGAGGTCACATTTGAATTCAGCTTTTCCTGATTCCAAATTCTACTGCACAATCTCACACACTCATTTTACCAATGAGGAAATGGGATACAGAGAGGTTAAGTCACCTATCTATTCATTCAGCTTGTAATGGATACAAATCTCCTGAATCTCAAATCAAGTACTTTTTTACTAGACTAGATATGGCAGTTCTACATTCATTTTTCCCTCATAACATAGCCATAACATATTGAGAGCCAAATTATTTCTCCCATTGTGCAGCTGGAGAAACTGATATAGAAAGAAAATTGTTCAAATTCACAAAGCTTCTTAGCAGTTCATAGAAACACATCCCCAAATTCTTACTGCTCATAAAATATCTGTTAAAGCCTGAAAACTTAGCATTCAAAAACTTTATAACTAGCAATAAACTGACTAAATAGAGAGGGAATACATGCATATTTTAAGAATACTATGAAAACATGATGTGTTCTCTTTGGAACTTTCTTTATGCAAACATTTTCCTTTGATAACATTTGGTTCTCTCTTTTTAAAAAAAAACATTAAGTACATCAAATATGCAAACTAATATTCTTCCCTTTTTTACTGACATTTAAACATAGCTATTATAGATTACAGCATTCTTTTGTTTCTATAAAAGGTTACTTCCTTTGATGCAAATATACTATATTTTTTAAGGTAAATCAGTTCATCAAAACCATAAATTGTAGTGTTAATTACTGCATTTCTATTGAACTGTCCATTCATTGCCCAATTCAGAGCAAAGTTCTGTTTTCTTTGACCAAAAAAAAAAAACCTCCCTGAAGAAAAGTATGAAAATGACACCCTTTGAACACTCATGATAGTTACTCAAGAAATTGAACAGAATAATATTTACAGAACCACCCTAGAAGTATTAGAAATGAAAAGTAGACAAATTAAACTGCTTCTCATATTTTACATTACAAACACTATCTTCCTTGGAAAGATATTATCCATGCTAAAAATCAGCTACCCAAACTTCTACTAGGTCTTGGGTGTGTGTGTGTGTGTGTGTGTGTGTGTGTCTGTCTGTATACATATATACATACACATATATATGTATATATGGATGTGAACAATTTTATGTGTATGTGTATACAAACACATATATACACATACACATTAAAGAAGTTAAATAGCCTCCTGTTCTCATGGAGCTTATAATTTATCAGGAGCAAAATGTTTAAATGACAGAACTATGGTATTCCCAATTCTTAACCCATTCTTTAAACAGAAAGGTGTATTTTGAATTGTTTTAAGATATTCAGAAAATCATGTTCTTGTGTTTCATATTAAAAATTCCCTGTTAATATAAAGCCTGATGTAAATCCATCATTTTTGAGTTAATATTTCCATAAAAGATCTAATTCATAAAAGAGCTAAGTTTTTTAAAGTACATAAAAATGAATTTTATAGGCAGTATTCTTTTTTTTGAAACTACAGATAATGCATGACATTAGTATATTTAACAGAGACTGCACTCTCCAATTCTTATATCAGCAAATACTTATTTTTAAAGTACTACCAGAATTCACATTTATTCAAAAACCTTAAGCTGCCACATGATATGAAAATGGAAGTTTCAAATGAAATTTCAGTATAAATAAATCTGATGTACCTGGGAGTGATTGTATAAATAAATAAATCAAATTATGAATCATGGAGAAAGTGCTTGAAAAATCATCTTCATAATGATTTATAAGTAAGTTCTGATGCAAACTAAACAAATACAGTACTAAGGACCTATAGTTGCAAGCTCTTATCACCAACCAGAATAAGGGCACACTCTAGTATGGAATCTTTAGGCTGGAGGGAGTATATTTGTGGAACATTCTCTCTGAACTATGAGGATGGGTTGTATGACTTCTAAGGTCTCAGCCAACTCAGATTCTATAATCAAATAAAATACCTAGCACATAATAGACATAAATGCTAGTTACTGTGTCTTGGGACTTTTTTCAATATCTTTATGAGAGGCATTGGCAGGGGTATGCTGGTAAATATTTAACAAATGGTTCTTCAAAAAAGCATCAGACTTTTAAATTTAATCTGCATAGTTATTTTATGTCAGGACAATCAACAGAACAATAAATCAGGTCCTCATTTGTAGCCAAATTCCAAGCTATAAGTGTTCACAGTGAAAATTTAACAATCAGCTATCCCAAGCAGGCATAATATTTAGTTTAAAAAATATGTTACTTGATATTGTCAATTGTACTATAAGGGAAATTTGCGTTCATATGTAGACACAAGGGATTGAGTTAGAACTAGGACCATTTCCACTGTGTTTGATTTGGCTTGCTTCAGAACTGAAATGCACCTTTATGTAAATACAAATTATTTCTTCTTCCTTTCTTTTCACTCTATAAAAGCTTTTAGAGGGGAAGGGAAAAGAATTTATTTTTAAGGACTGAGTTCTTTGACTTTAATTAAGTTGAATGAAACTCCAAACATTAATTTTACATGTGATTATGTATTCTCAACTGAGATCAATTGATTTCCATTTCGTTCTGCAGGATTCAGGACAAGTCATCCCCCTCATTGTAGAAAGCTGCATCAGATTTATCAATCTATATGGTAAGCTGCAAACATTAACTACTCCGTGGATTTAAGTAAATTTGTCTTCTTATTTGTTGAGTCATTTGCAAAAAGGGCCCAGAGAATGGGTTACAATTTTTCACCTTTTTTTTCCTCCTGCCTTTCTCTTTTTTTTAGGTCTTCAGCATCAGGGGATTTTCAGAGTATCTGGCTCCCAGGTGGAAGTCAATGACATTAAAAATTCATTTGAGAGAGGTAATTACATTTTTATCCATACAAGCAAGGGGAAAGACAGTTCCTCAAATGAGGTTAAAAATTCATAATTTTCTTTAGTGTCACAAGAATATGACCCCTATGTGTAACTACATAAAACTTGGAGTGGAGGGGTTGGAAAGAAAGGGGAAGAATAATTTCACATAAGAAAAAGTGATGCAAAAATCTGTGCAGGAGAATTAATAAATAGAATCAATTGTGTTGGTGTGATTTGTTATTCAAGGTTTAAGAAGTATTAAAACATTGCATCCTCATTTAGAATAGGATAGGCAGCCCACAAAAGCATTGTGCAAAGTGATCCTGAGCAGCATAACCAAGGAAAACTATCCATAAGATTGTGATCTGGCTGGTGCTTTCCTAATTCCTCTATTTCCTGATGCCTTTCTGTACTTAGCTCCTAACTCCCTAACCTTGTTCCCATCATCTTTTTCAGTTGGCTCAACCTTGCTAAAATAGTCTTAATTATCAATTAACTTCCATAATAGTTTGTCCCCCTTCCAAAGAAATGTATTTACATCTAAAAAAGTAAATATGGTCAGTCACTATCATCCTTTCTTCCAACCATCTATTCCTTCCCTTCCTTCAGAGCTCAAGAAACACCTGTGACATCCTCCCCTGTGGCCTGGTTAAGCAATTTGGGGGTGTTAGCTACCACTTCTCCCTTCTCTCTGATAAGTAAATAAATGACAATTTGGCAAATCACATCCATCTCTGAAATGAATCAAAATCATTGAAACAATTAGACTTAATAAACATCATCTTTTTTTGTTTTCTCTTCCATACCATTTTATGATATTTGATGGAAATCAAAAATAACTATAACAACATGAGTGCTAGCATTGAACTAAATGTACTAAAACTTTAGTATAAGTAGATGGTCACAGGGTCATAAGTTGAATTTTGCCAATTTTGTACAGGCCCCATTATTTCACCTCAGAAATTTTTTTGTTTTTGTTTTTGGGGTTGTTTTGGGGGTTGTTTTTTTTGGGGGGAGGGGTTGGTCATTATGAGAGTTGGGTATGACTTGCTCTGTAGGCACCTCCTTCACCTCTACTCCCCTGGAGAAAGTTCCTATGAATGTGCTTGAAGGAAGACAATGAACAGTCTGAGTCTATTATCTCCAAGGGTATTTTTCCCTTTTAAAACTGATCACTAATGTCTCAGGCATTGCCCAAGTTTAATGATCCAGATTCACACAAGTAGATTTAATCTTTATTTTTCAGGGAGTTATAAAATTCTCTCATATAGCTCCTTAGCACCCGGCCATTGAGATTTACTCTTCTCAGTCTCTCATTCAGACAAAAAATATTTTCTCCCTTTCTTCTATCTCTCTCTTTTTATAACTACTTACTCATGAGTAATTAAGTATTCAGATCTGAACTAACCATAATAGATCACTTTATACATCTGGCAAGTTCAAATTAATTATTCAGAAGTTATAAATGTAACTCAGGAGAGAGGGGGGGGGGCTTTTAAATGGAAAGTCATTCTCCTTGGAAGTAAGGGGAAGCAAATGATCGTTATCTTTTTAACTGGCTCAAGCACTCTCTCCCTCTTAGTCCTGAGTGCCATCCAAATGGCCTAGTCCCTTATTATGGTATCAACAGCAGCATCCACTCTCTATCTCCCCCAATAAAAAATGAAAGCCCTGTATCATTTTGAAGGTACTCTCCTACAAACCTTCACAAGCTTGATGTTGGTATTCTGGATAATTTCCACCCTTCAGGGTGAGAAGGAAACAGCCTATCTCCATTAAGTATATTTCTTGATAGGCTCAATCCCTCTTCAGTCCAAGGCTCCAGAAAAGCCAGATAATTCTGTTTCAAGCAGCAGAATTTCATTTCAAATATGCAATTTCTCCATGTTAAAGAGGTACAAATGGTTATACATATCAGTGATTTCCTATACATATCTGTGATTTTCCACTGTTCTTAGTAATAAAAAAGAGAAATGGGAGATTGTATTTCAGGTATCAAAGAATTCTTCATCAAAGTTAACAAATCATAGAACAGACTCACCTTCAATCTAAATGTCTGCATGATATATATGTGCCTTTCTAGGAGAGTAGCTTTATGAATGACAAACATGATTTAAACATGGGAATAAGAATCAGCCAGTGAGTTATTTTGCTGGCCTTGATGTTGGTTCTTTCAATTTATTTAACCAAATTGATTTGGTCTCTCTCTACAAAGTGAGTAACCTTTTAAATGAATGTGTAATAGGGATTTAAGAGGTATTCTTTCAATTTATATAACCAAATTGATTTAGTATCTCCCTCTACAAAATGGGTAACCTTTTAAATGAATGTGTAATAGAGATTAAGAGAGTCACTGATCTACTCCAATGCCCCCAAAATGTAATGCCATTAATAGGGCAACATAAAAATTTAAACACCATCACACACAAAAAAGACTGTTTTTTCCCATTTCTGACAAGTTAAGGCTGCATTTTCTAATCACCCCTTCTAGATAGCCTGAAAATGCTATCAATCTCCAGATACTTAAGATTCTGTCCATTTAGAATAGATTTCTCTGGAGTAGAGTGGAACATTTATATTCTTGTGGAACTTTGCAATCAGGAACAATCTGCATTACTTCTGAAACATTGAACTACTCCAGGAACACACATTTTGGATTTTTACACTGCAGCATGGGGAATCTGGGGAAGAGAATTCAATTCAGATGTCAATGTTAGATTGATCATTGGGAGGGGAGAAAACCTTATGTAGCATTATGAATGCCACAATTTTTTTTTCCTTCACATTTTGGTAAATTGTGAGGTATTATTTGGTAACACAATTTAAAAACAGCTTTATTTTAGCCTACTATTTTTACTGTAATCACAGGGTGGCATTTCTAAACCAGTAATTTTAATTTTAGTTCCATAAAAGGTCTCACAGATCATAATTATAATTAACAACCTTGTAAAGAAATGTTTGTGGTTTTGATCAGAATGAACAAAGATAAATTAATAATTTGGTTTGGTTTTCTTTTCTTATATATTTTAGGTGAAAATCCTTTGGCTGATGACCAAAGTAACCATGACATTAATTCAGTTGCAGGAGTTCTGAAACTCTTTTTCCGCGGGCTGGAAAACCCCCTCTTTCCTAAGGAAAGATTTAATGATCTTATTTCTTGTGTCAGTAAGTAGACTTTTTTTACATTTTTAAAAAAAAATTCTTCTCTCTGCAGAACTATGTGTTTCAATTAGCAACTTCCTGGAAAGGGCGAGAGATAGCCCCTTGGATTTGTGGGACAAGCTGTTTCCATTTTGGAGCAGTCATCTCTAGGGGGAGTCTTGCTCTGCAGCCAGTATCCCTCCCGTTTTGGAGCGGGATTGAACACAGGCACATTCCCAAAGTGGGATGCAGTTTTGAGGGCATTTCTGAATTGAGCATGGAATTTTGATGTTTCCAGGATATTCATTTTCCTCCAAGCTTAAGGATGGGTTCAGGCAGCAGAGACAAAGAAAAGTGAGATTCCCACAATTGCAATGTATTTGTTTTGTTTGTTTCTTTATTGCTTTGGGCTCATGATTCTTTTCCTAGCTCACCCTACCCAAGTTAAACATCTGGTAATATGTCCATATTTTGATAATTGCTTCAATGAATTCCCATTCTGTGGAAGTGAATTCCTTTTTTTTTTTTTTTTTTTTTTTTTTGTGAATTCCTATTAGTATATATCATTGTCACCAGGGAATGAGCCCCTTTCTGTTGGCTGATTAAGGTGCCAGTCATGTTCTGCTCTGAGGAGTCTAAGCTATATTCAGGATGGAAAGAGAAGGACAGCATAGGAGAGGGAGAGTCAGGCTTCTTTCTGCTTTGTCTGTCTCAGGGCTGTTGGAAGGTCCAGATGTTTTGTAAAATGTTATGCAAATAGCAACTTGACAATGAAGCAATATTATGTCACAGGAGACTCCAAAGCCGGTATCCCCAGTAGGTTTATTTTATTTTTTTCTTGTCCTGAGCTCTCTAAAAGTAAAATAGAAAAGTGAAAACTGATCCTAGGAGTTAGGTATTTTAACACTATCCTACAACACATTTTTTAAAATAGCTTTTTTGTTTTTTCAAATACATGCAAAAATAGTTTTCAACATTTGCCTTTGCAAAATTTTGTGTTGCAAATTTCTCTCTTCTTCTCCCTCTGCTAGACAGCAAGCAATCTAATAATAGATTAAATATATTTCCATATTTATCATGCTGCGCAAGAAAAATCAGATCAAAAGGGGAAAATACAAGAAAGGGAGGAAAAAACAAGCAAACAAGCAATAGCAACAACAAAAAAGGTAAAATACTATGTTGTGGTCCACATTCAGTCCCCATAATCCTCTCTCTGGATGTGGATGGTTCTCTCCATCACGGGTCTATTGGAATTATCTTGAATCACCCTTTATAACACATGTTTAAAAAGAATAGATCACAACCTTAAAGATAGATGGAACCTTAAAAACCATCAAGCCTAACCTCATTTTTACATATAAGGAAATTAAAGAGGAAGATTTAAATGGTTTAATTAATCACACAACTATTAGGAGTCTTGAGGTGGAATTAGAACTCAGATCTTCCTAACTCTCAGACTAGCATTCCTTCTAGTGCACTACCTCTCTGCCTGCAGTGTCTGGTCAGGCAGTGCCCTCCCTGGCAGATTAGGTTTGGTTAATACAACCACCTTTCCCCTGCTCCCTGCATTACCATCCATGGAAATGTCAAGGGTCAATCTTCCTATTTAGGCACAAGTACCACACCAGAAAGGATGATTTAAATTCTAATAGACTTGTGATGGAGAGAGCCTTCCACATTCAGAGAACTATCGTGACTGAATATGGAGCAGAACATAGTATTTTCACCTTTTGTTGTTTGTTTCTATTTTTCCCCTTTTTCATGTTTTTTCCCCTTTTGATCTAGTTTTTCTTGTGCAATATAACAAATATGAAAATATGTTTAAAAGAATTACACATGTTTAACCTATATTGGATTACTTACTGTCTTGGGGAGGGGAGGAGAGAGGGAGAAAATTTTGGAACACAAGGTTTTGCAAAGATGAATAATGAAAACTATCTTTGCATATATTTGGAAAAGTAAAGTGTTATTTTACTTTTATGCACAGCATTACAAATGTAGAAATATGTTTAGAAGAAATGCACATGTTGAACCTATATTGGATTGCTTGCTGTCTTGGGGAATGGAAGAGAGAGGGAGAAAAATTTGAAACACAAGGTTTTGCAAAGATGAATATTGAAAACTGTCTTTGCATGTATTTGGGAAAGTAAAATGCTATTTTACTTTCTTGTGTAGCATCATGAATATAGAAATATGTTTAGAAGAAGTGCACGTTTAACTTATATTGGATTGCTTGCTGTCTTGGGGAAGGGAAAGGGAGAAAATTTTGGAACACAATTTGCAGAAATGAATGTTGAAAACTATATTTGTATGTATTGGGGAAAATAAAATATTATTTTAAAAAAAGGAAAAAAAGAAATGATGGCTTAGACAGCAGAAGTATAAAAGTCCAAGATCAGAATTCTTCCTTAATTCAATTCAGTATTTATTAAATGCCAGCTATGCTAAGTCCTGCAGATAGAAAGAACAAAATGAAACAATGTCCTATTTCAAGATGCTTATATTTTATTGGATGGGGGAAAGAGATAGAAGGAAAGGGGAATACAACACATACACATTGAACCAAATTCAGAATAGGTCCCAAGTCAATGCAAAGTGCTTTCAGGAAGGAGAGAGAACTTACAACTAATATACTTTTTAAGTACTCTGTTCCAAGCCTCCTCCTCTGGCTCATTGAGATATTATCATGGATGATTCAAAATGTCTCTGAAACATTTCAGCATGTACACACACATTGTCTGAGTCATTATGGCAGACTTTTGACCCAGCTGGAGAGCACTAAGAGAAAAAAAAAGAGAGAGCGAGAGATGATATGATCCTGAAATTCCCTTTTACCATGACCAGAGCCTTCCCTCACATCCTGAAAATTGACTTAAAAATGGAGCAATAAGCACTGTGGGGATTTTCATCTGCAACATTCAGCAGATTTCTATCTACACAGATCATTGTCCTCTTTAGGGGTCCCACTGGCACAGCCTGGATCCCTATAGTAGGATATAATGCCAGGAACAACACTTTTTCCTGTAGCAATACTTGTTTCCCCACTTCTGTTGCATTTTTTTTTATTATGTCACCTCAGAAGGGCTTACAAGAACCAGTCAATCAATTCAAATTCACGTGTCAAGCACTGTCCTAGAGATTCAAATGTATGCAAAAGACAATCCCTGCCCTCATGGAGCTTACAGTCTAATAAGAGAGAGACAACATGCAAACATATGTATACACACATATGACCTGCTATATACAAAATAAATAGGAAATTTACAGAGGGAAAGCACTGAAATTAAGAGGGATTGGGGAAGGTTTCTTGTAAAATGTGGGGTTTTAGTTGGAACTTAAAGGAAGCCAGGAAGGAGGACTTTCTAGGGATGGAAGACAGCCAGAGAGAAAGCCCAAATGTAGTATCATGTTTATGAAACAGTCAGGAAGCCAATATCACCCAGAAACCTCCAGATGGACTTCTTAACTGTTATGATTTATCTCCAGTTGAGCATTTTTTCTTTCCATGCTTTTCTGGTATTGTTGAGCATTCTGATTCTAGGAGCATAAATTTAGGATATAGCTCCTCTTTTTATAGATGAAAACTGAGGTGCAGAGGCATTTGAAATTCTGCTCAAGGTCACAAAAGGAAGGATGAACTGAGCTAGGATTTAAAATACAGATCTAGATAATAGATATATATGCACATGTGTATGGATGTGTATATAATCATATATGTATATTGTGTGTATATCTATAAGGAAGAGAAAGGGGAAGAGAGGGAAAGGGAAGGGAGGGAGAGAACAGGGAAGGAAGTGGAGGGGGGAGAGGGAAGGAAGGAAGGAGGGAGGGAAGGAGATGGAGAGAGAAGAAAGGGAAGGGAGGGAGAGGAAAGGAGGGAGAGGGAGAGATTTCCTACCTTCAAGGAGTTACATATAGTCTATCAGGAAAGGTCAGACACACAGATGAGTGTGTACAAGAATAGTAGTAGTTTGCAGAACAGCCTGGAAATCTTGAAAAACCCAGGTTTCAGTTCTAATACCTACTGGCAAGGTTCTTCAATGTCTGGGACAACATCTGAGAATCTCTTAAGTCACAGAGCTGGTAGGCTCTGCCTTGGGAAGGCCAGGGGGGAAGTTGCCCCTCTAGGAGTTCTCTATTTTAATGATATCTAAACTCCAAATTAAAAAAAATACTACGTCACAAAACTAATAAGGCAAGTATAATAAATGTGGTACAGGAAAATATTCAATAGGAGGTCACGGGCATAATTAGTAGATTTGGGCCTTGTCAGCTTCCATTAATGTTGCTGTAATTGTGTCCACAATTCCCTCTCCCTCTTCCCATTATAGAATAATTTAAAGTGAGATTCATCTATGCAAGATTTTTTTTTTTCTTTATATACCTTTGCCAAAACTTTGCAGTGCTTCCTGCTGTGTTTTGACTGTTTTGGAAAATGTTGTATTTGGTAGTTGAGGTATAGTGGACGGAGGATTGGACCTGATTTTGAATCCTGCCTCAGAAGTCTGGCTTCCTTCTAGATTCAGCTCAGATCCCACAAGAGACCTTTCCCAGTCCACCCCTCCCATTCCCAAGTCTAAAGTTACCTGCATTTTCTCTGTGTCTGTGTGTTTCTCTCCTCCTCCCTCTTGCTCTTCTCTCTCCCTTTTCCTTCTCCCCTCTCTCTACCTCCCCCTCTTTTCTTCCCTCCCCCACCCTCAATGTGTGTGTGTGTGTGTGTGTGTGTGTGTGTGTGTGTGTGTGTGTGT
>JAJPUD010000100.1:50648-72125 GCA_023553655.1 Myrmecobius fasciatus | reverse complement strand
TGTGTGTGTGTGTGTGTGTGTGTGTGTGTGTGTGTGTGTGTGTGTGTGCCTGCTCATGTACAGGTCTCACCCATTAGAATGTAAGCTTCTTTAGGACAGAGACTATTTATTTTTTTCTTTGTATTACCAGAGCACAGCATCAGGTATCTTTTAAGAACCCAATAAATGCGTCTTGAATGATCCATTACAAGGAATGATTGGGGAAGGAACAGGAGATAGGGCTTTGTTGGGAAATAAAAGTGATCCACAAACAAAAGAGAACAGTTTTAAAAACATTAAAATCAGGTTCATCTAAACAGGTCTTTCTCAGCATTAAATCCATGTATAGATTTAATACAGTATGGATTGTATGAGACCACAGTAAGGCTTCTTAAATTTTTTTACTCACAACCCTTTTTCACCCAAGAAATTTTTATACGACCCCAGATATATAGATATGTGTGTATACATGTATGCATACATACATATACACTTATATACACATGTGTACATGTGTGTATGTACATACATGTGAGTCTGCATGAATCAAACCTTCATTGATAACATATCATAATTTTGCAGCCCCCCCCATTCAGTTATGAGACCCCATTTGGGGTCGCCACCCACAGTATAAGAATCTGGGGTTTAAAGAAGTACCCAAATCACTCTCCTTCTTCCATTGCCCTCTCCTCCTGCCCTCTCCTCCCATACACACTGGGGCTGACTCTGGTGACTAACTTGAAAGCAAAGATTAGTCCAAATAAGCTCAGTTTACCACTAAGGTTTTTGTGTAAGTATATCTCTTCCCTCCTCATCTCCTACCTCTTTCCCCTTCTTTTTCTCTCTCTCCATCTTTTTAGCCTTCCTCTTCCCCTTCACTTGCACACATAACTTAAGCACGTGTTAGACATCAACCCTAAATGCAATGTGGCAAAAATAAAATGTGAATGCTTACTAAAATATATGATGTTAACTAGTAAATTGATCTTGAAAGCTGAGTATTTAGCAATGGCTGTTAGGAATGTTTGAAGCAACTGCTGTTAAATAAATACCTTTTCTAAATGTAGCTACCATGGAATTTCCGTCCATGTCATAATACTTAAGGATAAGTTAGCAAGGGAAATAGCATCCTGTGATTTAGCATTTGTTCTCTGGCACGTCCTTTAGAAATGGTGGCTCTAAGATCTGATATTTGCCATTTTCAGAACTCAGATACATGATTAAGGGTTAGCTTTTCATGCACATCCTCATAGAGCTGTCACACCTCAGTATCAGGGCATCAGAATGATGCCATCTTCTGAGACAAGAACTTAAATTCACTTGGAGAATTTTAGCTAGAAGTACCAAATCCAGCTGAGAATTCCCCTTTTTCCCAAGTACAAGAACTTAGAAAGTTGTGGAAACAAGATATAGCTTGAGAAAATAAGACAAAGCTTCTACTTTTCCCAGAGGATAATATGCCCCAAAAGAACACATGTGCCTGGCCCAAAGTAAGGACTTATCTCCATCAATAATTGCTTGTCTGTGAAGGAAGGCAAAGGGCTTTCGTTCCACATTCATTCATAAACAGGTATAGACATGGAAGTTTTCCAGGTTACCCATGAAAACTATGAATGCTGGCCTAAATCCTGGGCCCTGGAGAGTCTGCCAGATACTGGAGCCAGACCACAAGGCCCGCTAAGCACGGCTGTGCCTACGGGAGATGGCCAAGGGAAATTTTCAAGCCTGTCTGCCATCGCCAACTGGTGGCTTCCATCCCTCCAGACCTGCACTGCTACTTCAGGAATGCCAGCTGGTAGCCTATTACCCTACTTTGGCTTGGGATCATGCACAGAATTCATCCTGTCAGCTTTTTTTTCATTGCTTCCATTGTTATTCCTCCTCTCCGTTCCTTGGGCCTATGATATTTGGTTTCTGTCACGAGCAAAAAAAAAAAAAAACATAACTAAACTGTAACTCACCACTGGCAGTTTAATAAGCCCTTCCTCAGTCCTTAAAATGTATGAGGGTATTTAAGATGAGAGGATCACAGATTTTGAGCTGGAAGGCTCAAATTCAACTCACTTATTTTATAATCAAGGAAATCGAAGATTGTGCCAGTTGTAGGAGCTAGAACTAGCATCAGAACCTGAGCCCACATACTTTGAGTTAAGTAGGTTTTCCACCTTAACGATAAATCAGTAAGCATTCATTAAGTAACTGTAGCAGAATAGATGGGCGTCATATTGCAGAGTGCCAGTCCTGGAGTCAGGAAGGTAACTTCCCAGGTTCAAATCCAGCCTCAGACACTTATTAGCTGTGGGCAGCCTAGCCTGAGCAAGTCACTTGGCCCTGTTTACCTCATTTTTCTCATCTATAAAATAATTTGGAGAAGGAAATCTCAAGCCAATCTATTATCTTTGCCAAAAAACCCCCAAATGGAGTCAGAGAGTCAGATGTGACTGAAGAACAACTGAATAACAAACAACAACATAGTGGTTAAAGCACCTTATATGGCGCTAGGAAGAGACCTGCATTCAAATCTGCCTTCAGACCTCATGGCTGGGTTATCCTGGACAAATCACTTTGCCGCTACCTGCTCAGTTTCCTTATCCGTAAAATGAGGATAATAATAGCACCTATCTTCCAGGATGGTTGTGATGCTTGATGAGATAAAGCACTTAGCACAGTGCCTGACACATATAAATGTTAGCTGTTAGTTAATTATCACTGTGTGCCTTCCATTAACTCTAGGAATACAAAGACAAAATCCCTGTCCTTCTGAGTTTACACTATAATCAGGAAAATGTGTATGTGTGTGTATACGTACATATGCATTCAAAATACGTACAAAATATATATTACATGTACAGATCATTTACAGTATATATTGTGTTTGTGTATGTATGTACACAGAATGTCTACATGGTGTGTATATACATGCATGTTTATATAACGTATACATGTGTGTGCAGAATACAGACTTCCAAATATATATTACACGTACAGATCATTTACAGTATATATTGTGTGTTTGTATGTACACAGAATATCTATATGGTGTATATATGTGTTTATAGAATATGTGCATGTGTGCACACAGAATTCAGACTACAAAATGCATATTACACATACAGATTATCTACAGTATGTATATGTGTGTGTGTGAAAATGTATGTATGTACACAGAATATCTACATGATTCCAAGGGAGTTTGGAGGGGGAAGGATACTAGCAGATGGGGAGATTAGGAAAGTCTTCATGGATCTCCTGTCTCCGATTCTTTGCATGGCTTTTCTCCTATTCCTAGAATTCATTCCTTCTTTAACTTTGACTCTTAGAATCTCAGGTTTCCTCTAGACCTAGCTGAATCACCAGATAATAGATGGGACCCAAAATATTACCTCATAAAATTGCATGTGTTTATATTCACGTATTGTTTCCCCTGATAGAATTTAAGCTGCCTGAAGGCAGGGACTATTTCAGTTTCGGTCTTTGTACAGTGCCTGGAACATAGCTTGTGTCCATCAGGAACTGATTGTTGGGTTGTAGAAGACGGGGTTTGAGCTGAATTTTGACACAAACAAGGGATCTCAAGAGGCAGAGGTGTCCACACCATGCCAAGGATTGGCAAGAGTTAACCAAAAGCTCTGATGATCCTAAAACTAAAGCTGGAAGAGGCATTCAGAGGCCATCTGATCCAAGTCCCTCATTCTACTGATGAGAAAACTAAAGCCAGGGACATCAAGTTATTTATCCAAGGTTAAAAGGCAATAAATATCAGAGGGGGCATTAGAATTCAGGATCTCAAACTTCACAAAGTTAACAGCAATCCCCCCCCCCAAAAAAAAATCTTATATTACAATGGCACTTCCATATAAGCAGGAACTTTGTATGTTCTAGAATAATAATATAATATTGATAATATAGCTAATATATCATTACACTCTTAGATAATATACTAATGTAATAAAATACTAAATAATTACATTATTATAATATAATATAGTGTTTACTATGCGGCAGGCACTGTGTTAAGTGCTTTACATTTATTATCTCAATTGATCCACAACAACTCTCAGATATAGGTACTATTACTATCCCCATTTAACAGGTTAGGAAACTGAGGCAAACAGGAGTTAAGTGAATTCCCTCTGGCCACACAACTAGTAAGTATCTAGAGCCGGATTTGAATTATGTCCTGACTCCAAGCTGGACACTGTATCCATTATGCCAGCTAGCTGCCAAACTAGCATTTCATAAGGATGAAGTGGGATGATGATTGATGATGATGTCGATAATTCTTTTTAAAACCAGGGAACCTAAGATACTACTCACTATTAACCCTTTCTGATTATCACAATTGCCCATTTTTCTCTGGCCCAAAGTTGGGTTAGTAGCTAAGAAAATAGTATTCCTAACTCTTACCATATTTCTCACATCCTAAGTAGAAGCAAAGGCATTTTTTTAAATGATGCATTCATTCTAACTTACATAATTGTCATTGTGCTATTAATAATAAACATAGAAGTTTTTTGTAAGCAGACTGCTATGAGTGTCAGGGTCATCTTCAAGTAATATTTCAAATTCATCAGTGACATGAATCAGTTTTAGACAATAACACCTAAGGACAACATATGTTTGCCTTGTTGACAAGAAAATAAATGTTGATAAACACCATTTTTTGCTTCTAAGAATGAGTCATAGCATGTAAAACATGACTTATGTTTACCATCAAACTTCAAAATATGTAATTATTTTGCACTGTGTGACAAACACCCTAATTAGACATATCAAAGTACTGTTACAGTTTTATTCAGTGTAACTAAATATTCAAAGATACCCTTAATCATAAAATACTTAATAAAAGCTCACTCAGAAAGCATTTATTAAATTTTTTCTAGACACTAAATGTTAGAGATATAAAGGAAAAAAAGAGGAAAATAATAGTCTTCCCTCAAGGAACTTATGTTCTAATTTAAGAGACAAAATATATGAATTATATTCATATTCATAATATTCATAATGATATTTTAAATTATATATATATAAGATAAATACAGAACAGATGGGAAATGGTCTTTGAAAAGAAAATACTTGTAGCTGGAGAGACTGGGAAAGATCTCTTAGAAGAAGTTGTGTATAAGGTTACTTTTAAAGGCTGCCAGAGCTACCAAGAGGTAAAGGTGAGAAGGGTTACATAGGGAACATCTAAGACTAAGGTACAGAAATGAAATGGGGAATCTCATCAAAGGAACAGCAAGTGGCAATTTAACTGGAAAATACCAGAACTACAGAATGAGGTCAGTTGTGAAGAACTTTTAAGTACCAAAGAGAGATTATATTTTATCATGGAGATAATAGGGAGTTTATCATCTAAGAAGGTGATGTGATCAGATCTGTGTTTTGTTAGTAGTGTGAAAAATGTGTAGGAATGGAATAGGAACATTGAGACAAATAATTAAGTCTATTACAGCTAGGTGGTATAGTGGATGGAGTGCTGAGCCTGGAGCTGGGAAGACTCATTTTTCCTGAGTTCAAATCTGACCTCAGATTATTTCCAGGCAAGTCACTTAACCCCAGTTGCCTCAGGTTCCTCATCTGTAAAGTGATCTGGAGAAGGAAAGGCAAACCATTCCAGTATCTTTGTCAAGAAAACCCCAAATAAGGTCACAAAGAGTCAGACATGAGTGAGCAACAACAAACAACAATAGTTCAGGCAAGAGATGAGAAGCATCTGTATTAGAATAGTCCCTATTAAAATGTAAAGACAGAAACACAAGAGTTGTGGAAATAAAAATAACAAGATTAGGCAATTGACTGAAAGTATGGTTAATATTAAAAGAGGAATCAAGGATGACTCAATTTATGAACCTGGTTGACTGGAAGAATAGTGATAACTTTATTAATAAAAGGAGAATTTGGGAGAGATGATTTGGGGTGATTGTGGAGGGGTAGAGAATTATACATATATAATGACTTGAAGGTGTTCAGTTTAAGATACAGTAGGAAGATGGTGATTTGGGATTGTACCTCAGTAGAGAGACTAAAATTGGATAAATAGATCTGGGAATCCTCTGTATAGTTAGGATAATTAAACCCATGGAACTGATGAGATCACCAAAGGAGAGAGTACAGAGAGAAAAGAGAACCTGGAGGGAAATGCCCTGTTGGTAGACATGGAATAGATTAATAATATCTGTGTATTTCTTCTCTTTTTCCATCACCAGTTAAAATTTTCCCCAGTTGTGCAGAGAACCAATTGTCTAATCACGAGTGGTTTATTAAGTGGACAACAGCCCTAGAAAACTTTTTCTCCACTCAGTGTAAATGGTTATTCTTACTCTTGAAATACAACGAGAGAGCTGGGGAAAATTAGTTCATTAAATGTAGTTATTCATGCATTTTATTTTTAATTTGTAGATTATCACCTGTCTGGGCTGAATTAGATTTTAATTGAACTGATACTGATAGGAAGATGAAGGTGAAAGGTTTTCCCATTTATTCTGCTACATTTATCAATTGTTTTCTCTTCCTATTATTAAATATAATGATTAAAGACTATTGAAATTCTTTCGGGGAGAAATCATGCCAGTATTTTCATATGTTTCACAGAATGAGGCTCTCATTTGTACATTTGTTAATTCTCTCAAAAAGCCATGCAGAGAAATAAAGCAATGGAGCAGAGAGATTCCTGGGCTAGGAGTCAAAAGACCTAAATTCTACCTCCTGGCTCTGCCACTTACTCAATCTGTGATTTGAACAAAGCACTTAAAAGATCTCAGATCCTCAATTTCCTGATCTCTAAAATATAGCTCTAATATTTGGTATATCTGTGCCACAGGGTGATTGTGAGGCTCTAAAAAATAAATGGATTTGAAAACAGTTTTTTTAAAAAAGTAGACACAGGGTTTTTGATCTAGAGCAGAAAGTGACCTTTGAGGCTATCTAGTGCAACCTTTTTATTTAATAGAAAGGAAAACTAAAGTGAAGTGATTAGCTTGATTTCCCACAGATAGTAAACATTAAAGGTCCCATAACTCCTGAGGCAGGATGCAAAATGCCATGGAGGAAAAAAGAGGGAATATTATTTCACTTTCACCAATGCCATATTGATTATTTGTGAGCATTCTTGATGCTGACATTTCCTTGTCTTAACAGAAAATTTATGGATTATAAAACAAAAGCAGAAAGGGAAAAATCACCTTATCACCTGATGACTGGTCTGGTAACCAATGTTGCCAAATTCAGATTTGTTCCAGTCTTTCAAGCCTGGTTGCGTCTATCAGAGAGCTTGAACTTCATTGGCTAAAGCCCAGGGATCCCAGTATTAATACCTTTAACTCAAGATAAGGCATCAAAGTAGAACTTTGATGGGAGAAAATAGTATTAATATCATTGTTAACTATATCATCCCTAAGAGTAATATTATTCAGGAATACCACTGTGCTGAGAAGTTTCAGAAAAGTGTGCTTCAGTAGAGAAGAAAACAATACCTGGAAATGCACCAGGAAGTCCAGGCAATAGTCAAACATAGCAAAGGACAGATCTTTCCCTCTCCTCTCCCATCCAGAAAAGGAGGGGGAAAACTGTTCAGAAGAACTCAGAAATGTCAGCAAGTTCAAAACAATTTTTACATTAAACAAATGAGAAGAATCTTGTTTGGCAATAGAACTGTAGGAGTGCCAGTGAAAGGAAATATGATGATCAGGTAGAGGGGACTCCCTTACAAATAGCAGCACCCTTTAAGCTATTTCACTTAAATAAATGTCAGTTCCATCCTCATGGGGAATGTTTGAGGATCTGGCCCAAGAGTGATGGAGAGTCAACACATATAAGTGTCTTTATCATACAGCAGATCAAAATGTACTAGTATCTTTCTACTTTGTTAATTTATTTGGAATAATCTTAACAATGCTATCTTCTGTTTATAGGAATAGATAATCTCTATGAGAGGGCTCTTCACATCCGTAAACTCCTCCTCACCTTGCCCAGATCGGTCCTTATTGTGATGAGGTACCTTTTTGCTTTCCTCAACCAGTAAGTATCTTCTGTAGAAATATTGACATTTAACCATTTATGCACTACTTCTGAAATATCTCAGTCCTCAGGATCTCTATGAAAGTAATATTTTGGTTCTCTTCATCATAGGCAAGTATATTTTAATTAGCAAAGTTGAAGACTGGAAAAATGATTAAATGTAAGGGGAAGGTTTATTTCTCCCTAGCAATTCAAGATCACCACTAAATTGAAAACACTACCCCAAATGCTTCAAGATCAGGCTTTAAGAAATAGTGGAAAACAGAAAGACCTAGTGGTCTATGTGATCCATGGGATTACAGATCAGATAAGACTGAACAAATGAGGAAACTATGGCCATAACGCCCTCAAAAGCTTCATCTTCTTAAGAGGAACAAACTACCAAACTAAGCCAACATTAATTATTTCATAAGGGTTTGTTTGTTTGTTTTTTAAGTCATAATGAGAGTTAGGCACCTGTCCACTGTGGAAAGTTATTATATTCTTAATGCTATTTGGAGGGAGAAAGGAGAAAAAGAGAAATGAGTGTTATGCCCTGAATTAAATGAGAAATTCTTTAAGTTTAGTAGAATGAGATACTGTAAAGGTTGAAATGCTTTTCTCCAAGACATTTTTTTCATTAATAATGTAATAGAAATACAAAAATACTGTTTTGATTTTCAAGAGAACATTTTTTTTCTATTTAGTCAATTTATTTTTCAATTTTAAAAAGACAGAATGGTTAGTTTTCTTATTTCCTGTGTATATCCAGCATTTTAAAAGCATCCTGGCCAAGTCCTAGATAAGCTTTCCCTCTCCCTTCCCTTCTCCCACCCCACAAGTCCTCCTATCAGCATTCCAAATAAGCAGTTGGAGCTAAAGAAATACAATAGATGTCATGGTGGGGAAAGTTCACCAATGATTTACTGAGTCAATTTGAGGAAATGCCTTTTCCTCTGTCCAGTGTAAATTGTCCATTTCTAAAATTAGGATATTCTCTTCTCTACCCTTCCCTGGAGAAGGAGGGGAAGTTTGCAGATTGCTTTAAGCTCTCGGAAAAAAAATTGCCAAGGCAATTGTGAACATAGCCCCTTCTGAAAATTTATCAGCCTCATGTGAAGTGTTCATATCAATTCAGAGTGTCAAAGCCAAGGTGTCCAAATAGATAGGAAAATGCTGGCATTCAATAAATATTTGTTTAAATGAATTCAGTTGAATTTGAATAAATGCAGAGAACTATGTGGCTACAACTGTAGTTCTCCTTTCCCAAAGTTTCATAGTTGGAGTCGACTCAGGTTACAATTATTTTTAGGCACAATTGTAGTTTTACCTTTTTAACATGGGTAGAGAAATTAGTCAGTCTTTAGATTTACTCTCTTGATTCTCACTACATCTGCCTTCCATCCAAGAGAATAGCTTGCATCCCTATTAGCCTTTTCTCTCCCCAATAACCCAAGAAAAGCACTTTGCCAATATGAGGGCACTGTATACATGTCACATGTTTACTCTCTGATGGTGTAATACACACACCTATTCTCATCCCTTTCTCCAGTCTTTGAACACTGAAATTTAGTTATCTCTCTAATCAAGTATATTCAATGTGAGCTGTGAAGATCTTCTCAACTCTCCACGCACAAATAAGTTGGGTCCCTAGAACTGAGCTGGATGCATCTTCCCTTGGAGTTCCATTGTTTCCTCCTCCTTTCCTTAAAATACAAACCTAAGGGGGTATTATTTAAGAATTAATTTAGTCAGACAACCTAAGTAGCTTTTAGAAAGGGGTGTCTTCTAAAGTGGTACTCTAAGAAATAAAACATTAAAGTGGTACTCTAAGAAATAAAACATTTGGTGGTACAAAACATTATCCCACCAAAATCTGACGCTCACTTCCTCCTTCCATACACATGGAGTCCAGAACAAAGTAGGCTCAAGCTTAGAGAGCCTGTGCCCCAAATGGGTATCTCACAGCTCTTAGTTACTGGAAATACTTTTCTCCCTTTCATGGGGTACTCAATAATAAAAGCTAGAATTTATATAGCATGTACTAGGTGCCAGGTACTATGCTAACATACACCTTACAAATGTCTCATTTGATCCTCACAATAACCCTAAAAGGTAGTTAATATTATTATCCCCATTTTAAAGATGAAGCAGACAGAGGTTACACTACTTACCCAGTGTCATGCAGCTAGTTAAATGCCTGAGGAAGGATTTGAACTTGGGTTTTCCCAACTTCAGCCTCAGTATTCAAGAATCAAGAAATTCACCTCAATTAAAGTGAATTTTCATGTCTCTCTACATTGTTCCTGACCCTGCTACTAGCTGATCTGGGACATTTCTAAGATACCAGTGAGAAGGTGGGAGCTCCTTCTATAAAGGGGGCATGATGCTGGGTCAGCAGTAGAAAAATAAGAAGTCTAACATCTGCCAAATCCTTAAGGACCTTTGAAGCTAGTGGGTCCATCTCCACACAGTGAGTGATGGATAGGGGAAAGATACCAAGCCAAGGTTTATATATATCTATACAGTTGTGTTTAACGGTAGCCATCTCTAAAGTAGGGTGAGAGGGAAAAAGGAGAAAAAAAGAAATATAGATATATACACATACTATATATACTTCTGTTTATCAATTCTTTCTCTGGTTGCAGATAATGTCTTCTTTATTGTGTCATTTGTAGATAATTACAATAGTTAAAATGACCTAGTCAAAATTGTTCTTAAAATAATATTGCTTAAAATACTCATTGATTGATAGAGATCAATGTGGTTATGAAGATGCTTTCAACCCCACCCTTACACCAGCAAGTCAAATATCAAGTATGTATTTTATGATCCCACGTGGGGTTATCTTGGCAAAGATGCTGAAGTGGTTACCCACTTCCTTCTCCAGTACAGATGGGGAACTGAGGCAAATAGTGTTAAGTAACTTGTCCAAAGTCTCACAGCTTGTAAATGTCTAAGGACAGATTTAAATTCAGGTCTTCTTGACTTCAGGCCCAGTACTCTATCCATTGCACCAACTAGCTGCCCCCAAGTATTTAAGTGCCTACTAAGTGCCAGGTACTTGGCTATCTACAGGAGATGGAAATTCTAAGAAAGAAAAACCCTGTTCTCAGCTTATTTTCTATTTGGAATCAAATTGTATCTTTCCCTAAATATTGTAGTGAAAAGGCAGAGGTTGGATGGAAATGGGCCAGAGCACAAAGGCAGCCTGCCATCCTGCCTCTACCCTCAGAAGAGACCTGCTTTTTTGTGTGAAGTTTGGGAGTGGGGATTTTGGAAGGAGTCCAAAGAGAGGTGGTTGCTAATTTTTCATTTGATTTGTTAAAGAATGATAAGTAATTATAGGAAATGATAAGAATGATAGGAAAACAACAGTAAAAGTTACTGTACTCTTAAAAATACAGTACTGTGCTGTCTTTTTTTTGGGGGGGGGGTTGTACTTTTTAAAAAAGTGCACATCACAAAATTTCACAGTTTTCATATACAATTCCCCTTTTCACTCTTTATATGATGTACAACAAACAAAAACATTGTTATACACAAATTAGTAATAATTTTTTTTAATTTTCAAATACTTTTCAAACAGACTTTAATTTGGAAAATTGGAAAGATTAATTGTCTGCCTCCTTTATTCAAATGTTTCTGATAAGGAGATAAGAATGAAGAATAGATTCCTTATGGATAAAAGACTCTCTAAGGATTAAACCCTTATGTTTTACCCCCAATTCTTTTCTACTTGCTAGTTTCAAAATGAAAGCTTAGACTAGAGAACCTTGAGGCTCTCTTCTAGCTATTAAAAAAAAAAAAAACCAAAAAAAAAAAACCCAATGATTCTCTTATTTTCGATTTAGATTCTTTTATTTTTGTTGCTGCAAGACAATTAGGGTCATACAACTAGTAAGTATTCAAGTGTGTTAGGCTGGATTTGAACTCAGATCCTCCTGGCTCCAGGGTCTGTTCTCTGTTATGCCTGCCTCATCCTCAATTCACTTTTTTTTCCCCTCAATTCACTTTTTTTTTTTTTTTTTTTTTTTGCTTTTTGCTGAGACAATTGAGGTTAAGTGACTTACCCAAGGTCACACAGCTAGGGAATGTTAAGTGTCTGAGACCAGTTTTGAACTCGGGTCCTCCTGACTTCAGGGCTGGTGCTCTATCCACTGCACCACCTAGCTGCCCCCCTCAATTCACTTTCAACATTTATTAAGTACCTTCCTTAAGCAAAGTATAGTGCTGAACACTGGGGAAGAGAGATAAATAACGAAGATATGGCATCTGCCTTCAAAGTCTTAAGCATCTGATAGAAGAGCTAAGATGAGTATACTATTAATAATATATTATAATTATTACACAATTATAACAATGCAATTATTATATTTTACATAATAATATATTCAATTAATATTATATATTATATAAATAAAAATAGAACTTGGTGAATTCATCCGAAGATGAACTAAGAATGCTATACACATTTAAATGCAGTGAGAGTACCATATCATTTGCAATTAAAGAGATCAGAGAAGAATTTGAGGAGGTAGCATTTGAGATGTCTTAAAGGATTTCAACAGACAGAAATGGAGGATAAGGATATTTCCAAAATTTTTTTGATGATATGAGAAACATGAGTTTGAATAACATAACTTTCCAATGCTGTATTATTGACTTTTTAAAGACTAAAATTAGAGATTCTATATACCAGTTGTGGAAATTATGCTTTTTTTTTCTCTCCCTTCTATTTAATTAGATTCCATTTCAAGACATTACTCTTGCAATGTCATCATTTCTTTTTGAGAATGAAGGATAGATAATAACAACTAGACTACTTTATTTCACAAAAAGCATATTATAGCATACATTATGGCAAGTCATTTTTTGAGTCTAATACCGCCTTGTTTTGGTGTTGTTCCCCATCTCCCTTCAGTTAGTCACCTTTTCATTCATTACAGTTCAATTCAACAAGCATTTGCTAAGAACCTATTTTGTGCCAGTCACTGTGCTTTCATCTGGACTTTTAATTCTCTTTAGACTAGACATTGTATAGAATTCTAACATTACTCAAATAAAAATGTTTTTTCATAATGTAAACTTCCTGCCCAATCTGAATGAAGAGGGAAGGTAACAACAAGCATCTTATAATCTTCATTAGTCTAATTATAACCATTACCTGGAGAGTATTCTTTCTGTACCTCACCCTTACTCACCAGGCCTCACTCCCAATCCCCCCAGTACAATTAATGTGATAAGGGAGGTAATGAGAAGTTAATATATTAACAAGGTATTAATATTTACTAGTCACTTTATGGGATCTAAACAGGTCTCTTTTTTTTTAATTTTTAAAATTTCTTCAACATTAACCCTTAGAAAACTTGTGTTCCAATTTCCCCCCTTTCTCCAGCCCCCTCCCCTAGATGGCAAATAGTCCAATATATTAAACAGGTCTCTTGAGTGAATTAAAAGGAAACCCATTGATTCAGCAAACAGTTTACTTACACACAACCCAGGGTCCTTTTAATAGCTAAACCCAGAGAAGTTCAAGGGGAGCCAGGCTTCTTATGGGGGAGAACCCAAAGGGGAGAAGGAAGGGATTTCTCTCTCCTCCTCCACTCTTTAGTCATTGTGTTTAGCAGCATTTTGCCCAAAGGCTCAACAACTCATTCAGCAGTTTGGGAAGAGTTCATTGGTTTGGAAGACCCGAAGTTAATATTGAGGGAGCAGAAACACTCAGAGCCTACATGGACATAGCTACAGTGAAGCAGTCACCTAAGAGAGGCAGCATCTTTGAGAAATGAGACCCTAGTGTAAAAAAAAAAAAAAAAAAAAAAAAAAAGCTGACCATGTAGCAAATTAGACCTTGGGAATCCAGCAGAGATATTGTATATTGATAAGGAAAGTTGTGAGAGAAATCTAGTTGTAAAATGCCTTTGCCATCAATGAATCCTTCATACGTACTCTTGAGTTTAAGCCTTCCCATCCCATGGATGCTGCATTTATTTATGGGAGAATATGTCCCTACTTTGTGGGGAAATGTTTTATAGGGGAATGTTTTATAGCTGTTGTTACACTATGCTATCTTAACAAATGGCTTTTGTTTAATATCTATTGACTAGTTAGGAAGCATGTTAGTGAGGGCTTGTGAGCTAAAGTGTTAGAAGTAGGCCCTCAAAGGATTATTCTTGAATACAAGGTACCAGCTACTCTCTTTAGCAATTTGTGCAGGTTGGGGGAAATAACCTAGAGGAAATGTTATAATAACAAAATTATGAATATTCATATGACTGAACTCTGTATAGCAAGCCACCTAGGGATCTCCCCCCAAAACAGCAGCTTACAATCCATGGATGAGATAAAAGTATTTTTCCTAAAAATTATATTGCAGAGGTGAAAGAAAATATTTGTGTTCCTTTAATGTATATGATATGATGGAGGTTGCTTAGCTTCAGAGATCAAGCTTTGAAATCTCCAGATTGATTTTAAATTCCAAAAGTTGTTCATTTGCTCCCTCTCAAGTGGCAAAGAAACTCTCTCCCTCACTATTGTTTCTTAATACTTTTTAGTAAGAAAAAAATCTGAAAAAAAAATTAGAGGGAGGAGAAATTTTAGAGATCTAAACATAGCAGCCTTATAGGGTTTCTTTCTGTTCCTCCCAGATGTATCTGCTTGACATTTAATAGTTGATTGTTTACTTTGACTTTTACAGATGGAACTCTGTTCACTTTATCCTAGTTCCCAATTGTACTGAGGACCATAATAAATTCTCTTCCTTGGCTTCCAAGAATACTACTTAATAAAGCAAGCTGAATATACAATTCTCTTTCAGCTGCTACTCAATACAAGTTAGAGCTATCTTTGTTTTCATTTGAACTGCTTTAGGGTAGAATGGAGAGCCATAATTCATAATTGATCATCAAAGGGTTTAGACCTTAATTCTTAGAATTTGGTGTTTTTAAACATCATTGAATTTTTCTATTTTTATAAAAATCTGTTTACAGTTGCTCATGTTTCCTTCCCTAGCCTCTCACAATACAGCGACGAGAACATGATGGACCCTTATAATCTGGCCATTTGTTTTGGGCCAACACTAATGCCTGTTCCAGAAATACAGGATCAGGTGTCTTGCCAGGCTCATGTGAATGAAATCATCAAAACTATCATCATCCACCATGAGACTATTTTCCCAGATGCTAAAGAGCTAGATGGCCCAGTTTATGAAAAGTGCATGGCTGGAGATGACTACTGGTAAGTAAGAGTTTAAGGCAGGAAATTTTTACACTTCTCATAATAATAGCAATGATAATAGCTACCATTTATATAACACTATAAAGTTTGGAAAATATGCTACAAATATTTTCTCCTTTTGTCCTTACATCAACCATAGGAGGTAAGTGCCATTACTATCTCCATTTTATAGGTAAGGAAACTGACAAAAACAGAGTTAAAGATCTTGCCCGGGGATTACACAGTCAGTAAGTGTCAGAAGCTGGATTTAAACTCATCTTCCTAACATTATATTCACTGTACCACCTACGTGCCTTAAAAGAATATAATCCCCATAAAATTTAGGAAACAGATAAATTTTAGTAGCACTGAAATGATAGCTAGAAACTGGCTTGTTACCAGGCAAACTCAAGCCTCAATTCAGGGCTTATCACCTCAACTAGATTTTAAAAACATTTTTTTCTTGTAGTCAGATTTGGGGAAGGTAGTTTTTCTAATATTCATATTTTTACTAATTAGTGTACTAACATCAAATAAAAATGTCTGGAAACTTCACTTAGATAAGTCTAGTTTCTTTCAAGTGACTGATGCAGTCATCATTCTCCTTCCATCTCCTTTACCAGGTAGTTATGGTTCTACCCAATATCAACTTACATAAAGCACTTAGAGCTCTTTTTTTTGTGTGTGTGCATTTTTTTCTATTAAAAGCTTTTTATTTACAGAACATATGAGTGATTTTTCTACATTGACCTTTGCAAAACTTTTTTTTTTGTTCCAAGCTTTTCCCCTCCTTCCCCCCATCCTCCACCCCTAGATGACAGGTAATCTAATACATGCTAAATATGTTAAATTATATGACAAATCCAACATATGTATACATATCTATACAGTTATCTTACTGCACAAGAAACAACAGATCCAGAAAGAGAGAAGAAAAAAAACAACCTAAGAAGGAAAACAAAATGCATGGAAATATTCACAGAAAGCGTTAAGATGCTGTGTTGTGGTCCACACTCAGTTCCCACAGGCTTCTCGCTGGATGTGTATGACTATCTTCATCGCTGAACAATAGGAACTGGTTTGAATCACATCATTGTTGAAGAGAACCATGCCCATCAGAATTGATCATCATATAGTCTTGTTGCTGTGTATAATGTTCTTAGAGCTTTCAAAATAATGAAATTATATAAGCCTCTTTTTTTTAACCCTTACCAGTTTTATAGCTCTTACAATTAGTAGCCTAACCTATAATTTTAAGGTAGAACATGTACAAAAACAGTAAAATTCAGTTATTAGACAATCACAGAATTTTAAAATTGAATGGGATTTCAGTAGCCATCTTGACCAAACTGTATTCTAAACAAATCCTCCACTATAAGATGTCCACCAACTACTCAAACAATTTTTCAGAGACCACTGGTGAAGGGGAAGCTCACCAGTTCCTGAAGTAGCTAATTCTTCTTTAGCAAAACTTTCACTGTTAGGGAGCTTTTTCCTGACATCAAGCTGAAATTTGCTTCTTCAGAGCATGTATCCTTCAAAATTCTGCCTTCTGGAGTCAGACAGAACAAATCATGATCCCTCTTCTGTGCAACAGCCTTGCAAAAACTGTAAACTTGGCATAGAAATCTTTCTGATCATAAGAAAAATATAATCAGCTCCCAATTACCCATACTTCTGAAAGGATGAAGTAATGTCCATTTTTGAAAATAATCCCAAAGTCCTTCATATTTGACTTTTTGATATTTTTGCACTTATATTTGATGTGTCTAGTATTCAAAAAATAAGCTACCCTACTGTGACAATTCTACTCATGAGAAACTAGAAAATTGTCTAATCCCAGAACACTTCAATTTCTTGCCCCTTTACCAAGAATAAATGGGATCACATCTCAGTGTTAGTACCAGGTCAGACATTAGGCCAAAGCTTGTCCTTATAACTTAGTTTTATTCCTGCTGTGGTATACAGATATCCTTGTTTTAATTTATTAGAGATTCTCTTTCACCTTCTAAGTTAAATATAAACACTGATCACAGAAAAATAAGTGATAATAGTAAGCAATATATTAACAGTTATATTTTCAATGGTATCAATTAGTATCATCAAAAGACCAATGATTGATTATGTCAGTGAGTAATATTATCAATAAACAAATTATTTTCAATACTAGTAAAGATTATAAATCATATCATATAATTCATCATAGCAACAAGTATTAAGAATGGAATAAGCATTTATATAGCACCTAATATAAACCACCCCCTGTGCTAAGTGTTTTTTGCAAATATTATTTTATCCTCACAACAGCCTTACAGTTGGTAATGCTATGATTCCCATTTTACGTTATGGAAATTTAGGTAAATGTAAGTTAAGTGACTTGCTAAGGATCATATTACTAGTATTTGAAGTCAAACTTGAATTTGATGTTTCTGTCTCCAGATCCAATGTTCTGTCTGCTGTACCACAAATTGTCGTAGTAAAGAGTACTGAGATTTTTCCATACTTGGGTTCTAGGGCTATCTAAGCTACCCAAAGACTGAAGGAGAATGCCCTCTACCTCTGGAATGTTGCCTGCCTTTCACATTAACAGCCAGCCATGATCAATTCTCTGTCCTGTACATCCAGTTAATATACATTAAAAAAAATCCCAATCACTGAGAAAAGTGATGTTACTGAAATGTTCCCATTTTAGTTCAACTATTTATGACAAAACTTACTTATCTGTGACTGCCAGGAAGCTAGTGACTCAGGGAAAAGAGCGTACAGTTTTGAGTTTAAATCTAGCCTCAGACAATTACTGGCTATCTGTCGGGCAAGTTTAAGTCATTTAGCCTATTTGTCTCAGTTTCCTTATGTGTAAAATGGAAATAATAACATCTACCTCTTAAGGCTATTTTGAGGAACAAATGAGATCACCATAGCAATAATTCCTGAGTATAAATACTAGTCATTATTGTTGTAATTATTATTTTCTATTTCCATTTCCTTATCTGAAAAATAAGGATGATGTAGTACATTGGTTGTAATGGTCAAATGAACTAATATATGAAAAGCACTTTGCAGACCTTAAAGAGCCGAGCCATATAAATGTAAGCTATTATCTTTGGCATGTGATAATTGTAATCTTGTTTCCATTAAGTGGAACTTTATCTAAGGTCTCCTCCACACTTTATCAAATAGCCTATTGACCAATGTTGGTCTTTCTTTTTTTTTTTTTAGGCCTAATTCAATACATTTTCAACAGCTATTTTCTAAAATATACTTAAACCTCATTATAAAATGCCTCACAATTTAATTATAACCTGTTTCCATTTTGTCTTTATTTTTAATATATTTTTTCCCAATTTAAACTATTTTAAACATTTTTTTTTATGTTTTCAGTTCTAAATTCTGTCCCTCTCCCATTCCTGAGATGGTATGGATGGTATCTCTCTTCCTTTCACTCAAGTCACAGATGTCATAGTTCCCCTCTCTACTGATCCTAGCATTATGAATTATGAATGTCCTTGCATTGTGCCCTTTGCTTTAAATTCTCAATTGCTCATTCCTCAAATATCTGCTCCCCGTGGCTTCCTAATGATTTTCATTTCTGCTTCACAGTGACAGCCCATATAGTGAGCACGGTACTTTGGAAGAAGTAGATCAGGATGCTGGTACAGAGCCCCACACCAGTGAAGATGGTATGTCTCATCTCACCATGGTATTAAAATACTGTTCTCTGTGGGTGTGTTTTTAAATCAGATAAATTCACATTTTCAGAACTTACCTTGAATCTAGTTTGCAAGTTGTCATTGCAAATGACACACAAAGTTCCTTTTTCAGTGGAATTGCCTTTTTCCAAGCCCCTTAACCCCACCCTCCTTTTATCTACTTTCTTTTATCTTGTATTGCTTTGTTTCTTTCTCAGAACTATTTGTTTTGGAGCTGGAGGCTTCCCAGAGGGTTTCCTCACCTTCCACAGAAAAATATAGAATCAAAGCAAAGTTAATGCTAGATATCTGTACAAATATCTGTTTCACCCAGGTAGGCCGTTTGTCAGCTTTTTTTATTTGTCATGTACAAGATAACTGGCCTGAAGTGGCCATTGCATTTTAAATGAGTTCTCTGACTACACTGGATGAAAAGAAAAATATGAGGGGAGGAGACAGAGACAGAGATAGAGAGGGGGGAGGGAGGGAGAGACACACACAGACACAGAGAGACAGAGAGAGAAAACAGAGACAGAGAGAAGGAAGGAGGGAAGAAAAAAAAGGAAGGAAAGATGGAAGAAAGAAAAAAAGGAAGGAAGGAAAGAAAGGAGGAAGGGAGAGAGAGAGGTGCCAGAGCCTAATTAAATAAATTAACAGAAGTATTACAGGTGTCTTTTCCTGGCCTAAGCATTGTATTTTCCATCCTCTGCCATGTGATGGCTTACAAAAGTAGCTTTTGTTGGCAGAAGCCAGATCACCGGTTTTTTCTCTGTATCAGTCTCCCAGGGAAACAGATAACAGATCAGGTAGTGAAAGAATAAATGATGTCAAAGCCTCAGAGGGAAAATTTGGTGTATTGGACATGTGGATAAAGTGACAGGTAATGGAAGCATGGCACATGACACCAGCATCCAGACAGATGGTGGGCTTTTCTAACTTTTCTTCCTGGGACAGAAAAAAAGATGAAGCTGCCAGCGTCTTTCTCTTATTCAGTCATTCAACAGAATCTTGCCCAAGATCTCCAAAGAGCCATTAGACAGCGTCCTCATGTGAATGTTGTCTTTGCTTAGGATTGCTCCATCTTGTTAAAGATAAGGGGAAACAGCTTGGTGATTGATCTAGAGACCCAGGTGGTTCCTAGAGGAAAACAGGTGAAAGAGAGACGTTTCTTAAACCTAGTAGATGGTTGGCCAGAAAGGCCAATTTATTATTAATTTACCTGAATGCTCTTTTCTAAAGACCTAGTTATTTTTTTAATAAACTATATTTGGATGAAATAAACAAAAAATAATCTTTTCTGTTAGTATTTTTGCAGGGGAAGAGATTACTATGGTCTTGAATCAAATGACCTGAATTCAAAACCCAATTATGCTATATTATTCCTTTTATATGATCTTGAGTAAATCAATAAATGTCTCTCAGTTTCTTCATCTGTAAAATATTAAGCACTAACTAGGTGCTGAGTTGAACTGGATGGCCTTTGAGATCTCTTTGAGTTCTTAATCCAGCCTCTGAGCTTATAACTACAAACCATATTCAGATAAAATATGTCATGAAGGTGTGTTTTTAAATTAGAACTAGAAATAGGGATTTTTGTGCCTGGAGCAAGGAGAAGTGAGACTCATTTGCTGTGCACCCAAGGAGAGGAATGGGGTGCTGCAAAGTTTCTGTCCTGCTGAAGGCTTAGCTGCTGTTATTTATGGGGAGTTAGAGGGGAGGTACCAGACCATAAATCAACATGCACCCTGAAAAATGCCATTAGTCCTCTCTAAATTTTAGTTCCCCAAAACTGAAGTGACCAAATAACAAAAGCCCAAGCACCTAACAGGAGAAGAAGCTTAGGGAATGTTTGTTGAATTGAGTAGAACAAATCATAGAATTCCACTATCAAATCAGCCAACATCCTCACAACTATCTAAATCTCAAAGCATATTGGCACTTTATGGGCAGTTGTTGGGACTGTGGGGTAAGATTGTTAGAAAGGCACTTATGTCAATAGCAAATAAAAAATGCAGCTGATTCTCATCATTCACAGTAGCTAAATTATATAAAGTTGCCATGAACATTGAATTAGCAAGTACTGAACAATTGCTCCTAAGAGAAATATAGGGTTAGGCTCCTATGAGCCTTTGAAATTGTGGCCAATAGCACTATACCCATGCCTGAACAAAGCTTTTCCAGCACATGCATTTTCTCTGTAATGGACATCATTGCCTTCTTGTGCTTAGGAACATTAGACAGGACCTTAGCAACATGCTCAGGGGACATCTTAAAGTGAAATCTTTGACAAAAATCACAAAAATAAAAAAGTTGGCACTAAATAAACCATAAAAAGAACACTTATTTATAGATTAAGAGCTAAAACAAGAAAGCAGAGTATCCCCTCAATCAGCTTCAGCCCAGGAATATACATGTCGGATGACTCATTTTCCATTACTCTGCACATGGCCGCAAATGACTGTAAGTATTGATTTTAGGGTTACCAATACATTTTAACCAGTAGGTAAATTTGTAATATGAAATAGGACTAACTGTAAATAAGGAATGAGAGAGAGAGAGAGAGAGAGAGAGAGAGAGAGAGAGAGAGAGAGAG
>JAJPUD010000100.1:0-50638 GCA_023553655.1 Myrmecobius fasciatus | reverse complement strand
AGAGAGAGAGAGAGAGAGAGAGAGAGAGAGAGAGAGAGAGAGAGAGAAGGAAACTATCTTGTAATCTAAAGATTGGGCACAATCTTTAAATAATGTGTCCAAGGCAGGATTCTACATTCTAAGAATACAGTCTGCTTTGAGACTCCTAGATTAGAATTAGACCTTGATTGATCTGATATCAGTCTTACAATTTATCCTATACAATTCAACATTTATTAATCTTTTGTCCTTTAACTATATTACATAGCAATGATGAAACATAAGATATTCTTTCATTCTTACCCTTTTTTTTAATGTTAGGGTTTTTTGGTCCCACCCTAAAGATTTTTATCTATGAGGAGAATTTCTAGTGTGGAAATTCCTCTACCAGTGGAAATGAATTAATAAATGTTTACTGTTTGTCCATTTGTTGCCTGTGGCTCCAAGAAGCTATAGCATGCACAGTAACCATATCCTGATAAAATTATTTTAGCAGACAGGTTAAACCAAGGTAAGCAATAAGCCTGAAATCTGTTGGTGAGTTAGGGGAATGACTACTGCAAACATGCAAAGACATCCCCCTGGAAAAAGGACAAAGGAGAACGGTTTAGGTGCCTTGAAGGCAGCTAAAGCAGGCACTTTGGAGCGCTAAGAGCCTAGTAAAATATTGTCATGCACTAAATCCTGGGCCATAACTAGCTGTTTTGACTTGTCTTGTCCTAGACTTCAGTGATCCAAGAAGAGAGAGTAAGACTGATGACTTTGTTCAACTCAGTCTCACTTAAATCCAGTTCAGAAATAAGTCAAGGACATCACCTGTAATGTCACTGATCTTCAAAAAGAAAGGACAAACAACAACTAACAACTTGTCTACTACATGCCAGGAACTGTCTAAGTTAAGTCTTAGAGTTGTATAGAACTCTTAGAAATTAAAGTGATTTATCCAAGATCACCATACTAGTATCAGTCAGAGGCAAGACTGAATCTAGGGCTCCAAGGTTCTATCTATAATACCACACTAACTCATACTTGTTTTATAAAGAAATTCATAGTGATGGTGTTGGGGGGGGTATATGTCTCTGTGTGAGAATGTATATATGTGTTTGTGTATATACACATATATGTAAAATATATAATATAGAAATTATATACAATGTATATGAATGTTAATATATGTGTGTGTGTATACTCACATAACACATGATATAGATATAGATATAGATATATATACATATACACACACACACATATATATATATGTATATATATATATGTGTGTGTGTGTGTGTGTGTGTGACCCTGGGCAAGTCACTTAACCTTAATTGCCTCAGCAAAAAAAAAAAAAGCAAATATAAAGCAAAAATATTTTTGCTGGGTTTTTTTTTTTTTTTTTTTTTGGCTGAGGCAGTTAAGGTTAAGTGACTTGCCCAGGGTCACACAGCTAGGGAATGTTAAGTGTCTAAGGCCAGATTTGAATTCAGGTCTTCCTGATTTCGGAGTTGGTGCTCTATCCACTGTGCCACCTAGCTGCCCCCATATATATTTTTAGTCAGAATGTGGACTTCTCAGAAACACAAGAGGGTAGACTAAATACCTATGTTTCTTTGGAAATTATCAGGATTTTGACACATGATCTAAAGATTATATATTCTAGAGCTAAAGGATTCAATTAGTTTAAGTCTTTTAAAAATTATTTGATCTGTGAGGGTGTTTAAATACCCTAATCATTCTTCTCTAAATGAGTAGCATGAAATATTATTTTGTTAATAGGTCTTAAAATGAGGCCTTTATTCTTTCTACATTTGAGATATGTAGCTATAATTAAAATAGGCCTTAAGATGAGACATGAGTCTATTTTTTTCCTAGCATATCTGACATCCCAAAATCATTACTTTACTTCTTCAGACATGGGTTGGAATTTATCAATGGATAATCAACCCAAGTTAAGCTTCCTAGCCTAAAAACGATTTCTGGAATTACTCAATGTCTTCAGAGACTATATTATAACCTAGTTTTTGTTTTGTTTTGTTTTTTAATTGCCAAGATCTGCTTCCAAGGAAAACATAAATGCATTTCTCAGGAAATCTGAGACAGATGGGTTAAGTTATGGTGTGTGTACATATGTATTCTTCCAGCAGATTTAGAAATGAGCTTATATTAAGTTTTAACAAGTTTGACTTTGATCATTATTCATAAACATCTCTGCAAAAAAAACCTAACCCCATCCCTACCTGCCTTTGCCCTCTTGAATTCCTCTTTAAATATTTGTTTGCCTTCTTAGAAGCAAGAGAAGTTGTAAATTAGAGGAATCTAAGTATGAAACTGAGTTTTTCAATGAACCTAGTCTAAAAGAACTTTTCTTGGCTTTTTTTTTTTTTACCTTTAGGAATTTGGAGTTTGAGGTTGAGTACAATTACTAAGAATTAGAGCCTTCCCTTTCATCCAAAAAAAGTCAGAGTTGGGAACAGTGTAAAACTTACATTTTAAATCAAGGTTTTTGGTTTGAGGAAATAGGTGACAAAACCATGATTGGTGTTAATAATGATAGGGGGTCTGAGAGAGGAGAGAAAGGGAAGAACAGATTTTTCATTTGTTTTTAATGCCAGAGTACCAGTTTTAACCAATAAAAGTATGTAAGGAAACTGAATCGATTCAAGTTTCATTTCATGTGGATGCTTTTTTATAACTTTGATTTGTATCTAATAGATTATGAATTGCTACCTTCTGTTCTTGAGTAGTAATTTTTCCATGTAATAAATAGTATCAACACATTGCAATGAAATCATAACTACTCCATCATTGTCAGCTTAATATTATAGCAGCCATGAAGGATATTGCATTTCAGTGAAAGCCTTGATATATATATCTCACTGCGAAGTTCAGAATATTGTTTTATTATGCTTTCATTATAACCTTAGAAACAGGCTGCAGAAATGAAAAATCTTAGATTTAATGTTATTTGCCTGCATATCCAACAGTTTGAGAAATATTGCAGTTCTGGTTAATAATCAATATTATCTACTAGCTTGGTGATCTATTTATTGATTGTCTGGATAGTAAATGACCAGTTAGCAAGTCCATTTATTTCTGATTTTTCCCTGTTCCCAAATTCTGTCTTAACAGAGTGTTGTTAAAGTTCTGTAGTTTTCTTTGTTTTAGGCCAAATTAGATGTTGATCCTAAATACAGGGTCAAGATCTGGAGAGACTGAATCAATGAAACAAGAAAACAAACAAAAACAAAAGGGTGACTAAATACAAGCAAACACTGAACAAGGATGCACAGTGATAGATACACTTCTTCCACCCACAGACACATACTCAGGCCGCTCACAACAGCCTCCAAACCCTAATGAAAAGTTCATTTGGTTCAAAGAGCTACTGATTTATATAGAATTCACCAAAAGAAGGCCTTATTGCATTTAACCCTAATCCCAAAGCCTAAGGACTAAACATGCATGTAGTATGATTTCAGTCACATCTGACTCTTCATGACCCCATTTGGGGTTTTCTTGCTAAAGACACTGAAGTGGTTTGCCATTTCTTTCTCCAGCTCATTTTATGGATGAGGATACTGAGGGTCACAAAGCTAGTGTCTAAGGCCAGATTTGAACTCAGAAAGATGAGTCTTTCTGACCCTAGCTCCAGCATTCTATCCTCTGTGTGAAGGAATATACATATGCAATTTAAATCACTTGATTCTGTGGGTTAGTCAGCACCTTAGGGACCATGATCTTTTTTTTTTTTTTTTTTTTTTATTAAAAGCTTTTTATTTACAAAACATATGAGTGACTTTTCTACATTGACTTTTGCAAAAACTTTTTTTTTTCTCCAAGCTTTCCCCTCCTTCCCCCCACCCCCACCCCTAGATGACAGGTAATCTAATACATGCTAAATAGGATAAATTATATGACAAATACAATACATGTATACATATCTATACAGTTATCTTACTGCACAAGAAACATCAGATCTAGAAAGAAAAGAAGAAAAAAAACAACCTAAGAAGGAAAACAAAATGAATGGAAATATTCACAGAAAGCGTTAAAATGCTGTGTTGTGGTTCACACTCAGTTCCCACAGGCCTCTCTCTGGATGTATATGACTATCTTCATCGCTGAACAATAGGAACTGGTTTGAATCACATCATTGTTGAAGAGAACCATGTCCATCAGAATTGATCATCGTATAGTCTTGTTGCTGTGTATAATGTTCTCCTGGTTCTGCTGATTTCACTCAGCATCAGTTCTTGGAAGTCTCTCCAGGCCTCTCTGAAATCATCTTGTTGATCATTTCTTACAGAACAATAATATTCCATAACATTCATATACCATAATTTATTCAGCCACTCTCCAATTGATGGGCATCTTTTCAATTTCCAGTTTCTAGCCACTACAAAAAGGGCTGCCACAAACATTTTTGCACATGTGGGGCCCTTTCCCTCCTTTAAAATCTCTTTGGGATATAGGCCCAGTAGAAACACTGCTGGGTCAAAGGGTATGCACAGTTTGATAACTTTTTGAGCATAGTTCCAAATTGCTCTCTGGAATGGTTGGATCCATTCACAGTTCCACCAACAATGTATCAGTGTCCCAGTTTTCTCACATCCCCTCCAACAGTTATCATTATCATTTACTGTCATTTTAGCCAATCTGACAGGTGTGTAGTGATATCTCAGAGTTGTCTTAATTTGTATTTCTCTCATCAATAGTGATTTGGAGCACCTTTTCATGTGACCAGAGATAGTTTCAATTTCTTCATCTGAAAATTGTCTGTTCATATCTTCTGACCATTTATCCATTGGAGAATGGCTTGAATTCTTATATATTTGAGTCAGTTCTCTATATATTTTAGAAATGAGGCCTTTATCAGAACCTTTGGATGTAAAAATATTTTCCCAGTTTACTGCTACCCTTCTAATCTTGTCTGCATTCATTTTGTTTGTACAAAAACTTTTTAACTTGATATAGTCGAACTTATCTATTTTGTGATTAATGATGACCTCTAGTTCTTCTTTGGTCACAAATTCCTTCCCCCTCCACAGGTCTGAGAGGTAAACCATCCTACATTGTTCTGATTTGTTTATAATATCATTCTTTATGCCTAGATCATGAATCCATTTTGACCTTATCTTGGTATATGGTGTTAGGTGTGGGTCAATGCCTAATTTCTTCCATACTAGTTTCCAATTATCCCAGCAGCTTTTGTCAAATAGTGAGTTTTTATCCCAAAAACTGGGGTCTTTGGGTTTATCAAACACTAGATTACTATTGTCATTGAGTATTTTGTCCTGTGAACCTAACCTATTCCACTGATCCACTACTCTATTTCTTATCCAGTACCAAATGGTTTTGGTGACCACTGCTTTATAATATAGTTTTAGATCTGGTAGCAGCTCTTTTTGTGATAACAAAGAATTGGAAAATGAATAAATGCCTATCAGTTGGGGAATGGCTGAATCAATTAAATTTTATGAATATAATGGAATATTATTGTTTTATAAGAAATAATGAGCAGGCTTATTTCAGAAAAGCCTGGAAAAACTTACATGAACTGATGCTGAGTGAATTGAGCAGAAACAGGACAATATCGTACACAGTAACAGCAAGATTTTATAATGATCAACTATGATAGACTTTGCTCTTCTTAGGGACCATGACCTAAAAAGAATGAATGATACTTAACATACCACTCAAACGAAACAAGAAAATTCTTGTACCAATATCTGATATAAACACCTACGTAATATTATTGTATTATAGTTTAGATTTTTGAAATACTTTGAAAAGATTAGTCTTTATCCAATAATTGTAATAATGCACTGACCTAAGGCAATTCAAGTAGATTTGAGATTAAAAAATGCCATCCACATCCAGAGAAAGAACTTTGAAGATTGAATGTGGATGAAAGCAAACTATTTTCAACTTTTTTTGTTTGTTTGCTTTTTCTTTCGTATGATTTTTCCCCTTTTGGTCTGTTTTTTCTTACACAACATGACAAATATGAAAGTATGTTTAAGAGGATTGCACATGCTACATAGCCTGTATTTGTTTGCTGTTTTGGGGAAAGGGAAGGAGGGAGAAAAAATTGAATACAAAGCCTTACAGAATTGAATGTTGAATGTATCTTTACATATATTTGGGAAAAGAAAAGACTATTGAAGAGGAGGAAAAATGAAGGATTAGGGAAGGCTTCCTGCAAAAGGTATGATTTTAGTTGGGACTTAAAGAAATCCAGGGAGGTCAGTAGTTGGAATAAATTGAGGAGGGAGAGCATAAGAAGCATGGGTAACAGCCAGAGAGAATGCCCAGAGCTTAGAGTGTTTTGTTGTTGGAACAGCCAGGAGGCCAATGTCATTGAATAGAATATTCTTCAGAGACTATACTGCATTGCATGATTCACAGTCAGAAGAACAATTGTGTATGTCTGTGTGCACATGCGTGCATGTGTTCATATATATATATATATTTTTAGATCAGAGATTTACAGCTAAAGGGGATCTTTGAGAGCATCTAATCCAATGTCATCTTACAAATGAGAAAAGTGAAGCAGAAAGAGGTTAAGTGCTTTGCACAAGGTCACATAACTATTAAGTGTCCAAGACAGGCTATTAAATTTTGCTTTCAGCAAAAAGGCTGCATTATATACCAAAAAATCATAACTAGGCTAACAGATTTTCTTTTTCCTGACTCCTGATCAATAAGCTCTTTGTTCACATAAAGATGATACTATATTCCAGATGTTTCTTCTGGATGATCAGAGCTTCCAAAGCCAAATTTCTGAAAAGGTACCCAAAATGTTTCATTCATTTAATAGGGCTTCTTAAAATTTTTTCCACTTGCAGCCTGTTTTTACCTAAGAAATTCTTACATGACCCCAAATATATAGATATATAAAATAGGTATACAAATCAAACATTTACTGTTAATAAATCATAATTTCACAATCAATTCCCACGTTCAGTTACAAGACTCCATATGGGTTGTGAACCCAGTTTAAGGAGTGAAGAATTAAAGCAGCATGTGGACACATGAATATACCTTTTAGAAATTTCCTAATAACTTTCTCAGCACACTAGTTCTTACGCTTATATATTTATGTCTTCCTTACAGAATGTGAACCCATTGAAGCAATAGCCAAGTTTGACTATGTTGGGAGGTCTGCTCGAGAACTGTCCTTCAAGAAGGGAGCCTCACTGCTTTTATATCACCGAGCCTCCGAGGACTGGTGGGAAGGACGACACAATGGAATTGATGGCCTAGTACCTCATCAGTACATTGTGGTACAGGATATGTAAGTATTGTCCATTTTCACCAATAACCCCTAAAGGTTCCATGTCGGAACACAAAGCACCATATTTAGGAGAACTAAAACATTTATTCCTCCTCAAAGAAGAATCGAGACCCTCCTCACCCACTTGAGATCCCTCAAGGATCTTATAAAAGAGTTCCAACAGACTGCTACAGTTCATTAAATACTTCCTTCCCCTTGTCCCTCGATTGTAAATAACAGAATTAACTTCCCTCTTCTCTTCCCTAGCAACAACTTATGTCCCATTCCCCCTTCTTCTAAGTCTCCCCTTTTTGGTTTGGAAGTAGGTTAAGGATTACTGGGAAATTGTCGAAGGAAGAATCCATCCCAAAGATTTCATATTCCTAAGAATCAACACTACAGTGAGGATCTCTGAAGAGATGAGGTGTCCCTCAATCATTCCAAAAGCAGGAGTGTTGGTATACAGAACAGAATTCAGTGGATGAAGCCTTTCTTCTTTTGTGCCCATCTATTGCTTCAAGACCTAGGTTTCAGAGGGGCAGGAGAAAGGCCTATGGTATTTTAAAACATCATTTATTAAATATTTATTATCATAAATTATATATTTATATGTATCAATACTTTAATATTTATTAAAAATAAAAATCAAAGTCTATTTTCTAATCAAAAAATCTATCACGAACAATCAAACTTACATTTTGTAAGTGCCTACTGTGTGCCAATAATAGCAAAATCTGACATTTAGTCAAATTAAGTCAGCAACAATTTAATACTTACTATCTGCCAGGCATTATGCTAAGCAATAAGGATACATAAAGCTGATGAAACACATTCAACATCTAATAAAGGTTTACTCTATGTACATTATTTTATATGATCCTCCCAATAACCCTAGGAAGTAGGTACAAGTAATTATTTTTCCCATTTTACAGATGAGGAAACTGAGACTCAAGTGACTTGCCCATAGTCACATAACTAGTATAAATATCAGAATCAGGATTGAAATTTATTTATGTCTTGACTTTACCACTTATTCCAATGCCCATCCTACTATCTTCTCCTTTGTAGCATCTCTGATGGCAGAGATACAACTTAGAAAACCATCAGCTTTGCTCAAATCTTAATGGAGATTAATAAGAACCCAAGAACTTTAGGAATAGCAGACCTCTACCCCCTACTCCAGCAGCCCTAGCCCTTTGGCCCAGCCATCATTCAAGGGACAAATCACTATCTATAGATAAGGAGACTGACTTCCTTGTCACCATCACCAAGGGCTGACTGCTACCCATGGCAAAGAAGGCCAACAGTTCGAGGGATAGTAGCACTCCCCATTCAAGCAGTCCTGCAACAACCCTGAAACCATAATCCCGGGAAGCAATCCCTGTGCAGCTTCAACCACTCAATGACTATTTCTGCAGGTACTGCATCCCATTCTTCCTGAGAAGCCACAACTACTAAGATCCAGAAAACAAAACAAAACAAAAAATACCTTTTTTTTGTTTGTTTACTTTTTCTTTCTGAAATTCTATTTGCCACCAGTGTTTAACATAAGAAACTTGATTTTATCAGTAGAAATGACATTATAAAAGCCACTTGAGCACTTTGCTTTGCTACTGCACTTTAGGAACCATGGATTCTTTCTCTAACTGGTAGATGAAATCTTCAATGCATATTGTATCTCTGATTAGGATGTGAAGACTACCTTTTCTATTTATATATATTTGCAAAATACTTGGCACCCAGAAAGCACTTATTAAATGCTTTTTCATTTATGAAAATAGAAGTAGACCTTCATTTAGCTTCATTTAGTCACATCACTGTGGGTTGAAAACTCAAAGGATCCAATTAATAATTAAATTAAAGCATTGTTACACCTTTAAGGTAACCAGCTTCATAGCTTGCTCTTCTTTATTTGCAGGGATGATACCTTTTCTGATACACTGAGCCAAAAAGCAGATAGTGAAGCCAGCAGTGGGCCCGTTACAGAAGATAAGTGTTCCTCCAAAGACATGAACTCCCCAACTGACCGTCATCCTGATGTATATTTAGCCAGGTAAGCTTGACCTCTCCATCACTTACCAGCAAGGCAGGATTTAAAGCTGCAAAGGAAAGTCTGATCCTCCTGGCACAAAGAGGGGGACTTGCCCAAAGTCATCCATGTTAGAAAGGGGCAGAGCTAGACTCCAAGCCCCCTGGTCCTATGTCCAGCCTTTCTTACCACATCTGAGGAGCCAGAGCATCTTTGAGCTCTAGCTACCTAGCACAATCAGCTTTCCTTTGTTCTCTCCTTTTATTTTAGACAGAGAAAAAGGGCCGAACCCCCCCTTCCTTCGCGGCGTCCTGGCAGGACCAGCGATGGCCACTGCCCTGTCCACCCATCCCACTCCCTGTCCAACTCCTCCACCGAGCTTGGGTCCCCTAACCTGTCCAGCCACTGCAGCCCTCGAGCCCTGTTGCAGAACCGCAGCCTCAATAACGATAGCCCTGAGAGGAGGCGCCGACCTGGCCATGGCAGCCTGACCAACATTAGTAGACATGATTCTCTAAAGAAGATCGACAGTCCTCCTATTCGCAGATCAACGTCATCGGGCCAGTACTCGGGCTTCAATGACCACAAACCTCTGGATCCAGAGACAATCGCTCAGGTGGGACACTGTGGCTTGAGTCTGTTCTGTCCTGTTTTCTATTTGCAGAATTATTCTAATAATAATAATAATAAATTCAAAAATAATATTTTTTAAAAGCTGCTTTGAATGTAAAGAGATAATAATAATAAATTTGAAAAATTTTTTTTAAGAAGCTTCTTTAAATGTAAAGAGAATTCCATGTATCTTCTCTAAATCCTAGAAAAAAGCCAGGGAAACAATGAATCATTAAGTAGAATTCACAACTGTGGTTCTTGTGTGAATAGTGACATGTTACCTTGAGTGACATCCTAAAGAGGGAACAAAGGCAAAAATGTCACAGGGTAAGGGGTAGTCCAAACTGCACATCATAAAAATGCATGATATGGGAAATTCAAATGCATTTTCACTTGCTTGGAGGTATAAGTGACTGTAATGAAGGTAGAACAATTTATAACCTATGTCTGATTGCTTATCATCTCAGGAGGGAAGAGGAGCATAGAATTTGGAACTCAAAACTTTTTAAAAAATGACAAAAAATTGTTTTAATATTATAATGGGGGGAACAAATACATATATATGTATGTACATATATATATATACATATACACACACACATATGTTTTATTAAAGAAAAAAAAAACCCTACAATCTAACCAAGTACAAATACGACTCTATTTAACAAATGTGCCAGCTTCTTCCCCTTGCTATACATAGCATCCTAGTATTTTTTCCATTCTTTTGTCTTCTGTTTTTGGCCTTTACCTATGAGTAAACATGAATACTCTATTAAACTTTTTAAAAAATTACTTACTTGGGGCAGCTAGATGGTGCAGTGGATAGAGTGCTGGCGCTGAAGTCAGGAGGACCTGAGTTCAAATCCAGCCTCTAGCTATGTGACCCTGAACAAGTCACACCCCGTTGCCTCAGCCAAAAAAAAAAAAAAAGGAAAAAAAGAAAATTACTCTGTAATCATTTATATTCTCAGTCTCCGTTGATTGAAAAAACATATATATGACAAGAAGGTACATCAATTCAGAAATAGTAAATTTGAATGTTCATCACAATAGCACCCACACAGCCTACAAAGTAAACATTCTAATGTTGTTATTGGGTTTTTTTTTATTTTTTTTTTACAAACTGTTTCTTCTTTCACAATTTGTCTAATATGGAAATAGGTTTTACATGATTGCCTACATATAACATATATCATGTTGCTTACCATCTTAAGGAAGGAGAAGAAAAGAGGAAAGGAGAAAATTTAGAACTCATATAAAAGCATCTTTACATGTAATTTAAAAAATACTATTTAAAAAATAAATGAATGGAAGTAATTGCCTATATGTGTATGTGTATGTGTGTGTGTGTGTGTGTGTGTGTGTGTGTGTGTATATGCTTTCCACACTGCTTAAGTCAAGATAAAGCATCAAATAAAGACAGATCAAAATGACAATATTCAGTGGGCAGATGGTTTCACAGACCCCTTGCAATAGCTCTGTAATTGCTTGGGGTTCTGTTGCCTGCAGGGAAGAACCACTGACATAGGCCATTAGGGAAAATATTTGTAAGCGTTCCAAGGAAAGATGAGCGAGGTGATTCTATGCAGTCTGTGGGCTTATCATTAGGATCATCTGAAAGATTTGTCATTCATCACAAACATGAGAATTGAGTAAGGAGAAATGATAGGTCATGAAAGGGAAATAAAAGGAATGAAAAATGGAGAAGCAATAAAGTCAGATTATTTTCAATTTTAAAAAGCTTTCAAGGAATCTTGCACCAATCTTGCACCAATGTGATTGACTCCTAAGCCATTTTCTTGTTACTTTCTATGCAGGACCCAGAGAGTCTTGGAAAGTGAATTAAATTACAGAAGAGTACTGAAAAATTTAAATTGATTTTAAATGGTCCAGCCTTTTGAAAGCATAATCAAAAAAAGCTTTTGGTTTCTTATAATATATGCAGTCCTTTGGGTCATATCCTAAGCTTAAAACCAATAATTCTTAAATATAGATGATATTTAGTGCTTTTGATAAACCCATGAAATTGTTGTTTCACATAATCACAAGAAACATGATTTGAGGCCACAATGAGGAGGGGAATAGAGAGGTAAGAGTGAGAGAGTAGTAAACTTTGTATAACCCTTTTTGTATAGTTTTGGATTTTCCTCAGATTCCAGCACATGGAAAGCGACTGAACAGAGTATTCTTTCTGTATCTTCTTTTGAGCAGATGCATTTTACAAAAATAACAAATCTACATCTTTCAAGGCAAATAAGAGTAGCATATGAAAGTCATCTCCTGGGAAGTGATGTCATCCTCCAGAGGTCCATATAATGATTTCCAGCTCTGCCTTGCATGCAGCAGTCCCTGTCTACACCAAGACTTACATTTACTCTGCAGCAAGGATTAGTGGACGTAGCATCAAAATGCAATTGCAAAAAAAAGGACAGGGGTTTCTACTCAAAATTACTCAACTCAGTCTCCTCTGAAAAGGAGGTTCTCTTCTAGAGAACTAGAAGCTATAGTGGCTACATAGAATAACTCTTGAATGAAGCCACAATTTAATCACTGTCTTGATTGTATTCAGCTGTGCTCAGTCCCCAAGTACTTTATTTCTAGAGATGTAGTCACTGTTTATACTCTGGCTTCACCATAAATTAAATAGTCAACATGCAAGGCTTCCACCTACAGAAAGCTGACTTGAGACAAGTGATGTCAGAGTTCAGATGTGTGTGTTGGCAACATGCCATCCGATTTTTAAGCTCATGAGCATTAGTCAATATTCTGTTGGACGGTGGTATGTTCCTGGACTCTAGACAAATAGAAGCATTGCCATTCTTCACCTTTTTTTTCATTATCTAAAATTATTGGGGGTTTTTGGTGGGAGGTGGTTCCTGGAGCTCTTAATCAACATGGGGAGTTTCTGGTGTGAAAAATTCCTCCATTGTTGCAACTTGGCAAGAATCATGCAGAGCTGCCTGGGATACTGTGAAATTAAATGCTTTGCTGTACTGGTGAGATATGGAATAGAGTGGGGCAAATCTACTACACCATGCTCTCTCTCCTAAAACCATGGGTTCAAGGTGCTGTGTTAAGGAAAGCCTGTCACCAAAAACTGTGCTTGGGATTTAACATGGGGTACATTTGCATGTGAATATTAGTCACATAGAGAGAGAGAGGGAGAGAGAGAGAGAATATTGGTGAATATTAGTCACATATATATATATTGAATATTAGTCACATAAATATATAGAATATGAGTGAATATTAGTCACATATATATTGAATATTAGTGATTCACTAATTCACTATATGGCTAATATTCACTAATATCTACTATATACATATACAGTGAATATTAATCATATATTTATATATATATATATAATATGACTATCTGAATGAGTTTTCAAGTAGTGCCTGGGGTTTTGAAAATTGGGTTCTTCCTCCATTCATTCTCAAAGGTTCCATCTTCTTTTCTTCTTTCTCCCTGGCTTCAGGATATCGAGGAGACAATGAACACCGCTTTGAACGAACTCCGAGAGCTGGAAAGGCAGAGTTCCGCAAAGCATGCTCCAGACGTGGTGCTGGATACCTTGGAACAAATGAAAAATTCCCCCACGCCTGCCTCCTCCACCGAATCCCTAAGCCCTCTGCATAATGTGATGCTCAGGAGCACCGAGCCGCAGATCCGACGCAGCACGAGCTCTTCCAGCGACACAATGAGTACTTTCAAGCCCATGGTGGCACCCAGGATGGGAGTACAGCTGAAGCCCCCAGCTCTTAGGCCAAAACCCATTGTTCTTCCAAAAACAAATCCCACCATAGGACCCACACCTCCTTCCCAGGGTCCAACAGACAAATCGTGTACAATGTAAAGCAAACAAAAAAACCCCGATCCAGAAGGTAGAAAAAAAAAATGGTTGAAAAAAGGAACGGATTTTGGGGGAGGGGGGAGTCAAGGCTTTTTGTCTTAATGAGTTTTGTGCTTATAACTGGAGATACTGGCTTTTCTGTCTTTTTGAATGTAACGTCTGAGACTTGCTACATTAACACAGGCATTTGTATTTTGTATTTTTTTTTCTTTTTAAAAAAGCTGGACATTTCTACATGTTTTAAGATAATAGAAACACATTAGATTTACTTGAAAATTCAATGCTGCACCACTTGTAAAAAGAGATTGGAACACAGCTTCCCTTATGGTACAGTATGTCCCAGATTTAGCATAGCTGATGTTAAGAAGAGATTTCTGAGCTAAGGGGATGGAATTAAGTATCCGAGTTTGTGGGGATTTTAGCCCATGCCAGCCTATTAAACAGCTGGGACGATGGCTGAAATCTGATGACCATAGTGGTTAGAAACTATTCAGTGAGGTGTCTGATCTCACTCCACACTTAGGCTTGGTGCTGACACCGGTAGTTCCCCTGGATCAGCCCAGGTGAGCCAGTAGCTAAATTATTTTCCTCTCTCTTAAAAATGGCTTATCCAAGTCTGGGACACATGTTGCAATAGAAAGAGCATTAAATTAGCATTTGGAGGGCCGGATCTGAAGCACAGCTCTGCTACTTATTTCCTGTGTGACCTTGGACAAATTACATAACATCTCTGAACCTCATTTTCCTCATCTGCAAAATGGAATTGGAACAGGTCACTTCTAAATCTAGGATGCTATAAGCCTAAAACTTATTATCTATGGGAAACCTACATGGTTAGTACTTGAGCTTAACTAAGGAAAGGAGAGGGATGGCAAGTTTCTAAAGCTATCAATATCTTCTCCTTTCATGAATAGAATCCCAGAATCTTATAAGGTCATCTACTTATCCCCCTATCCCTCAGGTAAGTCTGCACTATACAGATGCGAATCCTGTTATTAATGACCTCCAGATATTCATACTAACACCACTCTCACAAATCTATTTTAAGTAATTGTCATTAAACTCTTTTTTATGTATAATCCAAACCTTTGTGCTGATCTTAATGGAATAGAGAATGAGCTCTTTGAACCCTGTGTCCCCTTTGAACTTTTCTTCCTCAAAGTAAGAAATCTTACTATTTTTTGTTTGCTTATTTGTTTTTTGACAGTCTCCCCAAAGATCTGATTTTCTAAACCTTTCATAATTTTTTTTTTGAGGCATTCAGGGTTAGGTAGTCTGTCTAGCTAGCTGAGTTAAATCTGAGGTCACATTTAAATTCAGGATCAGTGTCCTATCTACTGGGCCATCTACCTGCCCTCACCTTATTCATTGTCACATCCCAGAACTGACCTTAGTGCTCAAGTAAAGATCTTACCTGTTCTGCTGGTTCTTGGATGCTTTGCCCAAAGACTCATGGGAGATAGAGGCAGAAGGGATCTTAAAACCCCCACATTTCTAAATAAACTGAGGTTCAGAGACATTAAGTGACTTGCCTAACATCACAAAGATAGTAAGCAACCTGGGGGAAGGATATGAAAGAAAAATTCAAATCTAGGTCTTTTGACTTCAAATCCAGTGTTCTTTCCAAAGTACCATGCTGCCTCATGCCCAAGCTATATCTTTGTGTTCAGCTAGGTTCCATTCTGATTTTGCAGATGAGGAAACTGAATCTTGCAAAGGGCAGGAGCCTCTACACAATCTTCCTCACTCTTCCACAAGTTTTAAAGGTCCTTTGGTGATTTGAATTACATAAGAAATATGATGGTTTTGAATAACCTTTAGCTTATTTCAAGAATATTCTGTTGGACTTCTTCTGAGATCCCTTCCAGATCTTGACCCTGTTTCTGCATCTGGATGCAAGCTACTTTTTTACTATAGTGCTTCCTCATAAATTAGCTTGTTTTCCACTAGAACCATCTACATATTTTTTTTTCTCCCTACTATTTTGGACATAACTAGACTTATTTCTTTTATCTTGACTCTTTTGTTTTTATTTTTACCTTTCCCAGATTTATTGTCCCAAATTGCCTTAAAAGACAACTGTTCTCCCTTCCATTCCACCCCCACCCTCAATTTCTTTTTCAGTTTACAAAGGTCACTTTTGAATATGGCTTAAATTTTTTCAAGGTACCAATTTCCGTTTCTTTATCTAAAAATCAGGACGTTGATCTTCAATGCCCATTTCAACTTCTTGACTTCCTATGATTCTAGTCACTTCCCATCCTCCTACCCCCAATTCAGTGTCATCAGCAATATTAACAGTTTGGGGTTCTTTGTGCCATCATGAGTGACTGATTAAAATATTTTTAAAATTAAATAAGTGAAAGGTCCAGAAGCAATCTTGGTAGGTTAGCCCTTCTATACCTAGATTAAAAACAATCCATTAATAATTGTTCAAATTATTATTACTATTATTAGACTTAACTGTCCTAGCTCCATGAAGAGAAGGATTATAGTCTAAATAGTTTTAGTGCCTAGTACAGGTCTCTACATACAGTAGGTACTTAATAAATATTTCTTTAAACTATCCAACTAGTTGTATTGCCTATCCACCTTGTGTTTATAAAATAGTGGGCTTTTTCAGTTCTCATCATTCAAGAAAGACTCGAAGACCTTACTAAAAATCAGGATTTATTGTATTAATCTCTCCTCTTGATTTGCCAGATTTGCCACGGATTATATGGATGAGATTAAATTATGACACCCATGCCTAACTACTGGCCTGTACCTTTTCAAAATTGAATTTGTGATGGATTTTTTGCCTCCTATTATTTTTCTCAGGACATGGAGTCCTAATGACCTAGTAGTAATCTAGTTCAATTATTTTATAGATTAGTCATTTTCAGATATTTCAGTCAGATGATAACTAATATTTAAAGAGATTGTTACACTCTATATTATTTCCCTCAGTCTTCTAAAAAATTTTAATGGAGGTTCACTCATGATTTTAGATACTAAGAAATGTCACCCTGAACAGCAATGAATAACATTTAGCCTTTTTAAAGATATTTAAGTAGAAGACTTCTAAAGTCCCTTCTACTTCTAGATCTTTGACTGTGATTCTAGAATACATTTTCTCTTAATACAATAAATAACCTCCTATGTTTTCCCCTCCAACTTGGTTTCTAATCTCCCCTAACTCTGTGTTCCTATTTCCTAATACTACTTCATTGTGGAAGTCAAGATGAGTGGTACTTTGGTAAAATAAACAATTTAAATGTTTTAGGAAAAGGGGAAGAATGACTGAAAATGTTCTTCCACGATAGGATAAAAGAAGGAGATATTGACAAAAGACATCTAAATCAGGGATCTTTAATTTTTTCTTCTTCCTCTGTATTTTTGTGTGTGTGTGTGTGTGTGTGTGTGTGTGTAAATTGATTAATCTCACTTTCCATGTTTAGCTTTAGAGGCCCTACTTCAGCAAGCCATCTACCATTCCTAATATGTTGTTTGCCTTTTTTATTTAAGAAAGAATTGCATTTTCTATCATAAAGTGGAACTGTTGACAAAAACACAGTAGCATGAGTTTTCTCATGTCTCAGAGGCCAGTGGTTTCTTAGGCAGGATATCTTGTGATTTTTTTCCCTCACTATTCTTCCTTCAATCAGTTTACCTCTCTCTTCCCTAGCCTCCTGCTGTATTCCCAAAGACTTATTAGTATTGTACTAGCTCAAGGGAGGAACCTGTGTTTATAAGCAAAAATACAGAGAAGGAGGGATGATTATAAAGCTAATCTTATCTTTGTTTCAAGAATCTTCCAATTCCAAATATAAAATCAGGTGGTAACAATATCATCCTTGATACTTTTGACATGAGACAAGGATGTCCTAACCGTGTTGACTATGCAAAGACCCCAAGAAGCTGTGGGTGAGAGTTTATCTTATGGAGGTCTAAATTCATGCAGTCAGGTCATTGAAAACTTCAGCTGAAGAGAAATTCTACTTGGCAGTCCTTAAACTCTGCAACCCAAAGGAAGATGAGAATTGGGCTGTTTCATTCATGCTAGGATCATTTCTGGTTTCAAGTAGATGAACCTGCCTAATAATATCATTGGGAGGAATGGAATCAATGATCTTTTCTGTCTTATGAGATTGCTTACAATTCGTAGAATTAAGTTTCTATTTCCATAGAATTCCTTGATATTAATCTCTCTACCAGCTCACTTTTTTATGGAAAAGTAGACAAAGAAAATGGAAGGGATTGGAGGTGATAGGGAGAAAAGTATCTTGGTATACCTTTTTTTGAAAAGTATTCTAGACTATTGTAACATGATTAATGTCTCTTTGTTAGATTGAGGGTTGGGAAAAGAGGATAGGAAAGGAAGGAAACATAAACTCCAATGAATAGCAGTTTTGCACATTTTAACAAGATGTTATAACTTTTTTAGAAAAGTATTTTCCATGCTTCCTATCTCATCCATAGGATAATTTTTAATAGGTTCTCACACGTAACTGCATTGTCCTATTATATACCACTGGCTGTCAAAGACTCTGGCTGGGAAACATCTGTCAGCTGAATTGCATCTCTACAAGTAAAAGTGGTTTCAGTTTAAATTTGCCTGTTCTGATAGTAATGTCCCAGTGGAATTTTTCTGTGCACAAGTTAATTGGGGAAAGGGAGAAATGAATGTCTCACACTTAGAGTTTCCTTAATGTGGAAGACCATAAAAACATCTCTTAAGATCTGTGAATGACCTGCCCCCTCTGGGTAACTGAATAAGCATTTACTGGTCACAGGTTCTCCCAAATCCCACATATCATCACTAAGATGTGACCAAGAGTCTCTATGTAGTGGATTTGAAGTGATATGTAGTCTTGGGGTGGTACCCCTTTGTCCTTGATCCCTGAAAGCTGTAGATAACAAGGATGGTCTTGAAAGGATTGCATATAAGGGTCTGTTTTGGGACTTAGAAACAGGCAGGGTTGAGGGGAAGGCTACCATTCTGTAAGTAGGGCCACAGTCTATCCAGCTTATTTTAATCATGCATCTCCGGACTGCACTCTGGAGCGCATAACCCTGACCTCTAGCAGAATTCTGAGGTCCACTCCAGTGCCTGGGTATCATTGGGACTTCCTGTCCAGGACCAAGAATTATTTTCACAATAGTCACAACTTTAGTAAAGATCAGTGGAACAAACTGGAATTTAAGCTTTCATTTACATGCAGTTTTAGCCTAGTATTCTTTCTTGGAAAAAAAAAAAAGAAAAAAAAATAGCCTTTATGGTATAATTGAGATGGATCCTGTATCTTTAAATCACATAGGGAATTTTGTATGTCTAAATAATTGTACTGCATTCCATAATGCTTATCTTAGAAACTGTCTAGTAAAAGAAAATATTAGGAACCATGCATTTTGTGGATGCCCCCAATCCCCTTAGAGCATTCACACAAGTTCAATGTGTAGTTTGATGGTTATTATAGCTATTTAAAGTAGAGTAAGTGGATATGTAACAGGAAAGACTTGAGACAACTACAGATGTACTTAAGTAAAGGTAACTCTTGCACACCTAATTAAATCAGTATTGTCCTTCACTATCAGTCTGATCAATGGCAGTCCTGGTGGCTCCCTGTTTGTGACTGTTACCTACCTAATTGTGTCAGTGTACATCTGTAGTATGTACATGTGAAAGTGCCTTTAAATTTTTTAGAGGAGCTTTGGCCTTGCTCTGTACTGTTGCATTCCCATCTGCCCCTTCCCCGACCTCCCACTGCTCCCCATTTCTTTTCTACTTATCCCATTGCCCATCCCTCCCCTTCCTCCCACCTGCTGCTTCACTCCTTGTGTTCTTATGTACACTAGTATTGTCTTGCCTTCTTCCTGGCCCTCCCTCACACCGCTCCATCATTCCCATTGGATCCCCTCTTTGTCAGCTCCAAGATGGCGCGATGGCCATTGTGTTCCCCTGTGCTCTTGTGCTGCCCATTTCCATTACATTCCTTCCATCCTTTACAATGAAAAGAAAGGGTGACGATTTTACAATTCTGGAAGAAGCAATGTTCTGTTACTCTGTCGTGACAATGCACTTTTATGTATGATACTGTACATTTTGGCATGGACCATTACAGGCTTCAGTACACATTCAGATTTGTTCCTCATAGTGTATCTTTATAATAAAAAAAGATAGTTCTGTCTGCTATTGTCTGGTTCCAATTTGATAAGATTCTTGCTATGGTATCTTTTTTTTTCTTTTTTGCTATTATTCTCCTGGAGATCTTTGTGGTGTCGAGTGATGTGAAAACATAAGTTTTAAATGCTGTTTATACTTCTGTTCCTTAGACTTTATAAAATAAAGTCTTCTGCAGTCTACCATTTCATCTTCAAAAGGTACAAGTTGCAAAAAGACAAACTTAAGCCAGTGTCAGAGAAAATTTCCTAGCAATTAGAATAGTCCAAAAGTGGAATGAACTGTTTCAAGGGTAAGTGGGTTCCCCATCCTTGGAGGTCTTCAAGACAAGCAGACGCTAAATAACCACTTGTTGTGATGGTATATTGGGAATTCCTGAAAGGCAGATTAAAAGTGGCCAAGACCCTTAAGCATGGTGCCTGGTACACAGTAAGCATTTAATGTTTTTTGATTCATTAGATGACCACCAAGGTCCTTTCCAACTCAAAGTCAGGGATTTATTAAAATTGATTGCATATGTATGGGGAGCTCTCAGTCTGGAAATTCCGTCCCCAAATTTACACTGGCAATTCCCCCATAATTTTTAATAAGTGAAGGATAGGTATTGGAATGGAGGTTTAAATTAGTGAGACCTTGATAGTCTCTTCTGTATAAATATTCTCCTTATCATAAGTTTGATCCCATTGAAAAGTTTGCTTTGTTCCCCTCCACTCCCACTCTCCCAAATCCCTCTCCCCCCAAAATTATTTAACATACTATATCTTCTAGCTGATCACAGTTTCATTTTGAATTAGAAGGCACTGACTACATTTTTAATTCACCACATATTTTTTCCTAAAATACTTCAAAAACTCATGACAATGCAATAAGCTTTACTCAGGCTCTGGTATTGCATGTAGGAAAGCTCTTCCCATCTATGGCGTAGGATTCCATGAAAAAAAATGTGGAAAATAATTTTTTAACCCAGGGAGTAATTTCTTAATAAGCAGAGTAATACTTGCCCTACAATTTAGACTTTCAGAGAATGACATGGGAGCACTAAAATGTTAAGTACCTTGTTTAGAGTCACACAGCTCTGTATATCTGTCAGAGGCAAGCCTTGAATCCAGATCTTCTTGACTCCTAAGGTATTCTCTATTCTGTCTACCATGGAACCATCAAAACCAATGTGTTTGAAATGGTATGGCAATTCAACTAGAGATAAATCAGTTCCAATGTTGGGCAATTGTACTTTTTTGTCTGTTAACTAGTAGTCGACAGCCCCTTCCTGTTTGGTTTTCAGTGAAAGATATCTCAGGGGGAAAAAATGGGTAAAAAAGGAAATGAGGGAAAAAGCGAGGAATCAGAATTTTAGGATCAATGCATGTGGTTACATGCAGTGCTTCATGCATGCAGAGGAACCCATCATCCATTCTATAAGGGACATGTTTTTCTCATAATCATAAGTGATAAGCTCTTTCCCAGACCTCTCTATTGACCATAACTTATAAAATTTATAGTCAGTTCAGCATTATTTGGTAATATCTCACTGCTCAGAAGTAAAAGAGGTGGGGGAAGGAAGATGAATAATAGAGAAGATTGTTATCCTAATTTGGAGATTAACAGAATAGGAACAGGTCAAGAAGCCAAGGATTGAAAAATGGAGAACAGTATATTGTAAATAAGATTGATCTGAGAGTCAAAGCTATGAATGATGAGAAATAAAAACTGAACAGAAATGGTACAATAGAATAACATGAAGAGACTGATATTAGAAAGGGGATAAAAGACAAATTCATAAGAAAAGAAGATGTGTGGAAGGTTTAGAATAGAAGTTTGGAGTCAGAGTTGGAATTTCAATGTTCAATATTTTGAAAGTTGAATAAATCATAGAGATGACTTCATGTTACTACACATGAAGTAGAAATATAGAAATTAATCTTTTACCCCTTCAACTCTCATCTAGCATTAATCACTGAATGGTCATAGCCTCAGTCAAACTAAGACCTGTTTAAGACCATAGCTTAAAAAGGTCAAGGCCATCTCTAGTTGTCCTGATCTATATCCTGCCACTGGAAGAGAAAGCGAGGCAGGTGATTGATTTTGCATAGTCCTCCCTCACTTAAATCCAATTCACTTGCATGTCATAGCATCCCTCCCAGAAGCCATTGTCACCTTCGAGAAGCAAGAATAATCAATAAAGTATGATATCCTAAATAGACAACAATGATATCCTAAATAGACTCCTTACGTTGTTCTTCCAGATGTAATAGGGTTCCATGTATCTATCTCTAAACTCCCATTCTATCCCCATTGTAATCATAGGTTTAGTATATTGTGATAAAACAAAAAAAACCAAGTCACAAAAGTGATGATCAACCATTATTTTAGAATCATAGATTAGAAGCATCAAACACACAGCTCATATGATGTGTTCAACACTCCTCAAACCAAATCAGTATAATTCAGAAATATTTTAAAATTAATTTTAAAAATCATAATAAACACATCTATTTAAAACAGATTATTAACACATATTAAATACATAATAAACCACATTTAGAAAGTAGGTCAATATGAACCCCTCCAGGGATTCTTATTTATGGATTAGTGGTCCATTTTCTATTTAAGTTAACACCACTGTTGTAGATTATTGTTGTAGATCATTTTTGTAGGCCTGGAAGAGACTCACAATCCATCTAATTCACCTTCCCCTCATTTTATAGATAAGGACATTAGGGAAATTAAATGGCTTGTTCAAGGGGTCTATTTAAATATAATTTTCCACACCTATCTCCATCTTCTTCAACACCATTGTTAGTAAATGCTATGAATAAAGTTGTTTTAAAAATCATTTATTCTTGTTTGATAATTCAGGAATCTGCAATTTCACCCATTGTGTGGTGCTTTATACCTTGTCATCTCCATCTAAGTAGAATTAGAATCTCAGAGCAGTAAGGGACCTCAAGAAACAACTGGTCCAACCTATATTGAGCATGAATCCCCTTGAAAGTATCCCTGGGAATGGTCAGTGGTGATTGATATCTCTGAAAACCTCCAGTAAGAAAGAACTTTTTTCCCGACGTAGCCCCTTCTACTCTGGGATGGCTCTAATTATGAAAAAGGGGGTTAGGGGTGGGTTACGGTTTGAGGGGATTTTTTGCTTTTTTTTTAATTTGCTTCTTTGCAAGGTATATCTATTATTTTTTGTTCTGCCTTTTTCCATGTAACAGCCCTTCAGATACTCGAAGACCAATATCATCATGCCCCTCTCAATGAACTAGTGGCAATAAAGTTGCCTCCAGGTGGTCAATCCACTGTTGATGAGTTTCTCTGAATTTATAAAGTAGTCCTTGTATGACAGACACTACTGGGCTTTTACAATCCTTACAACTTAGTAGGCAATGCCTACTAAGTTTATGGTCTACAGGCACAGCCTTCAGCAAGCTATAATGATCTCCACATCACAATGAAATGCTGCTGGTAGAGGTTTATAATGACATCCAAATGAAAAGTAGTAATTAGTTTGTTTCCACAAATAAATAAATTTATCTGGGATCTTTTTCAGCAAGTAATTGTGAAATAATTAAGTCAGTATATCAGGAGACAGTCAGAAAACATTTTTTTTTTTAAAAAGACGAATGTAACAGCCTCTATCCTTCTAAGGACAGGTGCAGTGAAGTCATGACTGGTTGGATCATTCTTTTGTATAAATGAAGGGCAAACAACTTAATTTATTATACTGTGGGTCTAATAATTACAGTAATTAGAAGCTTCCTCAGATACCATACTGTGAGCTGAAAATATTTCATTTCTTAAATAGAAAGGAAATTAAAAATTCAATTCTGAATCAAATTACATGTATGATATATGCTCTAATATCAAATAGGACAAGTTTATAGTTAATATCTTGTATTTGGAAAAAGAGTCAAAAGAAGACTAGTATCTCCTTATCTTTACAAGAGAGAATTAGAATAATGTTCATTATCCAAAGAAGAAAAAAATTTTTTTTGTATTAAAACTTTGGCCCAGATTTGTGATTGGCAGCTTATCTATAATTTATTATCTTAGAAAGCTGCCTAAGGGCATTGAGAGGTTAAGCAATTTACCCATGGTAAATATTTGGAGTGTTATTATTATTTTTTTTTTGAGAAAATAGGAAGAAAATTCTAAACACAAGACACCTAGATTCTAGCCATAACTTTGAGCATATCACTAACAACTTCCAGGCAACAATATCTCTTTTTGTAAAATGGAGATTTCAGCACTTGGCTCTGTCCATATCATAGGAACCAGAGTATCACATGTGCTCCATCCTCCTCTCTAAAGTTGGGGTGAATCAAAGTGAGAACTGATTGGATTATTCATTTGTATAAATGAAGAGCAAACACAGCTTCATCTAATGGAAGTGAACTGGAAATAACTAGAATTTTTTCTTTGCTTTTTATTTTAATATTTCAAAATTCAAATTGGGAAAAAAACTGAAACAATTTTTTTTTAATTTTACAAGGACATTTCAGGAGCTTTTGAGAAAAAAGAAAGATTTTTTTGGGGGGTGAGACAATTGGAGTTAACTGACTTACCCAGAGTCACATAGCTAGTAACTGTTGTTTGAACTGGTCCAGGGTCTCTGCTCTATTCCCTGAGCTGATGTATGAAGTTTATCTAGTTAATAAACTTGATATGAAGAACGGATTGGAATAAAAAGCTATGGCCAATGTTAGACACACAATGAACCCTAAATACTTTTAAGTGAACAAATAGTAATAAAGTAAACTGAAATGAAAGGGATTGGTCTATATTGTGTTAGACACACAATGAACCCTAATTACTTTTGAGTGAACAAATAGTAATAAACAAATAAAATGAAATAAAAGGGATTGGTCTATATTGGTCACAATCCCTTCTAGTTTGAAATCTATGGTCCTATAATTGGATCTGAATAAAAAAAAGAAACATAAGTGACTTAGTTGAGATTTGAATTAGTGAAGAAAGCCAAAGATTGAATTTGGATAGAAATTTGAAGTACAATTTACAAATCCAGATTCTACCTCTGGTTTTTAAAGAAAGAAGGCTAAGGAAGGAACAGGATCAAGAAATAACTACTTAATGAGAAACATAGATCATTCGAAGCCATCGAGCCCACCCCCTGAGGAAACTTAGACCAATAGAAGTTCAGTGGCTTAGGATTGTGGATCCAGAGCTAAAAGATGCCCCAGACATCATCCAGTTCAACTCCATCATTTTTTAGTTGGGGAAACTAACGTCTATAGAGGTTGTTATTTTTCTAATATAATGCAGATATTGTAAGAGGTTTGATGTGAACCCACATCTTTTGACTCCAGAATCCAAGCCTTGTATCACAAGAGTTACACAGGAAGCAAGTGGTTGAGACAGAATTTGAATCAAAAGCCTCAGACTCAGTACCACACCATACTAATTCCCCAATTGAGAAAAGAAAAAGATAAAACAAAAGATGAATACTTATCTGAAACTGAAGAACTTAAGTAAAGATAAAGAAAATTGAAAGAGTGAATTAGTAGAACATTGGTAAAACAGAAGATATCAATGTAAGCTGTGTGTTTGTGGAATTGGTGCTACTTCAAAGAATAATATAGAGCCATAAGAACTATAAGGTGAGCACCAGCCCTGAAGTCAGGAGGACCTGAGTTCAAATTTGGTCTCAGACACGTAACAGCTGTGTGACCCTGGGCAAGTCACTTAACCCCAATTGCCTCAGCAAAAAAAAACAAACAAACAAACAAAAACTATAAGGTGAGAGATAATCCTATTAAGGTCAAAGAAAAAATTGGAGAGTAATGGTGATTGGAGAGTCCCTGCTCACATGGTATTGAGGCAGCTATTTTTTGATCTGATGTAACAATGGAGACATGTACTATTTTTCTGGATCAAGTATCCAAATCATAATAGGGGGAAAAATGACTCCAAATTTCTAATAATAGGAAAAATTCACAAAAAAAATGCAAATCAAAACAACTGAAGTTTCATTTCATATCAAACAATTTGGCAAAGAAGAAAAAATATGGAAACAGGCAACACTGGAAGAATTTTTTAACCACAGGCAAACACGTTGTTGGTAGAGCTATGGATTGATACAGCTGTTCTGAAAAAAGCAATTTGGAATTATGCTTTTTAACAAGTGACCAAAATGCCCATGACTTTGTCCTAGAGAACTCCCAGCTTGGACTGTATCTCAAAGAGGTTAATAATAAGAAGTATTATGTATGTATGTATATTCCTCTATATATACACATGTATTTATATGTGTGTATATATTATTTACATGTTATACACACATATGTATGCTTATGTACACACATATACACATGTACGTGCACACACAAACATTTCTAATAACACTTTTAGTAGCAAACAATTGAAAACTAAGCAGATGCCCAGTGATTGAGGAAATAGATAAAGAAATTGGGACATGACTATAATAGAATGTTACTGTGCTGTAAGAAGCACATATAGAATTCAGAGAAGCATGAAGGGAGTTACTTATCCATTGCTCACATAGATTGAATAGCAATTATTGTTCACATCAACCCCACCATAATTATTCTAAACCTCATCATCTACTTATTTCTAGGACAATAGGACTCAAACCTATATCTCTCAACTGCAGACATTTTCTCTAGCTATCCTCTGTGCCTGGAGTGTTCTCCTTCCTCCAGTCTCAGGCTTCCTTTAAACTTCAGCTACAATCCAATTTTCTTTTTTTTTTTTCTAGTGAGTTTATTTTTGATACACATTGCTTTATGAATCATATTGGGAGAGAAAAAAATCAGAGCAAAAGGGGAAAACCATGGGAGAGGAAAAAATGGAAAAAAGAAATGACCATAGCATGATTTATATTCAGTCTCCTTGGTTCTTTTTCTGGAAGCAGATGGCATTTTCTGTCCAAAGTCTATTGGGATTGCTTTGTATCATTGAACCACTAAGAAGAACCAAGTCTTTCATAGATGATCATCACACATTCTTGTTATTGTGTGCAATGTATTCCTGGTTCTGCTTGTTTCCCTCAGTATCATTTCTTGTAAATCTTTCCAGTCCTTTCTATAATCAACTTGTCCAGCATTTTTTATAAAACAATAATATTATATTATCTTCATATACTTGTTCAGCCATTTCCCAATTGATGGACATCTACTAATTTTCCAATTCTTTGCTACCACAAAAAGACCTGGTATAAACCTTCTTGCACATGTGGATCCTTTCCCCTCCTTTATGATTTTCTTGGGATACAGACCCAGTAATGGCACTATTGGTTGGGCATAGTTCCAGATTGCTCTCCAGAATGGTTGGATCATTTCCCAACTCCACCAACAATGTATCAGTGTCTCAGTTTTCCCACATCCCCTCCAACATTTATCATTATCTTTTCCTGTCATTTTAGCCAATCTGAGAGGTGTGAGGTTTTAATTGCATTTGTTGTTTTAATTTGCATTTCTCTAATCAATAATGTATAATCCTACTTTCTGAAAGGAGCTTTCCCAATCCCTCTTAATTCCAGTGTTTTTCCCTTTTTAATTATTTCCCACTTAACCTGTACACAACTTGCTTTGTATAGTTGTTTGAATGTTGCTTCCCCCATTACATTATATGGTGATGTCTTTTGTCTTTTGGTATGGGTAAAAAAAAACAAATTCTAAGCTCATATTGGTCTAATCAGCCACAGTTGGTTGGACATAACTAACTTGACTCTAATATAGTGAACAATTGGAATGTAAGCTCTTTAAGGATAGAAACTGCTTTTTGCATCTCCAGAACTTTGCACAGTGCCCGGCACAAAGGGAGCTCTTTTTGTTGTTGTTACTCTTGCAGCTGCTGCTTTGAGCCAAATGAAAGTAAAAAGAGTCTACCAATTATCTCCTGAAAGAAATCCCAAAAGGAAAAGTCTCAGAATTTTCATAACCAAAATCCCTAGTTTCGACATCAGAAACAAATTGTTACAAGTAGCCAGAAAGAAAATGTTTTAAATACCAAAAAGTCAGAATCTGAATCACACCAAACCTACCCATTTCTACTACAAATATATAAATTTCTGGGGAAATATAATTTCAAAAAACAAAAAAAAAATATTACAACCAAGAATAACCTGACCTGCAAAGCTGAGTATAATCCTACTAAAGGTGGAGAGAAGGGAGGAAGTACAGTGATGATGGGTCTTTGATGAACAGAAGACTTTTGAACATATTTGATGAAAAGACCAGAGCCCAGTAGAAATACAAACACAAGTTCCAGAAGAACCTAAAAAGGTAAATTTATTTGAGTAATTGGAAGGAGCCATACAATAATGAAATGCTAACAGTCTAACGTTTGGAGGAGAAAAAAAATGAGTTCTTCAGAACTTTAACGTTTTCAAAGGTCATTGAATGAGTTAAATAAAACAGAGCAAACCACAAAATGGGGGAATAGATTTGTTTGGTTCTGATGGTTTTAACCAAAGAAATAAAAAAAAAAAAAAACAAGTAAAAGGAAAATGGTAGTACAGAAAAGAAGGAATTGGGGAGTGAGCTTACTATTTCTCATAATTAGGGTGAACAAGGAGTACAGAAACATGGAGGAAGGGGAAGCACAGATATCAATGAACCTCTTATCTGAACCAGACAAAAGCAGGTCAACTCCCTTCTTTCTCCCATCCCCACACAGAGTTTGGGGTAGAAATAATTGAGAGGAAAATAGAGGCTGTTGTTAAGGGGAGGGAAGATACCAGAAAGAGAATAGTAGCAAGCAAAACAAACTTTGGAAGGTGAATTTAGAATGGGGATATCACATCATGAAAGAAAAAAAAAATTATCTGGGCAATGGCAAGAGAGGAAGATAAGAGGAGCAGAATCAAATATGCAGTTTTAAACCAGTGGCGTAGATCATATTCTTCCTCTTTTACCATTTTCTTCTTTGCCAGAATAGGGAAAGACTTCCTGCCAAAATGGCTGTCCAAATGGGAGGCAGGTCACCATTTCCACAAATTTACTCTGGCAACACCCAAAAGTTCACTATAAACCAATAAGGATCAAGAAATCCATTAAGAAATTACAGCAGGTAAGAAATAGAGTAGTCGATCAGTGGCATAGGATAGAATCACAGGACAAACTAGGCAATAACTATAGCAATTTAGTCTTTGATAAACCCAAAGACCCCAGCTTTTGGGATAAGTACTCACTATTTGACAAAAACTGCTGGGAAAATTGGAAACTAGTGTGGAAGAAATTAGGACTTGACCCACATCTAACACCACATACCAAGATAAGATCTAAATGGGTTCATGATCTGGATATAAAGAGTGATATTATAAGTAAATTAGAGGAACGTAGAGAGTACCTCTCAGACCTATGGAGATGGAATAAATTTATGTCCAAAGAAGAACTAGAACTCTTAATTGAACACCAGATAGATAACTTTGACTATATTAAATTAAAAAATTTTTGTACAAACAAAACCAATGCAGTCAAAATTAGGATGGAAGCAATAAATTGGGAAATCATCTTTACATTTAAGGGTTTTGATAAAGGTCTCATCTCTAAAATGTATAGAGAATTGTCTCATATTTATAAGAATTCAAGCCATTCTCCAATTGATAAATGGTCAAAAGATATGAACAGACAATTTTCAGAGGATGAAATTAAAACTATTTGTAGTCATATGAAAGGGTGCTCCAAATCACTATTGATCAGAGAAATGCAAATCAAGACAACCCTGAGGTACCACTACACACCTGTCAGATTGGCTAAAATGACAGGAAAAGATAATGATGAATGCTGGAGGGGTTGTGGGAAGGCTGGGACACTTGTGCATTGTTGGTGGAGCTGTGAACGGATCCAGCCATCTTGGAGAGCAATTTGGAGCTATGCTCAAAAAGTTATCAAACTATGCATACCCTTTGACCCAGCAGTGTTTCTATTGGGCTTCTATCCCAAAGAAATCATAAAGGAAGGAAAGGGCCCCACATGTGCAAGAATGTTTGTGGCAGCCCTTTTTGTAGTGGCTGGAAACTGGAAACTGAATGGATGTCCATTAATTGGAGAGTGGCTGAATAAATTATGGTATATGAATGTTATGGAATATTATTGTTCTGTGAGAAACGACCAGCAGGATGATTTCAGAGAGGCCTGGAGAGACTTGCATGAACTGATGCTGAGTGAAATGAGCAGAACCAGGAGATCATTACACATGGCAACAACAACCCTATATGATGATCAATTCTGATGGACATGGCTCTCTTCAACAATGAAATGTTTCAAACCACTTCCAATTGTTCCCTGAAGAAAGCCATATACACCCAGAGAGAGGGATGTGAAATGTGGACCACAACATAACATTTTTATGCTCTCTATTGATGCTTGCTTGCATTGTGTTTCCTTTATCTGATTTTTCTTTCTTGTAGATATGATTTTTCTTGCACAACAATAAGTGTGGAAATATGTATACATATATTCAATTTGTCAAGTATTTTAACATAATTAACATGTAGTGGACTTCCTGCCATCTAGGGGAGGGGAGGGGAGTGGGGGTAAAATTTGTAACGGAAAGCTTATGCAAATAAAAAAAATTAAAAAAAAGAAAGAAAGAAATTACAGCAAGGGAAGCTAGATGGTGCAGTAGATAGGGCAACAGGCCTGAAGTCAGAAGGACCTGAGTTCAAATATGACCTCAAATACTTAACATTCCTAGCTGTGTGACCCTGTGCAAGTCACTTAACCCCAATTGCCTCAGCAAAAAAACAAACAAAAAAAAACAAGTACAGTAATGCATTTTACTTTCTCTCATTTTTTCTTTTTAATTTGATTTTTCTTGTGTAGCAAATAATTGTATAAATGTGTATACATTTATTGGATTTAACATATATTTTTATAATATTTAACATATATTGGATTACTTGCCATTTAGGGGAAGAGGTGGGAAGAAAGGGGGGAAAATTAGAACACAAGATTTTGCAAGGGTTAATGTTGAAAAATTATCCATGTATATGTTTTGAAAATTAAAAAGCTTTAATAAAAATAAATAAAAGGAAAAAGAAGGAAAAATATTATAGCAAATGACATCTTTTACTCCCAAACTGCACAAAAGTCACCTAGAAACCCATGGATAATAATAAAAGTACTTTGGCCAAGCAAGAGTCAACAGAACCAGAGGGAGGACACTTGTAGCCTATAATGCTCTATGTCCAGATGCAATAAGGAGTTGTTCCTCAATGAGGAACCCCTAAAATTATCAGAAAGCCCCAGGATAAGGACCTTGGAAACTCCAGGAACAATAGGGAACAACCAACAACCAACATAGTACCTACAGTCTCAGCTCTCAGATCAGAATAGCCCAGGCTGAGAAGTTCTGAGGTTCATGACATTCTGTCCTGAAACACTAGATCCAGCATTCTGAACCCCCAAGATTCAAAGGGCCTTACTCTGAGTGACAGAATCTGGGGAACTCAGAGCAAGATAGATCAGGGCAGAACCCCTTTATTTAAAAAAAAAATCAGAACAAAGGGCAAAGCCTGTCCCCAGTTCAGATGCTAAAAAGAAGAATAAATCAAAGACACCAACCAGTATTAAAAATGGCTGTGGATCTAACGCCATAACAACTGCAAGCAGAGTCTGCTTTATTTGACTTCTCAAGAGTCAGGTTAAAACAAATATCTGGATTCATAATTTCTAGAAAATTGGAATCTGGGGAGATGATACAGTCTTGAGCTTGATTATTTTGTCATGAAGCTAGCAAACAAAGCATATAGACACAATGGCACCATAAACAGACGATTTCCCCCACATGAAAAAAAAATAATTAAGCCAAAGGGTGATGGAATCATGTCAGGAAGGAAATAAGCACAAAGTGGGGTTCAGGTGACAAAATTATATATCCTAAGAATGGGCTTGGTTGAGAACAGGTGACTAGCATCAGATGTGGTAAAAAAAAAAAAAAGTGTAGGAGAGGGAGGAAGGGATCCCTTATTATGCCAGGCTTGGGTAATAGAGGGAGTTTCTTTATCCACATCTGATGGGAAGATCTAATATTAAGGCAGAAAAAGAGAGAATGACTTGAGGCCCCTAGAACAGGTTAAGAGTCATCCCATTATTCCCCAACTGACAAATGGTCAAAGGATATGAATGTGCAGTTTTCAAATCAAGTTACCCGAGGCATTTGAAGAAGTCCTCTAAATCATTATTGATTAGAGAAATGCAAATTAAAACAACTCTGAGATACCACCTCATATCTATTGGGTAGACTAAAATGACCAAAAATAGAAAAGTGATAAATGTTGGAGAAAATGTGGGAAAATTGGAACACTAATGCATTGTTGGTGGAGTTGTGAACTAATCCAACCATTCTGGAGAACAATTTGGAAGTATGTCCAAAGAGCAACCAAACTCTTAATAGTCTTTGATCCAGCAATACACCAGTAGGTCTGTGTCCCAAAGAGATCATTTATTTATTTCGCTGAGGCAATTGCCTAGAATCACACAGCTAGGAAGTGTTAAGTGTTAAGTGTCTGAGGCCAGCAAAGAGATCATTTCAAAAAGGGGGAAAGAGTTACATGAACAAAAATATTCATAGCAGCCCTTTTCATGGTGGCAAAATATTACAAATTGAAGGAATGACTATCAATTGGGGAATGACTGAACAAGCCATGATATATGAACATCATGGAATACAATAAGAAATGATGAACAAGCAGATTTCAGAAAAACCTGGAAAGATTTGTACATGCTGATGCAAAATAAAATGAACAGAACCAGGAAAACATCGTCCATAGCATCAGCCATATTGCATGATGATCAACTTTGAATGACCCAGGCCTTTTCAGAAAGACAAGTATGAAGGAGTCATGAAGGCAAATACTATCCATATCTTGATGAAGAACTGATGGACTTAGAATGTAGATCAAAGCATCTATTTTCCCTCACATACTTTATTTTTGGTGCATTTTTTTTCTTTTATCAGTTTCTTCTTTTACAACTATGATTAACATGAAAATATATTTTACATGTATAAACTATAGAAAATGGCCTACCATCTTCAAAAGAAAGGAGAAAAACATAAGAAGGAAAAAAATTGGAACTCAAAATCCTTTTTTATTTTTTTTTTTACTGAGGCAATTGGAGTTAAGTAACTTGCCCAGGGTCACACAGCTAGGAAGAGTTAAGTGTCTGAGATCAGATTTGAACTCTGATTCTCCTCACTTCAGGGCGGTGCTCTATCCACTGTGTTATCTAGCTTCCCCTGGAGCTCAAAAACTTTTAAAAAATGAATGCTAAAAATGTCCTTGACATGTAACTAGGGGGAAATACTATTTTTTTCTTTTTAAAAGCATTCATCCAATCTAAAATTGCAAACCTTATTCACCTGTGACAGGTTTTAACTGTAAAAAAATACAAATGGTCTATTTGCAAATAGCCTTCTATGGGAATTTGAACCACTTAGCCCAGGTGATTCCATAATGCAGTCCCATTATAATGACATCAAACTATAATCAAACAATAACATTAAACAATATAAAACTGATGATCACAGAAAATGTATTTTCTACAAGAACTACTTGAATCTCTAAAAGGAGAGTTTTTTAATGAAATAAAAGCTCAAAGTAAAGCTGAGAGAATAGCTTAGAAGATGAAGCAGAAACTTTATCCAAGAAATGAAATCCTTGAAAAATAAAATAAAACAAACAAAAACTGATAATTTTATGATTCAACAAGAAATATTAAAACAAAATCAAAAGGATAGAAATAAAACATCTGATATTTTAAAAAATTAACCTGGAAAACCAAATCAAGTAGAAAAAAAATTAAATAACCATTGAACTCCCTGAAAAATCATGATTTTAAAGTCTGAACACCAGATTTCAAGAAATCAGGAAAGAAAACTATCCAGATCTATTATAACCAGAGAGAACAGTCAAGATTAAAAAGAGTACACCATTCATCTCCTGTAAGAAGCTTCAAAGGAAAAAATCCAAAGAATGTCATAGTCAAAATTCCACAAAGGAAAAAATACTCCAAGTGCCCAGAAAGGACTACAGAAATACAGTAAAAATTACACAAGAACTGGAACCACAAAAATAAATATATTTTATCCCATAAGGCAAAAAATATAGTCTTACAAACAAAGATAATTTAACCTGAAAAGCTGAAAACAATCCTACAGGTTAAAAAAAAAAAAAAAAAAAGACAGGGAAAGTTAGTAGAATAAAGAATTTTCTAGTATTTCTGATGAAAAAGAGCTGAGGAGGAACTTTAAAATACAATCACAAGAATCAAGAAAAAAAAAGCTAGAAAAGTTTTGAGCACTTTCAAAGAAATTTTATATATATATATATACATAATATAGTGCCAATATTCTTATAAGGAGAAAAGCAACAAGTATCCCTTCTGAACTCTTAACACCCTCAAAGAGTATTGGGAGACTCAAATAAGAAAAATGGAGGTTCTGAGGCTAGATTGGTTCTGTTTTGGGGATTTTAAGAAGAAAAAAAATCAGGATAAAAGGAGGAATATATTAGTACAGAAAAGAGGAAGAAGAGATGAGTTGCTATTTACACACTTGGGGTGAATGGGAAGGCATCAGATGAACCCCACTCTTATCTGAAATGGATAAAGGAGGACTGAACACACACACACACACACACACACAATTTGGAGTAGAAATGGAGTGTGTTCCCAAAACCATAGTTCAGCTTTAAACTATAAAAGATTAAAATTGCAGTAAAACTTTTCAGTTGCTGATTTTTTAAAACATTTCCATAAAAGTCATTTTGTGGGAAAAAAACAACAACAACATAGATTTCCATCCCCCCCCAAAAAAAAGCCTCAAGAAAAATAAAGTAAAAATAAAGAGTGAGAGCATGATTCAATCTGTATTCAGAAACAATCAATTCTTTCTCTGGGTATGGATACAATTTTTCATCTTAAGTCCTTCAGAGTAGTCATGAATCATTGTATTGCTGAGATTAGCAAAATCATTCACAACTAATCATCCCACACATTGCTTTGTACACAGTACATTTCATTTTGCTTGAGTTCATGAGAACTTTCCAGGTTTTTCTGAGAGTATCCTACTCATCATTTTCCACAGAACAATAATATTTCATCATAATCACATACTATAATTTATTCAGCCATTCCCCAATTGATAAGCATCCCCTCAGTTTCCAATTTTTTGCCCTCAGAAGAGAGATGCTACAAATATTTCTATATTTTGTATATTTTTGTACAACTCCCTTTCCTTTCTTAAAAAAAATCTATTACTAGTAGTGGTATTATCAGGTCAAGGGATATGCATAATTTTATAGCCCTTTAGGCATAGTTCTTATCTTTTGATTATTTATCAACTTGGACATGGCTTATTTTTTATGAATGACTCTGTGCCCTATGTTTGAGAAATGAGGTCTTATCAGAGAAACTTGGTTCAAATTCTTTTTATAATTACTATTGCTAACCGTATTTTCTCCCACTTATTCTATTCTCTCTCCTTTCACCCTGTCCCTCCTCAAAAGTGTTTTGCTATTGACCACTTCCTGTTCCAAGATGCCCTCTTTTCTATCACCCCCCTCTCATTCCTATATCCCTTTCCCCTCCTACTTTTCTGCAGGGTAAGATAGATTTCTATATCCATATGAGTGTGTATGTTATTTCTTCTTTAAGTCAATTCTGATGAGAGCAAAGGTATACACTTCTCTCTATCTCTCCCCACTTACCAACTCCTGTAAAAGCTTTTTCTTGTCTCTTGTGGTAAATAATTTATACCATTCTATGGTTCTTTCAATTTCTCCCAGCACATTTCTCTCTCACAACTTAATTTTATTTTTTTATATTATCTCTTCAAATGCAACTCACATCTGCACCCTCTATCTATATATACTCCTAATTGCCATAATGATGAGAAAGTTCTAATGAGTTATAAGTATCATCCTCCCATGTAGGAATGTAAACAGATAAAATCTTAAATCCTTCATGATTCCCTCTCCTGACTATCTCCTTGAGCTTCTCCAGAGTCCTATAGTTGAAAATCAAATTTTCTATTTAGCTCTGGTCTTTTTATTACAAATGGTTGAAAGCCCTCTATTTCATTGAATTTCTATTTTTTCCTCTGAAAGACAATGCTCAGTTTTGCTGGGTAAGTAATTCTTGCTTGTAATCCTAGCTCTATTGTTCTCCAGAATATCATATTCCAAGCCCTCTGGTCCCTTAATTTAGAAGCTGCTAAATCTTGTGTTACCCTGATTGTGGCTCCACTATACTTGAATTGTTTCTTTCTAGATGCTTGCAATGTTTTTTCCTTGATTTGGGAGTTCCCAGGATTTGGCTATAATATTTCTGAGATCTCTTTCAGGAGGTTATTGGCGGATTCTTTCAATTTCTATTTTACCCTCTGGTTCTAGAGTATCAGGACAGTTTTCCTTGATAATTTCTTGAAAAATTATATCCAGACTCTTTTTTTGAACATGATTTTCAGGTAGACCAATAATTTTTAAATTATCTCTCCTGGATCTATTTTTCAGGTCAGTTATTATTCCAAAGAGATATTTTCCCTATTTTTTTCATTCTTTTTTTTTTTTTTTTTTTTTGCTTAGACAATTGGGGTTGTGACTTGCCCAAGGTCACACAACTAGGACTTGTTAAATGTCTGAGACCAGATTTGAACTCAGGTCCTCCTAACTTTAGGGCTGGTGCTTTATCCACTGCACCACCCAGCTGCCCCATTTTTTTCATTCTTTTAGTTTTGTTGTATTGTATCATGATTTATCATAATCATTAGCTTCCATTCACTCAATTGTAATTTTTAAAGAATTATTTTCCTCATTAAGTTTTTATACCTCCTTTACTATTTGACCTATTTTGCTTTTTAAGGCATTTTTCTTATTTGCTTTTTGTATTTCCTTTTACACCACTCTCGATTCTTTTCCTAATTTTTCCTCCTTCTCCCTTCCTCTCTCCTTCTCTCTCCCCCTTCCCCTTTCCTCCCTTCCACCCCTCTCACTTGATTTTCAAAACCCCTTTTGAGTTTTTCCATGGCCTGAGACCAATTCTTAATTGTTTTTGGCAACTTTGGAGCTTTAACTTTATCTTCTGATCTTCTTTGTCACCATAGTAACTTTCTATGATCAGAATCTTTTTCTGTTGTCTACTTATTTTCCTAATCTATTACTTGACTTTTAGCTTTTCATTAATGTAAGACTCTGTTTCCAGGTGGAGAGTGGTTTTGTGCAGCTGTTTTCCAAAATCCTTCTAAGGACCTGACTAATAAGCATTCTTTTCTGCCCTGGAACTGTTAGGAGTATCCCCACCTCACCTTTTAAAAGGATGGCATTGAGGCTATTAGGTAGTTAGGTGATGCAGTGTTTACAGTTTGAAACCTAGAGTTATAGTTTTCCCATCATGTCTGACTCTTTGGCCTTTTCTTAGTAGAGAAGCTAAAGAGTTTGCCATTTCCTTCTCCAGCTCATTTTGCAAATAAGGAAAATGAGCAAACAAGGTTAAATGACTTGCCCAGGATCATAGACATTAAATGCTAACTGTTATGATGAGAATGATGATACAGAGAAGAGGCAGCAAGCTAGCACCATGGATAGAGTGCTGAGCCTGGAATCAGAAAGGTGAGTCTTTCTGGGTTCAAATCTGACCTCAGACACTTACTAGCCATGTGACGGTGGGCAAGTCACTTAATCCCACTTGCCTCTGTTTCCTCATCTGTAAAAAGAGCTAGAGAAAGAAATGGAAAGCCACTCTAGTATCTTTGCCAAGAAAACTCCAAATTGGGTCATGAAAAATCAGGTAGCACTAAAAAAATGACTGAACAACAACTGAACAATTAGAGGAGAACATTAATATTGATTAAATAACTGCTGAATGGCAGGTAATTAACTGAACATACTAGACTACAATTGAGGTCTGATGGATTGGGGCAAATCTCTACTTAACATTGACTTATATGGCTTTTTCTGCTTTGTTCCATTCTTGTGCGATGCCATGTTCTAGTTTATAGCTTTCTGTGGAACACTCAAGAGACAAGTTACTTTTAATGGTACCTTGTATTTATTTACTTTAAACTTCAGGCTATGTTGTTAAAGGTATCTATTAATGCTCAACATTCCTGTTTAATAACTTGCATAGGTCAAGCTTTGGAAAGGAGAATTGATGGGAGGTGAGGTCCCAATAATTAACACTATTGCCTGAGGCAGTATAGTTTAGCAGATTGTGGGACTTGAAGATGGAAAGACTTGGGTGGGAATCCCACCAGTGACACATTCTAGCTGTGGTATCATGGACAAGTTACATAGGCTTGGGTCTAAATTCCACCCCTGACAAGTCTTTCTTAGCAAGACTCATAACCTCCCTGTGTTTCAGTTTTCTCTTCTATAAATTGATGACTGAAGTACCTACTTCATAGGGTTGTTATGAGGCTCCAAATAAACCATAGAAATATAATTTTTAAAAATACAGTCATTATTACTGTTCTTGTTGTTGTTGTTTTTAATAGCACCATTAAGCTCCTTATAATTCTAACCTTCACGCACCAGATCCAGTATCAAGGGAATGAATGAGAGCAATTTATTTTAAGCTTCAGCTTGTAGCTAGTAACATGAAAGTGATTAAAAATTCAAGACTCGATTCAAAATCATTCCATGCCATTATCATTTACATGGGATTTTTAAAATTATTTTTTATTTAGAAGATACCAGTAGTCCATATTTCATGCCTAAATTCTAAGCTCTTATTACTTCACAAAACTTTGCTCTCTTTAGCCTCTCACCTCTAGGGTGACCCCAGATTCTCAATGAGGTTGGACTGCTCTTACATATCCCTAGCTAGAGATTTTTCAGAGGAGAAAGGATAGGTTTTTAGGATGCCATCTTCTTAAGACAGCTGTCTCTTTTCTGCCATCTGACAGACCATCTCCTCTCACACTTTACAATTCTATCTGAAACAAAAATCACAGCTCCCTGCCTCCACTCAATGAGAAGAAAAACTTATTACAAATCTGCATAGTCATTCGAAAATTTCCACATTAGCCAATAAAATTATATTTTAATCTGGATCATGTCACATTCAGAATTATTGTGGGCCACATGTGGCCTGTGGACCAAATTTCAAAATTTCACCTAGCTCTAAGTCAACGATTTATGATCCTATGAATTTTGAGTGGTAGAATTGTCTTTATCTGCTGTGTAGTAACTGCAAACAAGTAATGAGCTTTCCTGGGGCCTCTACTGCGGAAATAAGAATAATATTGCTGTTCTCCACACACAGGAATTACAAAGTATCAAGAATGTTTTTGAAGTCAAAAAACAAAGAATAAATAAACTGAAAGACACAGATTTCCCTCCGTGATGCTATTGACTGATTATATTGAACAGAGGTCCTGATGGTGGCCATGGAAATGTCTCAACTCATAGAACTTCCTTTCCATCCTCTAAGGTGGAGAATTCCTGAAGCTCTACTCCTTATCAGTCATTCCATCAGCAAGCATCTACATTACAAGAGGCACAAGAGATACAAACACAAACAATAGAATAAGTCAGTGTGGTATTAGGTCATTAGGGTGGGTGCTAATAGGGGCATGGATATTATAGCAGAATTGAACAACTCTTGGATGGTCAGCTAAAGTCTCCACTTTTCATTGCTTGGAACACCAGAAGCATTAGGCCCCAATCCAGGACAGTTAGATTACTTGAAATATTAATCATCCTACCCACAATAGGATTCCTTCTACATCTTCGTATCCCTGTAGCATCAAGCATGATACCTTTATATATACATATATGTGTGTATATACATTTGTGTGTCTGTGTGTATGTGTGTGTGTATCAGCTCTGACACTTACTGATTGACCATAAAGTAAATTATTTTCCCTCTTTTTGCCTCAGTTTCCCCATTTGTAAAATGGGAACAATAATACCTGTATTATGTTCTATACAAAGTCTTGAGGAAAACATTTTCTTTTTTCTTTTTTTTTTTGCTATTCTATTTTTTAATAAAGCTTTTTATTTACAAAACACATGAGTGATTTTTCTACATTGACCTTTGCAAAAACCTTTTTTTTTTTCCCAAGCTTTTCCCCTCCTTCTCCCCACCATCCACCCCTAGATGACAGGCAATCTAATACATGCTAAATAGGATAAATTATATGACAAATACAATACATGTATACATATCTATTAAAGTTATCTTACTGCGCAAGAAACATCAGATCTAGAAAGAGAAGAAGAAAAAACAACCTAAGAAGGAAAACAAAATGCATGGAAATATTCACAGAAAGCATTAAAATGCTGTGTTGTGGTTCACACTCAGTTCCCACAGGCCTCTCTCTGGATGTATATGACTATCTTCATCGCAGAACAACTGGTTTGAATCACATCATTGTTGAAGAGAACCATGTCCATCAAAATTGATCATCGTATAGTCTTGTTGCTGTGTATAATGTTCGAGGAAAACATTTTCTAAGATTTGAAGTTATATATAAATGAGATTTGGGGGGCTTACTTGTGATAGTTTTAGGGATTTATCTCATTAGGGATACAAAGAAGTAGAAGATATCTCTGCCCTCAAAGAACCAACAATTATTGGCTATAAGTGAAAGGGAAATAACTAATACAAAATCAGTCACTGACAAATTCTGTATATATAATTACAAAGTGTTATAGAACTTCAAAAAAAATCTATTTCAAAGTACGGGATGGGGATAACAATTTTTATGAAAAAAGATCTAAGTATTATTAGTGGACTACAAGTTCAAAATGAATCAATGGTGTAAAGAGAAAATATGTGAAGGATATGAGATGTCTTCCATGGATAAACATCATAGTCTACCTGTAAAAGTACAAAATCTCTAGGAATCTGATCAGCACACAGCTTATGAATGTAGTGAGGAGAGGGAAAACAAACATTTAGCACCTACTAAGTACCAACGAACACCTATATAGTAAGTTCTATATGTCTTAACTATTATGATTGTTTTTTGTGTACCAAAGACAGTACTAATCACTTTACAAATTTATCTCTTTTGATCCATATAATAACTCAGAGGTAGATGCTATTATCACCATTTTACAGCCAAGGAAACTGAGGCACAGTTAAACAACTTACCCAGGATCATGCAACTGATGGCAAATGTCTGAGGCAGCATTTGAACTCAAGTCCTCTTCACTCTAGGTCCAATGTTCTATTTATTCAACCACCTACCTACCTTCAGGATTTGCACTTATATTTTCCCTAACGCAAAACTATCATGGTACTCATTACCTCTGTCTCCAAAAGTTTGAACTGGCCCCCAAAATAGCTAATATAAATTTATCCCACATAAGTCAAAGCACAGCATCCAGGACTTTCTAGTCCAGGACCAGAAAGTGATAGTCCCTGCTAGAGACTGCCCTTGAAGGAGCACATTTGGAGTGTTGCTTTCAGTTCTGGGTGCAAGTTTTAAGATTGAAAAACCCCAGCCGTAAGGAACCTGGGTTCGGTACATATTTTTAAAAGCAATTCTGTTTTAGAATGCTTTAAGATTAGTCTATTCATCCAATAGGTGTTCAGCATTGACAAACTGGAGAATATACAAGAGTCAACCAATATGCCAGCAAGATCATATGAATTAGCTGAAGGAATCAGAGACAGGAATTCTAAAGAAGAGACTTGGGAACACAGACTCACTGGGATTAAATATTTAAGGACTGCCATTTGAAAGAAGGAATAGATTTTTTGATAGAATGTTAGACGTAGAATCAGGAAGACGAGTACAATTTTGACCTCAGATACCATGTAAATCCTCTCAGATTGGCTGACAGGAAAAAATAATGACGAATGTTGGAAGGGATGTAGGAAAACTGGAACATCGATACATTGTTGGTGGAACTGCGAACTGATCCAACCATTCTCTATCCCAAAGAGATCATAAAGGAGGGGAAAGGACTCACATGTGTAAAAATGTTTGTAACAGTCCTTTTGGTAGTGGGAAGAAACTGGAAACTGAATGGATGCCCATCAGATGGGAATGGCTCAATAAGTTATGGTATACAAATGTTATGGAATATTATTGTTCTGTAGGAAATGACCAGCAGGATGATTTCAGAGAGGTCTGAGAGACTTGTATGAACTGATCCTAAATGAAATGAGCAGAACCAGAAGATCATTATACATGGCAACAGGAAGACAATACGATGATCAATTCTGATGGACATGGCCCTTTCCCACAATGAAATGATTGAGGCTAGTTTCAATGATCTCATGATGAAAAAAGAGAGCCCTTTACATACAGAAAGAGGAGTACAGGAACTGAGTATGGACCATAACATAGTATTTTCACTTTTTTGTTGTTTGCTTGCATTTTGTTTTCTTTCCCATTTTTTTCCTTTTTGATCTGATATTTCTTATGTAGCACAATAATTGTGGAAATATATATAGGAGAATTGCACATGTTTAACATATATTGAATTACTTGCCACCTAGGGGACGGGTGGGGGGAAGAGAGGGAAAAGTTTGGAACACAAGGTTTTGCATGGGCGAATGTTGAAAATTATCCATGTGTATATTTTGAAAATAAAAAGCCTTAATTAAAAAAAAAGATACTGTGTGACTCTGGAAAAGTCATTTAACTTTATTCTATCTAATTTTCCTCAATGGTAAAATGAGGATAATAATAGCACTCACCTCCCAGGGTTGCTGTGGGGAGATAAATAGATATAGAAAGGTAGGGTGTGTATGTGTGTGAATGTGTATGTATATATGTTTATATGTATGTGTGTATAAATTACATACATGTTCTATATTAATGTAGGTTATACATTATGAAACATGTTATAAAGTCCCTAGTACAGTGCCTGGAATATAACATGCACTTAATAAAAGCTTGTTGGCTTTCTTCTTCAGAAGACAGAACAAGGAACAATAGGGTAAAAGTTATAGTAAAGCATATTTTTTGTCTCCCTATAAAGAAAAGCTTCCAATAGAAGCATAGTGAAATGGGTGACCTTGGGAGGGTCTGCCTTATTAACAAAATTGAGGGATTTCTGAAGAAAATACTCAATTAAATGTCAAAGATCCCTTTCAATAGATTCTGGAGATTCTTAAAGAAATAATTAATAATAAAATAAAATAAAAATTGCTAATATTTGACATAGTGCTTACTAAGTACCAAGCATTGTACTGAGCATATGACAATTATCTCTTTTTAAGCTCAAAGGCAAAAGATAAAAGACATGATCCCTTGGGCACCCTGCTTGGACTGTGGTCTACCTGCCTCCCAGCGTTTTTTAAATAATATTCTGATTTAGTCCTCTTTAAAATAAAGCACTGATCTTTTTTTGTAGCCTGTTCCATTACAACAATAGTGAGCTCAAATAATGAAAGCAAGGAAGCTTTCTTTCCAAGGAAGCCCTTTACAACCTTCCTAGAAAGGAGAAAGATATTATAGACAATATTTTTTTTTATTGAAGCTTTTTATTTGTATAACATATGTATGGGTAGTTCCCCAACGTTGATCTTTACAAAGCTTTCCATTACAAATTTTACACCCAGTCCCCTCCCCTCCCCTAGATGGCAGAAAGTCCACTACATGCTAATAATGTTGAAATGCTTGAGAAGTTATGCAAGAAAAATCCTATCTACAAGAAAAAAAAAATCAGAGAAAGGAAACACAATGCAAGCAAATGTCAATAGAGATCATGAAAATGTTACGTTGTGGTCCATATTTCATTTCCCTCTCTCTGGGTGTATATGGTTTTCTTCAGTGAACAATTGGAACTGGTTTGAGACAATTCTTTGTTGCAGAGAGCCATGTCCATCAGAATTGATCATCATGTAATACTGTTGTTGCTGTGTATGATGATCTCCTGGTTCTGCTCGTTTCACTCAGCATCAGCTCATGCAAGTCTCTCCAGGCCTCTCTGAAATCGTCCTGCTGGTCGTTTCTTACAGAGCAATAATATTCCATAACATTCATATACCATAATTTATTCAGCCACTCTCCAATTGATGGGCATCCCTTCACTTTCCAGTTTCTAGCCACTACTATAGACAATATCTTAAAAACTCTAGCTGTATATAGTTCATGAGAGCTAAACAGAGTATGGTGAATAGCTATTCTCCATCTTCCTTGAGGAAAAAAAACAAGAAGAAATAGGCTTAATCTGCAAGAGCAGCAAGTTGTTAGATGAAAGCAAAATTGTCTTTTCTTCAGTTATGTGACAATGACTGTGACCAAGGAAAATAATAAAACCTTTGTATTTTGTTTTTGTCATTTTTTTGATTATATAACCCTTTAGTTTAAAAAAAAAGTGTTTGCATGTATACTCTCAATATATGTATATTTATTTATAAATTACATACATGTCCTACTACATTAATATATTTTGTACATTATGAAACTTACAGGGCCCCTAGATGGCATAGTGAATAAAACACCAGCCCTGGAGTCAGGAGGACCCGAGTTCAAATGCGGCCTGACACTTAAAATTTCAGAGCTATGTGATGCCAATTTCCTCACAAAAGAAAAAAGAAACATGTACAAAATAGGAATTTGAAAGAATTTAAAAGAATGAGATTGAGGTGGGATAATACTTTCAAATAATTTTTATTTGCTTATATTAAAAAATCTTTTCTACTCTCACTAAAAGTCTTAATTTTTTTAATGAGAGCAATGTGATTGAATTCATACCGTTACCATTATAAATTTGGGGTGAACCTTTTTGTCATACAACAATTGAAAGAATTAGTTCTAAATTTAATTTATTTCACTACTTAGTTTTAATGACATAAATGAAAAAGATCTCTCCCAAACATCTATAAGCCATAGTGTGCTGAAAAAGGATATCACTGACTGCTTGATATTCACTCAACTCAATCCACTTACTACAGTGTTTGGTTGAAATTCAGCTAGCAAATGTCCACCTTTTCTTATGTTAATCAGTCATTCTTGCAAACATTCATAGATTTTTGACAAATACTTAATACAAATGCAATACTTATACAGATACTTAAGCTTGAAATATTTATAATGAACTCTTCATTTGGAAATTTTTCAAACGGCTCAAAAAAAATCAGTTTATAAGTTAAGCGTGGAGATATGTTTATATGGATAGTATAATCCATATTGGTTTTGGCAACAAAAACTTAGTTTTTATATAATCCTGTTTCCACCCAAGCTTAATGTGGGTTTTCTAAAGGTATCCTGAATGAACTATACTGTGTACTTGTATGGAGATGTTATTTCTAAGAGAATGCCAATCCCAACGAGTAAAGAAGGTATTTTGTTCTACTTCAAGAGAACCTTGAGGGAGGTGGACAGAAACAATAAGGTTTTACTTCTCCCCTTTCCCAAAATGGATTCCTTCCCAAGGTTTTAGCTAAGACATTCTCTCCTTTCTATGTGTGAGTATTAGAATCTTGTTGGGTTCTGAGTTAATTTCTGACTTTATTCAAGTCCCAGAAAATGTGACCAGGTTACTGGGCCAATCCAAACCGACTTGCTGTCCCACGTAGGATGGTGTTCAGATCTTGTCCTCTTCCCCTGCATGATCAAGATATTATCATGATAAATTTATTAAAGCTTAGCATTTTGAGAGTTATTCTGAATTGATTTGTTCAATGAACACCACTTTCTACTTAAATGTCTTTATAAATGTAATGACTTCATGCTATTATTAGCTAATGTCACAAGGTATAAAATACATTAAAGGTGAGATTTGTCAATAAAAAGTTAATAAATATTCATATAATCTACTTGTGCTATACATATACTCCCTATTTACACATACACACACACACCTGGGAGTTGCAGTCAGAATTAAAACAAAAAGAGAATGGCTTGACTTACCTTCAAAAAATTGTGATCTCTAATTTGAATGACCATTAATGGTCATTTTAATGATCTCCTAACTTTTCCTAGAAGGCCCCTTCTTTTTAACACTAATATCCTATTAGCATTGTTATATAGCCACATGACATGAATACATCAGTCTCTCAAGACTTCAGAGCAGAAGGCAATAGCTAGCAGGTATAAACTGGCTGTGATATGTAAAAATAAGGAAGTTTGAAGATCAGGAATCAAGTGTGTCATTAAGAATAAGATAGGTGGGTCATACAGTAAGGACATGATATGATAGGGAAATGGCCCAAGTGCTACATTGGTATCCTTGTCATTTGTCAGGAGAAAGCACAGAATGTGCTGAACACATTTAGTGAGCCCTCTGTGATGAACTTTTGAGAGGAGACTCAACTGCATGACCAAATGGATTGCAATCTGAATCACTGGAAAGAACATTCAGATGAAGAATATCACAGATTTGTTTAAGTTTTTGAGTTCTCTCTAAAAACCTGAAAATTAAAAAACTTATTTGACCAAGATTGTGTTTTTTTTTTTTCTCAGTGGTTAGAATGAGTCTCTAGACGGAGTTCCTCAGAATCTACTAATCAAGCCAATGTAATTTGTATATGGTAGACATCTTCTGTTGATGAGTCCCAGGGACAAATGAATCAAAACAATATCAGTGAGAAGAGAAAAAGAAAATTTCTGCTCACTCTTTCTCAAAATTCTGGGCTCAAACATATAGCTCTAAATACAACAAGCTAATGAGAATAGTAAATATTCAGACTAATTAAGGGAAAGGCAATTCATCTATCTTATTTATTCAAACTACTCAATAAAATGCCTATATCCTATTTTTCATAATAATTTAGGAAGTAAAATTAAGGTAGGTAGAATTACTTTAGAAGGAGCACCTAGCTTAACTATTTTCAGGCTTTCTGCTACACTCCTTTAGGCAAGCCATATGAAGAGGGATTATATTTTTTTTCCTCATAAATTCAAGTTATAACAGTATCATGATCTAAAAACAAGAGAACATCAATGAAGATCAGAATCCTCAAATATGTATACAGCCTGAAAATGATCCTTCTTTAAACACACATACACACACACTGCAATAAGCCAAATTTTGTGACTTTCCCCACCACCACAAAACAAGACCTGAACGGACCAATCTTCTCTAAAGAAATTGTTCCCCCCATTGCCATTCCATTGCCATGACAACTACTACTATATCATCACCATAGTAACCAGTTGAATAGCATTGGTTTAAAGATGAATTCTGATTGGGTAGCCAAGATGCTAAGGCCTCAAGAAGTCCTACAGTGAGGCTGCTCAGCATTCACAATGACCTTTTTCTCCCCTGTGCCTTCCTGATTCTCTGTTTGCTTTCCTAAAACCAAATGTTATGCTCAGAGTAAGAAAATCTCAGGAAATGTTTATGATGGGCAAGAGCTCCATCCTCCTGTATGTTACAGCTGGAACTGAGACTATTTACTCCATAATTTCTCAAGGGCTTGATGATATGACAGCCACACCCTCTACCAAGCTTCAGTTTTTAATTATGATTTGACCGGGTTATGGAAACCTGGCACACTTAGCACACTGGAAACCAGATGTCCAGATGTTAAACTCCATTTTCTTTAGTTTGAAAAACCACTGATAAATAGGACCAGAGAGAAATATAGGATAAGAAAGGGAAGGATATTGTGAAATTCTCTAGATAAGGCAGAAAACAATAGAAAGAAAAACAGATGTTTGTTTCCTTTAAGATTCATGTACATTGCCCACATATACTTATCCTATCAAGGGGTTCTTCAAATTCAGGGCTTTTTAAAGCAGCTTCATTTTAAAATAAAACATAAAAATTCCAAGTGACATACACCAGTGAGCAATCCATAATAGCTTCTTGAGAACAAATAGAAATTATACTACATAAGTAGGAATGGCCACAAGATGGGTGGCTACTTTGACAGATCTTGTGACTGGGACCTCCATTCTTATGTTATCTACCTTAATGCAGTTAGGAGGAGGTCAGGATTCCAAAATTCAGTACAAGAGCACATGATATGACCAAGCGAGTAGAAAGGAGAGAAAAATCAATTGCATTGAAGAGAAATACAATGAGAAGGGGAAGGCAGGAAAGATAAGGACAGGTCTTCTGAGGACCTGAAGTAGAATTGGGTGTGTTGAAACTGGCAAAAAATTCCCTGATTTTGATTTTTATTTGAGTTAAATAGGACCAGATATTGGAGGTAAGGAGTGAAAACCCTGGACCTGGGAAATTAATGCTAATTTACAGAGTGTGTGGGGAGGAACACCTGGGGAATTAATAACTAGCTGCTATTCAGTCAGGAGGGTTGAGTTTCCCTGGGGCTTCTTCATTGAAGTCATTACACAGATGTGTTCTATAAAATCAGGTAATAAAGTTGGATTTAGTTTTCTAGCCCCAGATTTCCTAGGCCTGTCTTTAAAAGTACATCACAGGCTAAAAGAGCCAACAAGAAATGTTATGTTATGTTCTTCCCCTTCCCCATGTCTAAACTGTTCCAGAAAGATAGTTCAAAATTCAACAATAAAACCTCATTCATCTCAGAAGTTGGCTAAATTGAGAATAATAAGCATTTGGTCAAGAGCTGGGCTGAAATTCATCTGTGTGATGTCAGTGGAAATCAGTTGCTAGATAATGGATGGGGTACAAAAGGTAGTAGTCTTAAGTAACCTACTTAGGGGAATAGTTTGTTTCCAACTACTCTATGGGGAAACTATCAGGAATAAATAACAATTACTTATTAATCACAAACTATTCTCAAATATACATTAAATCAACTTGGCAAAAGTTTGCAACTGTTTCCTGATGTAGAATATACTAAAGTTGAAATTTTTTATTCCATAATTCATTCTATTTGGACCAATTTGTCCAAATTAATTTTTTTAACTCTAATATAAACAATTACATGATCTCTTTCTAGTATTCAGTAACTGATTTGGGTTTTAATTTTCCAGAGGTAAAAGGAGAGACTTTAAGGACACCCTTGAAATCTTCTTACTATCTTTGGATTCAATTCTCAAATCTGCTCTGGGCTTCCTGAACATGCTTTAAACTTTACTGGACTGTTCCCTCCTTCTGAAAGATTAGTAAATGGCTATTGGTTAATAATAATTATGGCTATATTTGTAACATAATTGAGTCTACCACAATCACTTGTAGACCATATGAAATGATCAGCCTTTAGCCTGATACTTTATTGATTACAGTATTATTCTCATCTTCACAAATCCAGAAATGTATTTGGATATTTCCTTATTAATTACTAATATTAGATACTTTCTCATTAATTAATCAACTATCTTGGAGCCCTCACCTCAGCTTATTAAATATTACTTATTAAATAGGGTCTGGACCTGTGATTTCATTGGTACAGAAAACTCCCACGTGATGGAACTGTTCTTAATCAACTGGAGAAATCTCACTTTCTATTAACTATTGTTCATATTTCTCTGGATTATCAAAACCCTTAACATATTAAAATCAAATAAAGATTAAAGTTACTGGCTAACCATAGGGAAAGGGGTGGGAGAAGAGGAAGGAGAAAAATTTGGAACACAAGGTTTTGCAAGGGAGAATGTTGAAAATTATCTTTGTATGCATTTTGAAAATAAAAAGCTATTATTAAAAATTTTTTAATAAAGAAGTCTTCTTCACCCTCATTCTCTATACTTCACACTTTCCCCCTCTATTCATGATCCTAAAAAACAATCTCTTTACAGATGAATCCTCACAGAATACTAGTTAAACTTTTACTATAGGATTCTATAGCTTCTCTTAAAAATATAGTAAGTCTGCTATGAAAAAAGGTATTCAAGCTGTTCTTACTATTTTCTATAGCTTCACAATTTATAGAGTACTTTCACTTTTCATGATCTCATTTGAACCTCACAATAATCCTGAATTAGTGTAAATATTATTAATAGATGAAGGAATTGAAGTCCTCAGAAATTGTGATTTGCCCAGTTGTGATGATAAGGAGGTATGAGAGAGGAAACATAAATCCTACTCTTTTCACTCCATGGTATGGTAGTAAAAAGCACTAGTTTCTGAGAGAAGTTGAGTTCATATTCTAGCTTTGCCATTTACTATCTCTGGTATATACCTACATTGAATGGATCTAGCTATCTCTTGGGTGAGTTTTACCACTGACTTATCCCTAATTCTCACCTCAGAATATAAGGTCCTAGACCTAAGTCATTGGTGTATCTCAAAAGCTAAAGACTTAAATTTCCAGCATGAGCATTTATACCTCAGAATCAAGCAAACACAAAGAATTTCATTTATTGTTTTGTTGACTCAAGTAGAAAAAGTAATAGAGAAAATGTCTAAAATACAAATAAAAGTTAAATTAAGTCTTGGATACACATGTATGTATGTATGTATGTATGTATGTATTTCTTTTTCCCCAAAGAGTTGGTTGTTAAATATTACCAGTATACAACTGGCCTCAGTATATCCTCAAGTGAAATAAGCAAATTGAACAAGAAAGTCTCTTAAGTACTCTCACTTTTAAATCCTTAATCATATCATATGATTTCAAGCCCCATTCATTTTCTACCACATTACTTCCCTCCCTAGGCATGCCAACAGGATAAAATTATTACTATAATGATTTATGAGAATCACTGTACCAGTAAGATGAAAGAGACTAGATCCTGATATTCATAATTTTCTTTCTGAACTTAAGAAATAAAATAAGCATTTCTATAATAAAGTAGAATAGGAAAAATAAAGAGGATTGTACATGAAACTGCAAATCTATTATGTAACTTGCATTTTCTTTTAAATATATAATAAAATTTTCATGTAACTTTTTTCCCTTCCTCCCACCCTTGAGATGGCTATCATTAGACACAAATGTTTATATATATATATATATATATAT
>JAJPUD010000099.1:1021592-1035401 GCA_023553655.1 Myrmecobius fasciatus | reverse complement strand
AATTCAAATTCAATCTTAGACACTGACTGTGTGACATTGGACAAGTCACTTAGCTCTATTTGCCCCAGTTTTCTCAATTATAAAATGAGCTGGAGAAGGAAATGGCAGACCACTCCAATATCTCTACCAAGAAAACCCTAAATGAGATTACAGACAGTCAGACATGACTGAAATGACTGAACAAGATTATAAACCAAACTTTAACTGGTTGAGAAGTGAATGAGAAGAAAGAGAAGACAAGTCAATCACTTTTTCTAAGGAGTTTGACTGTGAAAAGGAAGAGAGAGAGAAGGTTGTGTTGTGTTGTGTTGTGTTTTGTTTTTAAGTGTCTGAGGTTTGCTGAAGTCGGGTCTTAACCCTGAGAATTTAAGGAGAATGAAAAAGGATAAAAAGTGAGATGGGCTTCTTTGGTTGCTTATTTGTCTCCATGAGATTATTGTTATAAGAGAACTTGGTGTTGAAGCCTCTTCATTGACACAGCTCAGCCACTTATCTGCCACTTGTAGACTTAAGAGAGCTTTCTGGGCCATTGTCAATAGGTTTGCTTGGATAGGATTTGAACTCAAGTTTTTTCTTCCTTCCTTCCAAGTTAATTTTCCATCCACTTTGTCAGGGTGCCTCTGAGGTTGGGCACCTCTTCTTTCTTACTCCCCCCCACACTTTTCACTGGTGAAGAGAGGCAATCATACAGGAAGGAAAAGAAGGAAGGGACCAGAAGGATAGGCTCCATATACAGGGAGATGAATTGGGTAGTGGAGGATGGTAGGGAAAATTCCAAAGAAGGTGGGGAGCTTCAGGTCTCCTTTAAACTAATTGGGAAATATCTCCTCATACCAGTGAGGCAACAAGGACAAGAAAGTTACTGCTCCTTTAACATTAAAATGCCTCTCACTCATTCAGGTTTCAGAGGAGCTCTGAACTCCATGTGATCTTGGTAAATTAGAAAAGTCCTCAGAAGTAAAAAGACTGAAGTTCTGCAAGGAGAAGGAAAGGGTATTAATACCCACACCTGGGAAGAAAAAGGAAACTGGCGAATTAAGAAGGGCCAGCTTTGTGTAAGGTGGTTTATTCAGACTATGAGCCAACGTAGGTAACAAGATCACCATCATTTATTTTTTAAGTTGCTCACTGTAATATATTTTTCTCTGGCACTGGTGGTACAGTGGATAAAGCACTGAGCCTGAAATCAAGAAGACAAGATTTAATATCTGGCCCCAGACAGTTACTTGGCTCTGTGACTCTAGACAATTCACAAACTTCTGTTTGCCTCAGTTTCCTCATCTGTCAAATGGGGATGATAATAGCACCTATGTTGCAGATTGTTGCTAGGATCAGATGAGACAAATTGGTTTTAAAAGTACTTAGTTCAGTGTCTGGAACAGAGTAGATGCTAACTAACAGAAAATTAGTGCTCTTTCTATCATTTAACTGTTCTTTTCTTTATTACAAAGGGAGAAAGAGGAGAATCATATGTAGAAAAATGATTGATGCAAAAATGGAGATAGAAAACTTACTTTTAAAAAAGAAAACACTTAAAATAAGCAAATTTATACCTTTTATGAAGGCATACTGATTTTAGAAACACAAGCATGAATTTTTTAGAGCATGTGTATCAATAACTTCATAAGAGGATAGAGTATAAGATCATTAAAATGATCCTCTTATTATATCTAGCCTGAGTCTATTACTAGAAACCCAAAGCAAATAGCAGCAAGGTGGTATAGTTTTAGAGCAGTGGTCCTGGAATCAAGAATTCCTGAGTTCAAATCCAGTCTCAGACACTTATTTGCTGCGTGACCCTGGGCAAGTCACCTCCAAAAAAAAAAAAGAAAGAAAGAAAAGAAAAAGTCTATGAGTGGTTTAGAACTTGTAATTAGAAAACAGTATAACAAAGAACTTTTGGAATAGGGTTTTGGGTTTGGGTTTTTTGTTTGTTTTGTTTTTTGTTGTTTTCTTCCTTTTCAGTTAAAAATTAAGATTCCATGAATTAAGATTTATGTATAAGACATGAAGATTAGAGAATTGAGATTGGTCAACTGGGGGGAGAATTAGATAGGGTACAATTACTCCTGTATATTGAAGACTATGGGTTTTCTGTTCCTCTGCTGATGATAAAATAGGAAAGCAGTTTTAAACTGCAGAGGAAAGGATATGGTTAGCCCTAGAGCAAGAAAGAAAAAAAAAATCTGCCCTTAGAATGAAGCCACTGGAGGAATCCATGGAATCTTATTCTCCTGAATGTTTTGTAGCAACTACTTTCTGTTTGACTCCAGTCTCCCCAGGGACCACCAAGGGTAGAGGAGAGAGTGTGCTCACTCGAGGGGAAGGGAGAAGAGGTGCTTGTGTTCTTGGCTTTGCTATGTTTTCCCAGTGCATAGCCCTTCTTAAAAGCTTTGAAAAGGAGGATCTTCTGAAAGATGAAAAAAAAAAAATGTACTTAGATTCACCACAGGGACAAGGTAATATCTCAAATTCCTTCTAGTCTTAAGATTCCTAGATTCCGGGACTGAAGAGAAGGGAAAAGGGGGGTAGGGGCAGAGTAGAAAACTGGAGTGCTCTGAATGAAGGCTGGACTGAACCCTGTTTGCTTCTGAAGGTCATAAAGGCGATCCTGGGTGTCGATCAGCTGATTTAACATGACCTGGACTTTATATAGAACTTGGCCTTTTTATTCCCTCTGTATGAATGGATGGATGAATAAGCCTGTAAGAGAAGTGCCTCCCCGGGCACTCTGGTGTGTAACCCAGGTCCTTTCGGTCGCCCACCAGGCCGCCTCTCGCCTCTCTCCTTAGTCTCCCCAGAGAGGTGGAGAAGGCGGCTTCTCTCTCTTTGTTCTTTCAGTGCTCCTTCCAAGCTTCCCCTCCTGCCCCCTTCATCTACACTGGCAGTTTTGTTGACATGAGAGCCTAGTGAAGGAGAGATAATGGTGAATGGCTCAGCTATTATAGCTGTAGGAGAAGATGCAGAAGCAAAGTCAGCATTACCCACCGCTCCAAGGGAGCCCATAATTAGCCCAAAGGAGGATTCCTTCTGGACACCGACATCTGGTGGCTAAAGACAGTAACTTTCCCACTTTATTATTCCCCTAAAGTAGGGTTGGCCTCAAACTCAATTGTGTAGTAAATAAAATTTCTCTTTAGATCCGCACCTTCCTGACACTCTGCCCCATCCTTCCCCCTTATTGTCCAGGGATCGATCAGTGCTTTACTGCTTCCTCTCCTCATCTTTCTATCCAAACCTACTCTTAGGAAAGATCTGCTATCAGCCACTTAGACTTTAATGTGAATTTAAGTTGCTGTTTCTTCTCCCAAAAAATCGCTGTCGAATAAAAAAAAATTATTGTCCTTTGTCAAAAGAATTTCAGACAGCAATGAGCAACTGAAGGAAAGTTTATTTTCTTCTGGTCTGACAGAATGAGGTGCAGTGCTGACTGGTGTCTCTGACACTATATTAAGTGATAGCTGCCTATTCTGCCAATGCCAAATAATGCCGAATCCTAAAAATTTACCAAAGTGAATTGTTTATGGTCTTTGTTACAGTATCGCTGTGTTTAAATATTAGCTTAGACACTTACTAGCTATGTGACCAAAAGTAATTACTCAGCCTTTCTGAACCTTAGATATGTCACATTGACAAAATGATCTATGCATATACTTCACAAGATTATTGTGAAGATCAAATAAGATAGTATATGCAAAGTACTTTGTAAACCTTAAAAAGTATATAAATGCCAGTTAAGATCACAATCATCATCATTTATCTACCCCTATTTTTTTCTGGCTCATTTTTCCTCCTGAGAGAGTAATAATTTTTTTGTGCAGGTTGTGACCTTCTGAGTTCTGTGAAACTCTATTTGAAACTATAGCTGTCTCAGAGAAGAGGTCTCTAAACTTCTTTGATCACCCTTTGTTAGAAAAATCTGAACATGTACCCCCCAGTATGTATATATTTATTTAATCATAAAATAGTTTCATGTACTTCTGTGCTGACAACTGTATATTATAAAACTATAAAGACAAAGATGAAATAATATTCAGTCTTAGAATCATTAGAGAACCACTTAAGTTTATTAAGTAGGTGAATGACATGGTCAGGTATCAGAAAGGTTTTTGGAAAATCACTTCTGCAACTGTGGAAAGAATAGGATCAGATAGTGGAGAGATAGGATGGAAGAGAATGGATTAGAAGGTTATTGTAATGGTCCAGGTGTGAGACATAACAAATGAATTAGTGAGGGACTATTTTAGGGGGCAGAAGAGAACAAAAGGGGAAAACAGAAACGGCACAATTTTTGCCATGAGTTATAAGAGAATGAGGAATTAAAGATGACACTGAGATTGTCAACCTGGATGACTGAAAGGATAGTTATGCCTTTAACCAAAATATGGAAGTTTGGAAGAGGGTTGAGTTTTGGGGGAAAGATAAATATAATGAGATTTTCAAGGCAAATTACAACCCACTACTCACCATATGAGATTCACTCAGTCTTACTCAAAACAATAAGGAGTAGTGGTATTGCAAAGGCAAGGGTCTTACTGTTCCAGTTCTCCATATAGTGCCTGGTACACAGTACTTATTTAATAAATGCTCATCAACTGAGTTTTCACTGCCCTAGGGTGTAGCCCACCTTCTGAAGAGAATAAAAACCATGAGATGACCTATAGGACTAAGGATGTGTGTGCTGAGTGATGGGTAGAGAAGTAAGTTTCCCAGTGGTATCTGTGGCAGCTGCTGCTATGAGTAGCCAATTAATAATTAGGTTATAACTGTCCTTAGGGGCTGATGCCTACCTCTGAAGGTGAGGAAAAGAGGATTCCATTAAGATCTTGAAGGTAGGAGAATCATATGTGGGACAGGGAGGAATAAGGGTGGTTATGGTTATGTTATATATTTTTATACACTGAAGTGGGCCAGCACCAGAAGAGCGAGGGTCAAGACATCTTCCCAACCTGTTAGTTAATCACATCTCTTGAGGCAAGGCTATGGATCCCACTTTGGAGATAAATGCTATCTAGAAGTACACAATGGTTTTTCCTTTTGTAATATCTGTAATCTCCATTGTTTATCTTGTTCTTAAATAGCACTGGTCAGTACACTGAGATTTCTTCTCAAAATTATTATAATAATGTTTTTGTATTTGCAAAGTTCTTCGTATAGGTTACATCATTTGATTTCATGCAAGCTAACAAGACAGTCCTTGCCTTCAAGGGACTTATCTTCAAATAGGGGAATACAACTTATATAGGAGAATGGTGGCCAGAAAGAAGAGTTTTCAACAAGATCACAGGGGTGGTGAGTGGAACCATGCAACAATTGACTCATCCTTTCCAGGAATGGTAGTGCTGAGTAGATTTGTTTTCAGAGTTAGAATTGAAAAGCAGGTTGGAGAGTGGGAAGGAAGTATATGTGAAATAGCATGACTTGATGGCATGGCATGGTATGGAGTGGAGAAAGCTGAAGAATCTCTTTGGGCAAGATAAGAATGTCTGAAACTCAGTGAACCTCGGGGATGAGAACTTCATATCCAATCTGAGATGGAGGCTTGTTACCTGGAATCTTAACATAGCACTGTTGGTCCTTACTGAACTTTATTCTGTTTGTTTTCGTTTTAAAGTTTCACAGAAGTCATTGTGAAGCCATTTCTTATCCTTCTGAGGAGTTAGTCAACTTTGCAGCCTCATCAGCCAACTTGATGAGCCAAATTTCTGTTCTGTCATTGAAATCAATGATGAAAATGCCATAAAACACTCTATTCAGGACAGGTCCCTGCATCACACCTCCTAGCATGACCCCTAAGTTGGCATTGATTCAACAATAACCTGTCTGGTTTTGCCTCTGTAGCCAAATGCATACCATATAATAACCATGTAGTGTCAATATTTTTGTGACTTATTGAGAATGTGTCATGTAAGAGAGAATTCAAAGCTTTGCTGAAACTGGAAAAGAATATTTATAATGCCTTCCGTTTCCAAGGACTAATATTCAGGAAGGAGTTGGTTTAGTCTGACAGGTCTGAGGTTTGTTTTTTGTTCATTTCCCAGGCTGTGCTTGTAATTAGTGCTCACGAAGGCATATGCAAATTGAACTTCTAAGAATTTTTTCCCAAACGTTTCCTTATAGGAGAAAACATTCATTCACCAAACATTTATTGGATATCTGCTATGTGCCATGCTTAAGTATTCAAAGGTTTCCAATATTCAGGCCGATCCCTGGATAGTTCTAAATCTACCATCCTCATTGATGATATTGTAGTTTTAAAGTTCTTCCCAAGTCTTGTTTCAACTTGAAAGATACAGGTGATAATTTCCTAACAGTCACTTTAAAAGGAGGAAATCAATAGAGATTATAGAATCATCTTCATTAAGTTCTTTTAAAATAAGATGCTAGTCTACTTCAGGGATAGTATGATGCTATTTCCTACCTCCAAAAAGAAAGGACTAGACTAAATTGACCCTTCTGGGCTCCCTAAAGGTCATATGAATAAAAAAGGTACTATATTATGCCTATGAGCTCAGATTTCTAAAAGGAATTAGGCTGAGGATAACTAAGAATTTTCATCCGAAATATAGTCCATAGCAGGAGTATTCGCCCCTCATTCAATAAATGTTTGTTGCTTCTATGCTGGTAAGTATAAGGATGATTGGGAAACATTTGTGCAAACCTATTTCTGAGGACACTTCTGACTCTAAAATTCTCTATTTCTTAAGACTTGTTTGTTGACATTGACGAAAGAGTAAATTATGATTATCAATTAGGTATAGTCATTCTGATAGCAACTGGATCTAGGAGTATGGAAGCTGTCTTCCTCCAGTGGAAACTGATTTAATCTGCCTTAGCTCCATTGCAAACAGTAAGAAGGGGGACAGGGGATAGAGGGGAGGTGTCGAGGGTGTAAAAGCACCTTAAGTGAATGAATGTAAGAGTAATCTTATTTATGAAAGCCAAGGTTCACTTGGGCTAGAAAGGGCAAATTTTACCTACCATATTAAAAGCATATTAAAAGAAAGATGTGAAATTAAGGAAGGGGGCACAGAAACAAATGGGCAGATTGTCCCTTAACCTAGCAAAGCACTTTCAAATGTGGGGAGCCCTTGTTTTCTATAACAGGGATGGGGGGGCGGTCCCTGACTGTGCAATCCTCTCTCCATGACAGCCGTGCAAAGGTACAGAGATAACAAGGAGATAACTACTCCCAGTATATTACACACAGCAGGGAAACAAGATGCTGCCCCGTGCTCCCTTAAAGAGTTCATCCCAAGCGAACAAAACAGGCATTATGGAGCCAGCGGGAGAAGATCAGAGAATCATCCTTCTCTTAGTGAGTGGGTAAATGTGACTCATTGTGAGGCTTCTGGGAGGGAATAGGGGAATTTCTTGCCACTGGGGGAAGGAAGTGACAGGAAGTGAGCCATCAGACCTAAGTGACAATGGCTAGGCTTACCACCCTGGCAAATAGTACAGAAACAAACTGCACAGGGGGCTGCTTTTTGTAGCCCATCCTCACTTTAAAGTGTTGAAGTGAATATGATATGGGGAAAAAAAAGGAAGTACATAGTCCCATTATTGGAGAAGTATGGGAGCATGCTTTAACTCACCTCCAAAAGGGGGACATCTCGACCTCATTCTTCAGAACTCCATGCTCCTCAGAAGAGTGCATTCCTAAGTAAATCCTGTTTAGCCCCTCTGTGTCCTGGGAAAGGAGCAAGGGAACTGAGGCTGATGAGCAAACAAAAAGAGGATTCAAGAAACTAAGGGTGATGGTCTGTTTTCATAGACAAGCATAGGGAACATTTTGCAGAAATATTTACCACACGTGTTCTTTCTTAACTCTAGGGCAGAAATTCTTAAAACTTATATGCTGAGGATTGTTTTAGCAATCTGCTAATGCCCATGGACCCTTTCTCAGAAATAGTTGTTGGGGTTTTTTTCGTTAAAGTTCAGAGATCCCCTTAAATTCCCTCCAAGAAACTGGAGTTCCTAAGAGCCTCTGCACTAGATTATAAAAAGAGCACAGGGAAATGCTAAACCAATAAAATGAAAAAGTGGGCAGTATCACAGAGGGAGTGGGAAATGCTCTCCAAGTTTTGGGTCAGTTTCATGTTCTGCTTATTTAAAAAAAAATAGTTTAGAACCTCTGGGATTTATTTTCCAAATTGTGTATGGCACAATTTTGCATACATTTCCTCCTCTGTTCACTGATTTAGGAATTCAAGACTGTTGCCAGTAACAGTGAAGAAAGGAGACTGAATACTAGGATGAGCCCATGGCTGCCATTTATACTGGGTGGGATGAGGGTGGTAAGGTCACATAGGTATGATTTTCACTTCTCTCTCTCCCTCTTAATTTCTCCTGGTGATATATTTTGGCTCCTAGGTTCTCTTCCCCTAGAACCATTATAGTTGCCAGTTTCTCTTTTCTGTTGATTCCCAGCAGAGTCTCCTCCTTGGCTCTAGCTAGAATCATATTACTTCAGAAGGACGTTTGGACAATTTCCCAGGGACTTGAGAGCTACCCTGTAATTTTCTAGGGAGGAAAAGAATGACCAAGTAAGTAATCAACAGTAGCAGCTGCCAAGTTCTACCTATTCTGCTCCTTACCCTTGGTCCCTAGTTGTACATATGAGATGTCTTAGACCCTTTCCTGTAACCCCCCAAGTTCCACTCCATAGTGTGGCATCATGGAACTTTGTCAGGCAGAAATGCAACACTTGATTACATTATATTTGGAATTCTTTGATAGACATTTGTCTAGATTCTCTCCAAATTCCCAAATTTTCTTCCAAAATAAAATTGGGGCTTGAAAGAATTGGATGTTGCTATATTTCAAGCTCCTGGTGAAGTTAGTTTTCCTATTGGGTGACTCCATTCTGATTGTGCTGTCAGCCTCTAAATATTGAGGTTTTCAGGGTAGGCGGTAATTAGGGCCCAGCAGGATTTCTAGGAACTCTAACTAGCAACTTAAGAATAGTAAACAAGCACTCCATTATCCATTGGCAGAAAACTCAAAATAGGAGATAGGTAATAGGTATATTATCTAACCTGGTCAAAGTTTAAGTAAACACAGTTGGGATGACAGAGCTCTAAAAAGATGAAACAATTGGCATTTTCACAAAAAATTGGACTGGCTACATCTATTATTTTGTGACTGATTTGGGAAGCTAAGTTTTAGCTGGGAATTCTCTTTTACAGGAAAATAGAGCATGCTACATTAAACACTTAATTTTGTTTTGTATTTGCACTAATTTTCACAATATCCTTGGATTATTCCGTTTGGTTAAAAATGTTCCTAAGTTGTTATGTACTCAGCATTTTGTTGGGTTATTTTGGGCATGGGTAAATGAGGGCCCCAAAAGACTCAGAAGGCAGAATACTACAATGGGAAAAGAACTGATTTTGAAATCAGAGGACCTGAATTCAAATCCCAGTTCTTCCCCTTATTACCTCTGTAACTTCCATAAATGACTTAGTATCTTACTTTTTTCATCTATTAAATATGGAGATTAGATGTCCTTTAAGGACCTTTTCAGCTCTAAATCTGTCATCCTCTGCTCTAACTCAGTTTCCAAGTAAGAGATTAGACTAGAACTGAGAAGTTTGAATTCCCTCTTCTAAATTTTATTTAGAAGGCCACAGACTTATTAGCATTATCATATGTGCTTACATTTCTGTTGTCCCCCATACAGAGGATGTTCCTCGCAAATCCAAAAAGTAGCTAAAACAAGGATTATTATCCTCATTTTTCAGGTGAGGAGCTGTATCTAACTGTACCACAGCTAGGTGGCTCAGTAGAAAGAATGCTGGGTCTGGAGTCAGGAAGACCTGTTTGCCTCAGTTTTCCCAGCTGTAAAATGGGAATAATAACAGCACCCACCCCAAAGAGTAGTTGAGAAGATCAAGTGAAATAATACTTATAAAGCATTTAGCACAGTGCCTGGCACTTTGTAGGTGTCATATCAATACTAATTCCCTTCCTTTGCCTTTCCCTTTTATCCAAAGAAGAATGACAAAGAAAACAAAAGAAGATATGTTTATAACTTCCTGGTCAGGGACTTAGATGTACCACAGAATACTGTATCCACACTCAAAGATAGAAATCAAATAATAAGAATAAAAGGCAGTCTGATAGAACAAGGAATAGGAATGAAATCAATAGTCATTGTTAATCAGCTATCAGGTATACATCAGGTAGGAAGAAAAGAAGGAAGAAAGGAAAAGAATGGAAAAAGAGTTCCTAGTAATCCTAAATGCCCTGGTACAGGTAATAGATTTAGGATTTTGCTTTATGTGTACATGTGGTTTTCAGTTTTCTTGCTTATTTTTAGATAAGAAGGTTTGCAAGTTCTTTTTCAATGTTGTTTTGGTTTTCCAATGTATTTGAGTGCTTTGAGATGATATTTTAGAAACTAGCATATGTCCAGTTGTGTTTAGAATAGTTTAGACCCCATTTTACTTACTCTGAAGATCCTTGAAATAGTAATGGTTTCATGTCTTGCCCCATACCAGCAGCCTGTTTGTCCCCATGAAAGCCCGCGCATCTTGTGAGAACTTTTTCTTAGTCCAGAGAAGAGCGTCTGAGGGAGAATCCAAGAGTGGGCAACCAGCACAGTAATTTTGTCAGGTCCAAGATTTGCCTTCCAAAATTGAAAATCTGTAAACAGCATCTGTGCTCCTATTCATAAAGAGGAAGGAGGCTAGGGACAAAAGAGTTATCATAATAATAAATTAATAAGTTAATCAAAAAAAAATTTCATGAAACTTAGAGAAGGGGGAACTCATTATCCCTATGGATGGAAAATATTCTTCCCTAATTCTACACAATTTCCAGTTCTGGTAATAATAATAACAATATAAGTTGAACTTTATTTAGCATTTTAATGTTTACAAAATGCTTTACATATATTATTTCATTTGACCCTCAAACCAATCCTGTGAGGTAAGGATTGTTATTACCTCATTTCACATATGAGGAAATTGAGTCTCAGAGAAACTAAATGAGTGGCCCAAGGTCACACGACAAGTAATTGTCTGAAGGTGGGATTTGAACCAAGAGCATCTTGGTTCCAAGTCTAGCACTCGATCCACGGAGCCCCTTGGTACTACTCAGACGCCCCGTTAGCGGCTACAGGACCAAAAAGACCTAATTTGTTTGGTCCGTCATGTTCTGTTCCTAAGTAGCCTTGGATGCTTGGCTCTTGGCTCTCAGCTCAGCCAGGCTCAAAGGCAGCAGCCTATGCTTTGAGGGGAGAATGGCGAGGTTTTCCCCTCTGACCGTTGCCATTCAGGGACCTAACCCACGGCCGAGTCCCTCCTCAATCCCTACGAATGACTAAGCCTATTACAACCTCCTGTGTGCAGGTATTATGGGAGAAATGGCTGCGCTTAGGACTGATTCCTTCATGTGCTGCTGCCTTTTTAAAATTCATCGTGGAAGAAAGCTGCCAGCTTCTGAGAATTGCCCATTGACATAACTAGCTGACGAAAATGGGATATTAGATAATGTTACGCGGCGGCTCGCTCCGTTCCAGCCCGTTCCCAGGATGTGAGAGTCATCCAGAAGCCCTCAGACAGCGTGTTGTGCAGGCCTCTGGCCCGCAGCCATCCCACGGTGTCGTGTGATCCTGTCAGCACTCCCGAGCTAAGCAGATGTCAGGCCCCATCAGGATGAGGAGGGAGCCAGGGAGGGGGCGTGGTGGCGGGCGGCACACTTTCTTTGATAACAACCAGCCTCTCTCCTTGAGCATCCCAGCAGGGACCTTGTGCCACCAAAGGGGCCGCCTTACCGAGGAGATCACCTAGGGACCAGTGGGGTAGGTGAGAAGGAAGCAGGGCAAAGGAAGCAGGAAGGGCTCAGCTCGGAGGCCATTCCTGGTCCCCGGGTCATGACCCCACTTGGCTCACATCCCTGGGTCACAGGCCCGCATCCCCAGGTCACAACCCCGCTCAGGCCCATGTCCCCAGGTCATGACCCCACTCGGGCCTGCGTCCCCAGGGTTGTCACAAGTGAGTGCTCTGGCTGCGTGGGGTCGGGGGACATCTCCCCTCGGCGGGCACGGTGCATCACAGAAAGAATTTGTGTTTGTTTCTCTGTTTTGCAGTGTTCCTGTTCCTATAGTCAGTTTAGAGAAAATTCCTAACCTAGTGAAGGCAGACGGTGCCAATGTCAAAATGAACTCCGCCGCCACTCCTCCGGTGACCTCTGCCACCTCTTCCTCTGCTGTGCCTACCCCGCCTTTAGTTAAGCCGGCGTTGATGTCCAAGCCGGTGCCGCCATCACCAGAGAAGATACTCAATGGCAAAGGAATCGTATCTCCCTCAGTAGACAAGAAGCACCCAAATGGCAGCAAAAGCAACAAGCCTTACAAGAGACTTTCAGGTAGGTCCCGGCACCTTCCGAGCCTGCCTGCTCCCCCTCTCAAAGGGGAGCTGCGAGGGGATGACCTGCAGAGGGCCCGCCTTGAGAGCAACCCTCCTTCACAGATTCCCCGCTGAGAGGCGCTAGCACGTCCAGGATCCGAGTTAGCTTTGCTAAGTGCCCTCTGGCCCAGCCTGAGTAACTGAAGGAGGCCGTCCCCCACCCAAACACGCGCTTTCCAGGCCTAGCTTTCACTGCCACTTCCTGCCACGGACAGGCTCATTGACTCACTCTTAGGAGGGCTCTCAGCGGAGATTCGGAACTCTGTCCTTTTCTGTGTAGGTTTCCAAGCTCCTTCTGGGCCGTCCTGCTCCAGCTGCTGCCGCTCGATTGGGTCAGACGGCCAGGCCAGAGCGTTGTCAGTGGCTTTTGTCATTGGGATTGGCTCTCCTGGAGCAGGCCTGCCTGGCCACCCGGAGCCAACTCCCTGTGGGACTGAGGGACCTCTCGCACCGTTTTTGGTGTCGGTTTTTGTGTGTTATTTTTTTCCATCACGATTCCCCATGTGAATGGGCCATTGGTTTAGATTTGTCAGCTCAAGTGCCATAGAAGACAGTGGGTGACAACAAGCTGAAATGAAGACCACACTTGCATAAAGAACAGTGGGAGGGACGGAGGGTGTGGTAGTAGAGACACAATTAAGAAGGAGACTTTGGGCCGAGCCTATTCCAGCTAGCAAATCAAGTCTGGCAGTCTTAAGTGAGCAGCATTGCAGTTCATTGGCTTGGCAAGGTTGGGGTCAGGGCCTCAAGTTTCCTTATTGTGCTTGACACTGCCTCACCAGCTCCTTGCTCTGGCTGCTCTTCTGAATGGGAATTCACAGTTTTGCCTCACAGAAGCAAATGGAAAGATTTTTTTTTAAATAGTGCGGACATGGATATGATATATCTAAAGACATTTTTACTTTATTTTCTATGATAAATATGCAATCCTGAATACCAGACTGGATTTTTGTTACTGCTGTAAGGGAAGGAGAAGGGAAGAAAGGATGTTGTCATTGATTTGGTTTTGGTTTTTGATGGTGTATTTTTTTTTTATCTCTCTGCCTTTTTTCCTTTTTTTTTCCCCCACCTCTCTTTCATATTTGGCAGCCATCTTTCTGCCCCTGCCTGAATGGCCTAGATCCAAAACAATGTGAGATGTTTTGGGGTGTGTGTGTGTGTGTGTGAGAGAGAGAGAGACAGAGACAGAGACAGAGACAGAGAGAGGGAGAGAGAGACAGAGGGAGAGAAGGAGAGAGAGAGGGGGAGAGAGAGAGAGATAGAGAGGGAGAGAAGAGAGAGAGATAGAGAGGGAGAGGAGAGGGAGAGGGAGAGGAAAGAGGGAGAGAAGGAGAGAGAGAGAGAGAGACAGAGAGAGAGGGAGAAAGAGAGACAGACAGACAGACAGACAAAGACA
>JAJPUD010000099.1:906808-1021582 GCA_023553655.1 Myrmecobius fasciatus | reverse complement strand
GAGAGAGAGAGGGAAGGAGGCAGAGAGAGGGAGAGGGAGGGAGAGAGAGAGAGGGAGGGAGAGAAGAAGAGAAAGAAAGAAAGAGAGAGGGGGGAAGGAGAGAGAGAAAGAGGGAGAGACAGAGACAGAGAGGGAGAGAGAGAGGGAGGGGGAGACAGGGAGAGAGAGAAAGAGGGAGAGGAGAGAGAGAAAGAAAGAGAGAGAGAGAGAAAGAGAAAGAGAGAGAGACAGAGAGAGAGACAGAGACAGAGAAAGAGGGAGAGAGAGAAAGAGAGAGAGGGAGAGAGAGAGAGGGAGGGAGGCAGAGAGAGGGAGGGAGAGGGAGGGAGAGAAAGGAAGAGAGAGGGAGAGAGAAAGGGAGAGGGAGTGAGAGTGAGCATTCCATGCCAGAGTGGGCTGAGTGCCCTCCACCTTGGCTTCTTTCTTAATGACTTAAGTGCAGCTCACAGGGAAACGGGTGCCCCAGTCCTAACTGTTTTCAGCTCTTAAAAATGAAATAAAAATAAAAGGCACTTTGGCAGAAACCTGCTGGGGAATTTGGCTTAGGCCTAAAGGCTGTTTTATTCACACCCCTCCTCCACCTCCACCCCACCCCTCACTCCCATCTCCATTTCTTTGAAATGGAACACTTCCATTCATCAGTTTCAGACTTTATACCAGCAACCATCCAGACAGATTTTTAGAGCTAAATCTGCTCAGTTTACAACTATCCCTACCCTTCTCCCCACCTCGCTGCACCTCTACCACCCTTCCCCCCACCACACTTCATTGTAGAAATCATCCAGCTCTCCATTAAGTTCATTTATCCCATATTCACTTTCTACCCACACAAACACCACTACCACGTCCACCACCATTCATTCCTGGGGAGCCTTTGTTGTTATTATTTTTAAAAATAATAGCTAATTTTATACAGCACTTTGAGGTTTATAAGGCATTTACATACATTAGCTCTTTTAAACTTCAGCAGGGTGATTCTGCTGCTATCCCAACTTACACCTGCAGAAACTTGAGGCTGAGTTAAGTGACATGCCCAGGGTCACAGGGCTAGTGTATGTCTGCAGCGGGCCTTCCTGTTCTCCATTCCCTCCTCCGTGCTGCCAATAGCATATTGGGTCCAAACTCTTTATTTTTATAGATAAGGAAATTGAAGGAAAAGCAATGAAGAAATGATTTTTCTGGCTCCTACTCAGTCCACTGTTCTTTCTGTTGCCTCACCCAACAGCACAGCCTGTTTCAAGATAGCTTGGAGGATGAGGCAAAGTCCACAAGGGGCATAGGCTATCAGAAAGGAACAATATTAGAGTTTTAGAGCTATAAAGAGCCTTTGATCTCAGCTAGAACAGCCACCTTAAATTGATAAATGAGGTCATTTAGGTGAAGAGATTAATTGATTTGTCCTGGAGTCCTACAACTAGTTAATAGTACATCTACGACAAGTTAGGATTTGGCCCATGTAGCCCTGGGTTCTTACTATGACTCTGTACTGTCCCTTTTAAACAGAGCAGTAAGTTTAAAATGGCGTCTGAATAAACCCATAGAAGTTTCTGAGAAGTTTCCTGGGATCCACTTTCAAAGAAAGCCAAGAAAATTAATGCAATGATGAACTATATTAGGACAATGCAGGTTTCCAGGAATGAGGATTTAGCTCTGTTTTACAGAGCACATCTGCACTGTTGTGTACATTCCTGGGAGCCACATTTTAGGAAGGATGTGAAGAATTGAAAGTGTTCAGTGGAGGGCAACCCAAGATGGTCATGGCTAGAGCTAGAACTATCAACAGATCTTGGGGTATTTAGTCCAATACCTCCCCCATCTTATAAATAAGGAGACTGCCATAGGCAGGATTTGAACTCAGCATTGAAAGTTTTCAAATTCATACCATAAAGGAAATCAGTTGAAAGAACTGTGGTTATTTAACTTAGAGAAGTCAAATTCATGATCACTGTTTTTAGCTATTTGAAGGGTTTTCATATGAAACCTTAACTCTTCTTGGCACTAGAGAACAGAACTAGAGAAGCATGTTTAGGTTTGAAGTCAGAAAAAACATTTTTAAAAATCAGAGCAATCCAAAAATGGGATGTCCAAGGGATACCTTGGACAAAGTGGATTCTTCTCCTTGGAGGCCTCTGAAGTAATGGCTCTATGACCACATGCTTAGTATAGTAGAGAAGAACTTTTTTCCCAGCTGAACTAAATGGCCACTGAAGTGCCTTTTAACAATGAAATTCTATGATTCTGTGATCCCTAGTGAATAGGATTCAGTGGGGGGAAATTGAGAATGGACACCATGGAAACATCACATATCCCAGGAGACACAAATATTTCAGAGAAATTGGCACATCAAATTTTCCCCCTTTATTAAGGTAGATGGCTCTTGTCACAAAATATGAAAAGGAAACTTGCCACAGACTCAAGATAATAGCAACAACAATAGTGGTAATAGCCAACATTTATAAAGTCTTTAAGATTTGCAAAGTGCTTTACGAATATTACCAAATTTTATTCTCACAACACTATTATTACCCCCATTTTGCAGATGAGGAAAGTGAGGCAGTTCGAGGATGAGTGGCTAGCTCAGGGTAAGGGCAGTAGTGTTGTCCTGACTCCAGGTCCAGTGCTCTGTCCAGTGTGCCATCTCTAAAATATTTAACCAGCATTTATTAAGTGCCCACTGTGTGCCAGAAATTCTGATTGGGGACAAAAAAAAAAAGGCAAAAAAAAGCCCCTGCCTTCAAGGACTTCAGAATCCAGTGGGGAATTAGAATATGTAAACTTGTACAAGATGTCTATACAAGATAAATTGAAGATAATCAAGAGAGGGAAATCATTAACATTTAGGAAGACTAGGAAAAGTGGGATTTTGCTGGGACTTAGAGGAAGTCATTAGGTAGAGAGCATTCCAGGCATGAGGACTGCCAGTGAAAATGCATTAAGTGAGGAGGTGAGTGTCTTGTACAAGGAATAACAAAGATGTTATTGGATTGTAGAGCATATGGACAGAAATAAGATGTAAGAAGAATGGAAAGGTAGGAAGCTGGCCAGGTTGTAAAGGGCTTAAAAGCCAAACAGAGGCTATTACATTTGATCCCAGAGGCAAGAGGAAACCTTTGGATTTGATTAAATAGGTGAGTGACATGATCAGATGTGTGTCTTAGAATCATCTTTCCTTGGGCTTGTCTTCTGTCATCCAGGGCAATCCAAGCACATTAGCAAGCCTGGCCCCAGTGAATGGCTTGGGAAGTTTCCTCTTCCCATATCTTCCAGGAGTCCCACCCAAACACAAGAAGTTAGCTATCTAAGATGCTTTTTATAATTTCTTTGGAGCAGTATTTCTTGTCAAATAACAGCACCCCGGGGAAGTTCCTCAAAAAGTATGAAGAATAAACATGGACCCTGGACCTCCCAACCAATCCTTGAACCCATTAGCCATCTTCTAATTTCTGAAGGGTAGTAAGCAGGGTTAGACCATGGCCATGCAGTCTGAAATATGTGGGATATGTGGGCAGCAAGAAAGGGTTTTAGTGAGCCCAGAAGGGATAGTGGTCCCCCCAAAAGGAGTAAGCATAAGACAGGCATTCCTAGGAGTGCTTAGCATGACCACTAAGCATTGACAGTGGGACGGAATAGATTGCAGGAGCCTGTGAAAGCTAAGCTCTCAATCTCCCATCTAATCAAAACAGGTATTGCTATCCTATCCTGATTAAAAAAAAAAAAAAAAAAAAACAGCCAATGCTAAGTGGTTAGGAGGTGTCTGTCTGCTAATGACCTGCAGCTTCAGTCTGATTCCTGTACACATTCATTCCCTTACCTCTTGTCTGAGATGCTGCCAGAAACATGCCCTGGACACAAAGGGTTGAGTAGCTCTCTCATTTTTGTTTTTGTTTTTCTATGATAGTTCAGATTCTGATAGGGAGACATGGTAGCCCACTTGAATATAGAGCTGGCGTCAGTGTCCGAAAAACCTAGAATCAGTTTTCACCTCCATCCTATACTGACTGTGACCCAGAGCAACTGACTTAATCTCTCAGTTCCCAAGACAACTTCTGAGACTCTTTAAATTTTTTTTTTTTTTTTTTTTTTTTTTGCTTTTTGCTGAGGCAATTGGGGTTAAGTGACTTGCCCAGGGTCACACAGCTAGGGAATGTTAAGTGTCTGAGACCAGATTTGAACTCAGGTCCTCCTGACTTCAGGGCTGGTGCTGTAACCACTGCGCCACCTAGCTGCCCCCTGAGACTCTTAAATTTCAAAGGAGATCCTGACCAGGGAGTTTTCTCCCCCGGGAGTTCCCAATAACAGTGAAATTACAGATCCAGTTTAAAAATTATTCTGATGACTGTTTTTTGCAAAGCAGAGGAGACAGGGAAAAAGATATTTCACAGTAGCATTCTCTAGTTACAGGACTATAAGCTATAGCAGGTAGCAGATTAAATTTAGAGCAGCTCAGTATAAATTGACTTCTCACTCCTCAGGTGACCCTTCTTTGTGGTCTGGTTTGCCTAAAAACCCAAATGCTTCAATTTTTGACATCACAATTTTAAATCACACACAGTGTGCTGGTACTTTCTGTGGCTTCCCTGAGAGTCCTTTGTCCTGCCCCTGTCCATGGTGACAGGTCTTACAAACTCTGGATTCGGATGGAAATATGTCCATTTCCTCTAAGTGTTTCTCAAGGGGGTAAAAAAAGGTAAAAGCATTTTATCTGCTGGTTGAGTAAACAGATTGCCTGACAATGTCTTGCTCATTAGGGCAAATGTGCATTTTTTTTAAAAAAATGTAGTCTTGATGCCAAATCCTTTTTAGTTTCCTTTTTCTTTCTTATTTTTTTTTGTTTGTTTTTTTAAACCAGAGAGAGAATTTGACCCAAATAAACACTGTGGAGTATTGGATCCTGAGACAAAGAAACCTTGCACAAGATCACTCACCTGCAAGGTATTTCTCTTTCCATAAAACAATACTTCCTGCTCTTGCTGGGGTCGGCTGTCGAAATGTTTGCATGTCACTCTGCACGCGGCAGGGTGTGGAACTTCGACACGACCCCCGGCTGTTCTTTGTAGGGAAATGCTTTCTTCTCTTTCAGCAGAGCAGAATGCCTGCCTCCAGCAGGCTGGCGTTTTAAGGGGGAAAAAATAGGCTTCCCTTGTTACTTGTGAGGCCAGACACTAAGTCATATTTATAGGCACTCACTGGCACTGTTCTAAACCCTGCTCCATTCTTATGTATGCAGCAACAGCCACACTGCTGAGGGCAAACACTGTAGTAAAGATGCATTGCCTGGAATCCAGCAACACCTGGTGGATAGTTGACCAAAAGCAACTGTCATTGGGCAACCAAAGGCTCCAGTTAGCATCCTGAATGGAGAGAGGAGCTCTTCCCCTTCTCTGTACTGGGGCTCTGTTGTATTGGGACAGTGAGCCAGCCTGCCTTTGCCATGAATTATGGTGTAAATCTAGCTCCCTCATGTTGCTTTTTTCAGCAAGGTTGATTGGATGGTGTCCATTATATGAAAGTTGTCATTTTATGCCATTTTTAGATAAAGCTTCCACTTCCCAGAGATATACATATTGGGCACAGTTTAACCTAGCACTTGGAGTACTGTTTGCATCTTTATAGCCGCAGAAAGCCGTTGCCTGAAAGTTGACTTTTCAGCATCTTTTAATTTCTTTGAATTGCAATTTCAGAAATAGAGGGAGTGGGGAAGCAGGTGTATGTGCTGATCAAAAAAGCTGCTCTTTTGATCCTCCTTTTCTTTTAGACACATTCACTTAATCATCGGAGGGCAGTCCCTGGCCGGAAAAAGCAATTTGACATCCTTCTGGCTGAACACAAAGCTCGGTCTAGGGAAAAAGAAGTTTCTAAAGACAAAGAGCATCTCCCATCATCAACAAGGGAAACACATCAGAACCAGCCTATACCAGCACAAGACTCTCTTTTGGGATCTTCATTGAACTCTGGGCCAGAACTGAAAGTAGCATCTCCTGCAAAATGCAGACCACCTAATTCTGTACTTTCTAGGTAAGTCTCCACCTTGGGAATATCTTTGTTATGGTATAATTCCTTGATAGTGTTTCTGATGGCACACAATTCCATATCCCATTGTATGTATTTCAGTGTAGCAAAATGCAATCCATTAGAGAGTTCTTGCTTCCTTTTTCCAGATGGAAGTCATTAGTTGTTTATCTAGTCATCTGCTGGTTGTCATCTTTGTTATAGATGGCAGAAGAGAGAATAAAACAGAACACTAAACACATGTATTGTTCAGACAATCTGTATCCTAGCCAGCAAAATTCCCCAGTCAATCAGGTTAAAATGTAATAGGGAATTGATGAACAAAAAAGAATACAACATAGATGATGTTAATTTGTAGTTTTCTAAATCAATATGCATCCCACAGAGGTCTCTTTCTATTTGAGTTTGATACTGCTGCTTTAGACCAATAAGAATATAGGCTAGGCCATTTCAAATTAGCATCAATTAATCAAGCTTTTCTTGAAGTCTTTGGGATTTTCCCAGAAGTAGACTGAAATGAAAACTATGAGAGAAGAAAATATCCTCCTCAAAGTTCTTTCTACACAGAAGACTAATTTCCCTCTTTTAAAACCTTGCTCTTGGAAGCAATTAATTCACTCTGGTTGGGCTCCATTTTGCCATCTTCGACAAAAATAAGAGAATATGATATATGGAATTAAAACTCATTCAGATTTTTGAGAAGTTAAAGATCTACAAATTTTTTTTTGCTTTGAGAAATCAAGTGCTATTTTGAGTATCAAAGTGATTTCTATAAAAGTCACTAATTAACTTGCTGCTTATGAGGGCTTGGGTATAGGAAGCAAATGAGTATAAGTAAGTTCAGTTAAGGGTAGGAAGAGGGTTGTGTTTTGTTGTTGTTGCTTTTAAAGAGGGAAAAAACTATAAGAAAAGCATTTTTGATAGTTGTTAGACAATCAGCAATTCCTCTATATCATTTATCTTATTTGGGGGCTTGTAGTTGGTCCAGTGCGACTGGTTGAGTTGAGTCTCTCTGTCTGAATGGGAAAATATGATACTGACCTAAGGCTCTGGACAATAGTGGAGTCCACAGTGATACTAGCTTGATATAGGCCCATATTATTATTACTGAAATCAGCAACAGCAGTAGCAGCAGGTTCATCATTCATTATAGCTGTCCATTTGCATGGCACTTTCTAAGTGTCTCCTGCTTTGCAATCATTTTTTTATGCTCTTTACCATAAACCTGAATTTGGTCTGGTCTTATTGTCACTCTTACACAATGAGAAAACTGTTTCATACCTTCAGGTTAGATCCTGGTCTTCTCTCTCCCTTCTCCCACACTCCATTTTGTCTATTAATATGCCCGTTTCTATAGCACTCTTCCAAGAAGGAAAATTTGTGCTTGTGCTCAGTCCTCAGGCTCATCATGAGCATGTGTACTCATATGTGTGGAATGTGGATGTCTGTAGTTAGGCTTGTGCAGTCCCTTCTTTCTTCATTTTTCATTGTATTTTCATTGTAAATTTGTGTTTTTGAGGAAACTGCATATGTTCATGTTTTCTTAATCCAGTGACTAGGGTTGTAAGCAAATATGGCAGAAATGATTGGAGGGGACAAGATAAAGGCATATCATTGGAAATGCAGGGATAATTAGCACAGTTCCAAAGTTATCAATCTCATTTTAAATAAACTATTCTCAAAGTTAATATAGGAAAGAAAAGCACTGACCCAAACTTATTATCAAGCTCATGGAAGCAGGGCTTCCTATAAAATGTTCAAAGTTGTGAACAGAGTTCCATGCTGCAAAAGACAAGAAGACTAAGTATACATAAAGAAAATTTGGTGTTATAATCAAGTAAAGCTTACAAATGATCTGATACTTATTATTGGTTGGCACAGTAGTTATGGCATATCTTATACAAATAGTAATTCTGATAAATATAAATAATCAGTATTCCTTTTATATAGCTAACTAGTTTTTTTTTTTTATTTTTTCCTCTCTTCATTAATTCTGTGGTATCTATAAAATAATTATTGGTTTTCCTTGATTTCATGTACAATTTAATCTTAATTGTATTCATACACAAACACATTCATTAAAAGAATTTTAATTTCTGGAATTTCTGAAAAACAGTTTCAGAATATTCAGAATTTTCTGTGTCCAGCTCCTCTCCTTTCCCTTATGTTCCAGAGATAAAGTTTTCTGTATTTTTACTGCTGTGTTCATTCATCTTTCCTTTGTGCCGCAAACCGAACTAAGAAATCTTTGAAGATCAGAACCTAGAGCTTCCTCTTCCACATCCCAAAGTTATACCTAACTGTCCTTGGTACTGAAACACTCAAGGTAGAAACTCCATGGCATGAGGCTTGTGTAATAGCTAGGGAGATGGTAAAAATCAACTTGACAGAATAATTTGTGGTTAGTAAGGCAGGGCCCACTAGATTCTGCTGTTACTACAGTCTTTAAGAGTACCTCTTTATGAACCATTAAACCCAATTTGACAGCAATATGCCAGTCCTACCTGCTGAACACTTGGACCAGCCTTCTACATAGGGTGATCTCTAACTGGTGAGTTGGTGAGCCATCCTTACCAGGTATTGGGGATTCCTCTAAATCAATACTGCTATAAAGAACCAGCTCTCTTATTTACTAGCTATGTTTTCTCAAGGCATTTCTCTCTGTGTTTTCTGTTCTTTTAATTTGAAATAATAATCTTTGCCGTTCCTACTTTTCACACAATTGTTGTATCACATAAATTATGAATGTGGAAGTGTGATACAAGTATGAAAGGGGACAATGATGATATTTACACATCAGCAATGGTAGAGTATAAATAGAGCACTGGGCCTGGAGTCAGATAATTTTAATTCAAATCCCTCCTCAGGTACTTATTAGCTGTGTGTCTTTGGACAAATCACTAAACTGCCTGCCTCAGTATAAAAAAAAAAAAAAAAAAAAAAAAAACTGTAAAATGAAGATAATAGCCCCCACCTCTACAGGTTGTTGTAAGGATCAAATGAGATAACATTTATAGAGCAGTTGGTACAGTACCTTGTACCTATTAGGCATGCTATAAATTCTGGCTATCATTATTACCATGTTATATATATACACTCATTTTCCCCTTTAAAAAAGAAATGTGGCTCTTAACAAAAGTATTGAAGGCCTGTGAGATAGAATTTGAATCTAGATCTTCTTTCTCCTGCTCTCTGATGCCCTCTGCAGCTGAATTATCTCTACAGCCCTGTTCAGATTTCGGCCTCTCTGGGCCTCTGCATCTGTACAGGGAAGAGATTGGGTTGGAGGATCTCCACATCCCTTTCCACTCTAAATCTATTATTCTATCAACAGCTTCATCAAATTTCCTTTCTCTCCCTTTCTCCATGTTTTGGTTATGTTGTCCTCAAATTTCTGTCAAAGTCCTCTGGAAAAAGCTGGGTAAGCTACTTTTCTCTAGGTTTCCTTGAACCAAGCTGGACAAAGTCTTAAAATGGTAGGGATAAATGGAAGCTAAAGTGTATAACTCCTTCACAACTTCTCCAGGCCAAAACCTGGCTCTCTACCACTGTCTCCCACAAGCCCTGCCTTTCCTGATAAATAAAGTGGCTGTAAATGCCCCCATTTCAGCTTCAGGACCCTGTCTTTGTCTCTGTTCTAGAAGAATAGCTAGTATGATGATGGTTAAAGAGCATTCTGCACCTAGCAAGAATCTTTCTCACCTGCTCCCAAGTCTCCCCTTGGAAAGAATATGCCTAAGAACTTAAGAAAAAAGAAATGGTCCCTGTTTTTCTCTCCCCATTTACAGACCATTTATATGCAAGAGCACACATGAGGATATACCCACTGCCTCTATTAGCTCAGGGCAGAAGTACCACTAAGTAAATAAAAAGGCTTAAAAAGTTCACAGTTCACTTGTGATGATGCTTCATGAGATGGCCACATCATAATTTTTCTTCAAAGAATTATAGTTATATAGCTGGAATGGACTTCAAAGGCCACCTAGTCCAACCTTTCCTATTTTACAGATGAAGAAACTAAGGCCCAAGGTCACACAGATAAGCCTTAATGGTCAGGGTTTGAACCCAGATCCTCTGACCCCAAAGCCAGTGTTCCTTCCATTGTAATCATACAGCATCCCCTTGCTTTGCAAGTGACCATCCTGTTTACCTTTAACCACATACAAGTAAATACAAGTTTTGTGATTGGGGGTTTCAAGAAGACTAACAGAGTGATTTATTTCCTTGTGTTTGACCTTTTTGCTCCTAGTGTGATAGAGGCTATATTTTCCTAGTCATGGAAAAGGGATGCTGGTTAATAATAAACCAAGTTATTTTTTGTAGTAAGCCAGAAAAACCCTGAGGGGCTTTTCTTTTAAAACAACTATCTCTTCAGAGCTCTAATTCCGAATCGCACCCATAAAACCAGGTCAGATTTCAAAGAAAAAAAGGAATTCGTGATAAAAAGGGAAAGGAAAGGATACAAATGAACAGCATTTAGCATTCTCCTGGGACTTGAAGGGACGAGCATGGAAGAAAACAATAGCAAGAATTCCACTCTCAAAAACTTCCTGTCTCCTTCCCTCTTTCCTTATTCCCTTTAGCCACCTGGTGAAAGAGAGTAAGAGGTAAGGAGATGGTTACAAATTGAATAAATCTTCCCTTAGGAGGAAAAAAAGCCTTTTACTAAGATAGTTGGGTCTGCTGGTGCTTTGGAAGAATCCAGTGCTGTACAGCATTTGTTTTGGCCTTTTTGGGGGGATGACGGAGAGGAGATAGTGTTTTGTTTTATTTTTTTAAACAAGCTTATTCATAATCTAGATTGGAATGGCTTTTATTTGCGTTAATGAATTTTTTGGCTAAAGCTTGTCACTGAGCAGAACTTGCCATACAGAGCCATTTATGCTTAATTAAGAAAGCAACAGTTAAGTCACGTGGGACTTGATACTTTAAAAGACATTTGGTTGATAGGAGCCAGTAGCATCATCTGAGCAGGCTTTTTTTTCATACCAGTATAATATCAGTACCATAAAGAAAGGGTTTAGCCACAGAGAAAATGCTGGGAGGGGTGTAGTCTTTCCTTGTTCATTTGTTTTGCTTTCAACTACTTTTCCACTAAGTCTTGTTCCCAGTTCCTCACAGGAGCTCCAAAGACTGCTGAAATCATTGGTCCAGACCTTATCCCCTTAGATATAAATAAAATAATAAGTTTGTTCTCCATAGATTCATTTAATAATTCATTTTGATTGGTTCTGATTATAATTGAAGTTGGAAAACAAATTTCCTTTAAAATTGATTTCTTGTTGTGTGAAGGATTTTATTTGTCAGCTAGTAAGGATTGCACCAATGATTTCAATGGTTTGTGGAATTCCTAGTGACAGACATCCTCTACCAATTTTTCTGTAACTTAGTCTTAGAAGAATAGTGGTTTTTTAAGCTAGAGTCCTTAGGACCCTAAGGGATCAATAGATGAATTTCAGGAGGTCCATAAACTTGAATGAGAAAAAAAATACCTCTTTATTTTCTTTAACCTTTGTTGAAATTTAGCATTTTGTTCAACTACATACATACATACATATATATATATATATGTATTTAATTATTCTGAGAAGAGATCTGTGAGCTTTATCAGACTGCTAAATAAGTCTATGGCATAAATAAAAGGTTACAAATCTCTGTCTGAGAGAGAACTACAGGAAAATCCCCTGACTTCACAGTACCTTCAGGAAATTCTCAGAAAGTACAAGTTGCAGAGAAGTTGCTAATGTGTAGTAGTGAAGGAAGTTTCTACATCAGGAATTCCCTATATGGATGAAATTAATTAACCAACTGATTCTTCTACACACCCTCACCGAAAAAGTGAGGATAATGAAAATTGCCATTACCTTCTTTTTCTGAAGTATTATAAAGATGTATAATGTGATCGCTTAGAGGACAATCTTAACAAATACAATATATGATTATTCAGGCTTTGTAAAATTGACTAAAAATGATGTTATTGTTTAATCTCTCTTTTACCCCTTAGACCATCATCTGCAAATAGCGTAAATAGCAGCACATCTTCAAATCACAGTGGATATGCACCAGAACTGCCACTACCCTCAATTGGAGGAGATCTAGCCAGCCGATTATCCAGTGATGAAGGGGAAATGGATGGAACAGAAGAGACAGAGAAGTTAGATTGTCATTATTCTTCACATCATCCTCGACCTCTTGGGGTAGGTTTCTTCGTGTCTCTATCTTCCCTTTTTCTGCTGGGTTTCCTGATCTTCAGTTCCCATCATCCCAAAACTCCTAGGTACAATGAGAAGCCAATGGCAGCAAGAGTTTTTGTGTCTGGGGAGTGTGCTAGCTCTTGAAGTTGAATAGTTACCATAAAAACACCCTTGAAAATCTCATAAGGGAGAAAAAGAGCTGCAGACTGATTATGATCCTGTAAACTGCTGAGTATTTGTGGTCCACCTTGAAGCAGTAACATTTGAGGAATGGTATTTATGTAAGTGCACTTGTGTGCTGAACCCATGGCCTCATCCATCTAAAAACGGAGCATCGGCTTTCAAGGGCTGTTCTCACCCATCTGCTCAGAGAACTCTGACTTAGCAGTACCTCAGTCTGGCTGCTCTGGTTAGTTTTCTTCCCTGTTGCTTCTAAATTTTATTATTATTAGTAAGCGTGACCATATGGCACCAGAATCAAGGAAGCTGTAGATGTCTAGGAAGTGGGGGAGGAAGGATTATGTCAGCGTGAGCTGATAAAAGGCAGCTCTTAGAACCCTCAGCAACATTTTTTAAATAAAGAAAGCCATTGAAAATTGAGGTGATGGTGGTGGTTGTGCAATAGTTCAGCTGTGTCCAACTCTTCCTGACCCCGTGAATCATAACAAAGCAATGAGTGGTCTGCCGTTTCTTTCTCCAGTGGATAAAGGCCAACAGGATTAAATGACTTGGCCAGGATCACACAGCTAGTAAGTGTCTGAGGCCGGATTTGGATTCAGATCTTCCCGACTCCAGGCCCACTGGGCTTGCTAGCTGCCTCAAGTGGTCTCACACAAAATGGAGACTTTCATTTTTGACATGTGAATATTAGAAAAAGACTCACAGAAGTAATGGTAGTTACTCTTGGTGGGTGAGAATGTAATAGATTGTGTGATTCCACTGCCCTCTTCCAGCCATCCTGTGGTCTATATGGTACTTGGAAAGAATGATAATTTGACAAATATAAGGGCTCCAGAATTGAGTTAGCTGACCAGGATTGCAGCGAGGGAAGGCTTCTTATTTGTTATTTGGACCAAATTGTTTCTTCCTCTTTACGGTGAGAATATTGACCTAGATCACAACTTCTTAAACTTTTTTCACTTGCCACCCCTTTTTGCCCAATAAATTTTTACCCAACCCCAGATATATAGGTACATAGAATTTATAGTAAATATAAATATTTACTGTTTTTTAAAAAATCATAATTTCACAACTCCTGAATTCAGTTATTCAATAACCCAGATGGGGTTACAACTCCCAGTTTAAGAAGCTTTGGACTAGGTAACCTCTATAGTCCTTTCCAGACTTAAATAATTAACCCTGTAATCTGTGATTTTATTCATGTGAGGAACTTTGCTACTCATATAATAGCCCAAGACTTTGCCACTCAGCCAGCAGGCCAAGAGTATGAGACCAGAGGTATCCCTACCTCTGAGAACTTCCTAGTAGGCCTGAACCAGATAAAAATGTAATCTGGAAATGTTTAACAAATAAATAAAAACACAAATACAAAAAACCCCACACAAATAAAAACACAAGTATAACAAGTCAATAATTTGAGGTTTTTGAAATCAATATGTGGACAGCATGGATCTGTTTCTATTTGAATTTCACTCCACTGGGTCAGAGCATTCACAAATTTTGATAATCAATCAAAATTCATCATAATTTAATGTAGAAATTTTTCATGAATAGCCTCAGATTTGGAGCATAGTAAAATTTGAATGCCCCCCCCCCCAAAAAAAAATACCCAGGAACAACAAAAGGAAGTTTTCCCACTTCCTCCTGAGAATTGTTCATAAGATGTGTTGATTTCCAGGAAGAGTTTCCAGTATAAGAACTGAGCCAGTACTATGTATGGGATGAAGGCCAAAGAGCTGTTGGAAGTCCCAAAGGAAGGGAGAAAAGCTAAATTTGAATTAAAGAATCATTTGCAAACTTACCTAAGCTTTTGACTTAGCCAAATGTTACCTTTTCACAGTCTCTCTTCTCCTTCTATTGGTTTTCTTAAGATTTCTAATGTTATAATCAAGTAGTATTTATTAAGCAGCTTCATCCATATATTTCTAGCTATATGTTTCAAATTAATCAATCTAGTCATCAAGAAAAGGACCTACTATGTGCCAGTCACTCCATTAGACACTGGGGATAGAAGTACAAAGAATGAAACATTCCCTTCTCACAATGAGTTTACATTCTAATGGAAGATACAAGTATGTATGAATATAAAAACATAAAGTTAATAAATCTATATTAAATAGTTCATTACAAAATAGTTTGGGAGAGAGAGCATAGGGACTGGAAGAATATAAAGACTTCATGCAGCAAACAGTACCTGAGCTGCATCTTAAAAGAAGAAATGAATTCTCTGAGGCAGAGGTAAAGTAGAAGTACATTCTAAGCATGAAATGAAAGACAGAATGTTGTGTGTTTAAAAAAAAAAGAGAGAGAGGGAGAGATTTGGCCATAAAAGGTTTTCCAAAAATAATCTTATTGATGGGATGTTTTCTCCCTAGATTGGTCCTTTGGCATAATGCCTTTATGCACTCCTACTTTTGACTTTCTTTTCCCAAAAAGTGGTAGCATCTCAAAAGTCATCAAAGAGAACTCAAAAGATCCTCTAGAACAAGCCTTTTACCACATTTCTGATGAATGATCATCTCTTTGTGAAGTCGGAGATTAAGAATTCACTCTTATTATGACAAACCACTATACTAATCAGGAAATATTGCTCTATAATTAGCTTAAATGTGCTTGTTTGAAAATTTGACCTATCATTCCTAATTCTGTCCTTAGGTGATTGATAGTAAAGATTACAGAATTCCAAAGTTGGAAGGGACCTCTGAAATCATCTATTCAAACCTGAAATCCATTCTTGGTCCTATTTTACAGCATCTCCAACAAGTGGTCATTCAACATTTACTCAAACCTGTCACCTACCCGGAGATTGCATTCCACTTTTAGGTAGTGGAATTGTGGAATTGTTAGAAAAGTTTCTCTTTATATGAGCCAAAATCTGCCTGTCGTAACTTTGCCCAGAGCATCTAGACCAAAAAAATTAAAAAGTCTAACCCCTCATCTATACAATCAAGTCCTTCAAGTACTAGAACACAGCTACCATGTTCTAAGTCTTTTCTTCTTCAAGATAAATATCCTCATTTCCTTCAACTAGTTCTCATATAGCATAGTAAGACCTCTTTTCATTTGTATATTGCCCTCCAGATAGGATGATCTTCAACTTATGAATGTGCTTCCTAAAATGTGGCACCCAGAAGTAAACACAGTACCCCAGATGTGCTGACCAGAGCATTACAAGTAGAATGGGATCATCGGCTCTTGTCTTGAACTCTATACCTTCCACTACTGACTCATTAAGTTTGCAGTCTCCCCCGATTCGATATTTTTCCACATGACTAAGCTTACCTCTGCTATCTTGTAGTTGTAAAATTGATGACTTGAACCTAAGAATAGACCTTTACATTTACTATGGTTTAATTTGTCTCCATCATTTTAATCTGTCAGGATTGTTTTGGATCTTAACTCAATTATCTGTTGTGTGAGCTGTCCCTTCCATCTTCAAATCAGCTGTAAATTTAATAGCCACACCATTGATTGCTTTGTCAAAGTCACTAATAAAACCAAAGTTCAACCAGAACAATTCAGCCTTGTAAAAGAAATCTAATGTATTTTATACATGAGAGCCCTCCAAATATCTAAAGATAGCCATCTTGTATCTCCCCCTATCTCCCAGGCTCTCTAGATATACTGGATTGCTATACTGTAACTGTATTCATTCTGGGAACTCATAGTTATCAGTGTAGCATAAGATGTTTTTTGATTAACTAAAATCATGTGAGTTTTTTTGTTTGCCAGGTAACACTGTTGGCTAATCTTGAGCTTCTGTGGTACTAAAATACTCCAATCCTTTACTCACAAACTGTTGTTCAACAGAGTTTCCCCATTTTGATCTATAAAGTTGTTTTTTTTAATCCTGTTCATAAAAGATCTTTACATGAGATATAACAAAATGGTTTTCTCCAGTTATTATAAGGTTTGGCTCAGTTCAGCCTGTATTTATGCAGCTTCTGCTCTATATAAACATTGATCTATCATGAAGAATATAAAGAAAGAAAAGAGCATAGACCCTAACTGTGATGAATTTAGAGCATAGGTAGGGTTATGAAACAGATAAAACACATACATAATTCTAAGGCAACGTGGTGATATGAGAGGAAGACTGAAGATATTCACCAGGAAAAACATAGAAGAGGCACATCATACATAGGCATTGGGGAATATGTAGGCTAAGGATTGGCCAAGAAGATGGGAAAAGGGCAATCTAAACAGAGAAGACAAATATGGAAGGAAAGGACAGAATGGGAAGATATGGAGACAAATGAACATGTCTTTGATGTGGGTTTTGAAGTTGGCTTTAGGGGAAAAAAATGAGAAGTAAGAAGAGAAGAGAAGGCCAGTAAGAAGACTGGCCTGGTGAATTAAAATGGCCCTGCTGGGAAGTCATAAGGGAAAAGATTGCACAAGACAGCTTAATACAGAGGATAGAGTCCCAGTGGGGCCAATCAAATCCCAGTTCTGAATGTGGGACAGTGGGCAAGTCAGTGAACCTGTTTCTTCATCTATAAAATGCACCCAGTACCTACCTTGTAGAGGTTTGTTATTATTGTTTTGAGAATTAAATTAGGTATATAGAAAGCCCTTTGTAAACTTTAAAACACTCTATAGAGCAGGGATTCTTTTTTTTTCACTTATTTGTATTTTATTTTTTTCAATTACATGTAAAGACAGTTTTCAACATTCATTTTTGTAAGATTTGGGGTTCCAGATTTTCTCCCTCTTTCCTGTTCCTCTCTTCAAGACAGCAAGCAATCTGATATAGGTTGTACATGTATAATCATTTTAAACATATTTCCATATTAGGTTGTGAAAGAAAGATCAGAACAAAAGGAAAAAACCACAAAAAAGAAAAAAAGAGAGAGAGAAAATAGTATCCTTTGATCTGTATTCAATCTCTGTAGTTCTTTCTCTAGATGTGGATGGCATTTTCCATCCCAAGTCTATTGGAATTATCTTGGATCATTGTATTGCTGAGAAAAGCTAAGTCTGTCATAGTTGATCATCACACAATCTTGATATTACTGTGTACAATGTTTTCCTGGTTCTGAATACTTCATTCAGCCTCAGTCCATGTAAGTCTTTCCAGGCTTCTCTAAAATTCACCTTAGAATAGAGATTTTTAACATGTTTTATGTATCATGGACCCCTAGCGCACTCAGGTGAAACCTATGGACCTTTTTTCAGAATAGTGTTATTAAATGCATACAATAAAGTAGAGGGGGATTACATAGAAAACCAAGTATGTTGAGATAGTTACCAGAATATATATATATATATATATATATTAATACCTGAACCCAGTTTTGAGAACCCTTGATATAGAAACATTATGGTATAGTATATGGAGTATTGAAATTGGAGCCAGGAAGACCTGAGTTCAAATCATTCCTCCACTATTTCTCAGCTGAACCAAGCTGCCTCTTACAACTTTTCTTCTCATTGCCACCCAGTAGGATCCTTCTGGTCCAAGATCAGGATTTGCATTTGGATCTGATAAGGTTACAAAGTTACAAAACTGTGTTTAAGAAACATTCATTGCCAGCCCTGAAGTCAGGAAGACCTGAGTTCAAGTGTGACCTCAGACATTTAACATTTCCTAGCTATATGACTCTGGGCAAGTCACTTAACCCCAATTGCCTCAGCCACCACCTCACCACTCCCAGGGAAAAAAAAAAAGCACTCAGCTGACTGTGGGTTAACTGGACTTCATTACCTACTACACCCATCTATGCCTTTGTACGTTTTCAGGTCAGGCTCTGGTGAATTTTAGCCTTTAGTTGTGCAGACAGCTCTAATGTGGCCTGATGCTAGATTTGTATCTAGGTTTTTGCAGAAAACCTGGATCTCACATTGAAGCAAAATGGAGATGTTTTTTGCTGTTAGTACTATTTGCTTCTTTATTTCAAGTGAGATTGTGCCCAAGAGTATATTTATGCAAATGTTGCTTTCTCTCTACAGTTTATATTAGCTTATTAACCTGTAATTAAAATTAAAATGTTTTGTTTCAGTTTTGTTCATTTGGGAGTCGCCTCATGGGACGAGGGTACTACGTGTTTGATCGGAGATGGGATCGCTTTCGATTCGCGCTAAACTCTATGGTAGAAAAACACTTGAATTCACAAATGTGGAAGTAAGTGAAAATTTCCTATGCAGCATAATGCTACATTTTCCTTTCTGTCTGAATAAGCAGCATTGTGACATAGAGGATAGAAAGCCAGCCTCAGAACCAAAAAGCTTCATATCCTGCCTTTGACATATACTGGCTCTGTCTCTGGACACATCATTCCATCTGTCAACATCCTAGGCAACTTTCTAAGACTAGGGATTGCAGAGAATATGCCAAATTGCATTGGTGAAGGAGTTCCCTGTGAAGTCACAGGTTCAGCCCCTAGGCTAGACATACATACACACATTCATATATACATATATATACATACACATATATATCACAAATCTCTGTAAGATAGGTCCTCAGCAAAACGAGGATGGGGTAAAATAGGACTCTTGGTCTTCCAGCCTCCCGTTAGCTCTTCCTACCATCTTGGTGTCTGATCCTTTCTAATCCCCCAGTTCCTGTCCTGTGTTCTATTAATTTGGAAATAAGTCAGATAATAGATATTGAGAGTTAAGGTGTTGGTGTCTAAGGCTTACTATTTCCCAAGGTTATCTGGATTTTAATAAGGAGTTCTTAAAAAGGGGGGAAGAAACCCAGCACATAAAACCCCAAAGGAAGAAAGCTATCCGGGTTGACTAGCAGGCAGAGGAGGTCCCAAGAGGTTCTGTTCTAGAACATGAGCTGCATAGACTCACTGGTGGTGGTTCTTCATTCTCAAAGGGACAAAATGGCATCATCATGTTAGGGTCACGGTACAATGTGCCCTACTGTGGCTCTTCAGACCAATGGGAGATTAGACAACCCTACTACAGATCAGACACAAGTAGTCCATATGAATGTTAGGAGTAGCAATGTCTCTCAATTGCACTTTTGAACTACTGTAATTCTGTTTGTGGGTACGTCAGTACCACAGATCTTCTGTCTTTATGCCCAAGTATCATGGTCTATAATTCTGATGAAAATGATACTTAAGTTTTTGCTCAGTGAATTTTCTCCATATAAGCCAAACCAAAATATCCAGGAATATTTCCTGGATAAGGCTTCTTCTTCAGTCTAACATTTTTCTTTTCTCAAGCCCAATCTAAAAAGAACTCGTGTCTCCTTTTTACATTGTACCCTCTTAAAAGAAAAAAAAAAACCAAATCTGATTTCCCATGAGGTGCCAGCTGAACTAAACAGTCTATATCACATATTGTGAGCTATGGTCTGAATGTTAATATATTTGTAAGGAAGGAAAGGAAACAAAAGACGCTTGCTTATTTAAGGCACTGCCCCCTGGATCTGAAGAAACAGTATCTGTGTCCACTGAAGACACCTCCAGTTAGCTTCACCTACAAGGTCTTGTCTATAATTATTTGAATACCAGGTATTATTTCCCTTCATGAAGTGTCTGCCCTTCTTTGTTCTCCAGGGATCAGGAGTCTTCAGTATTCACAGATGCTTGCTTTTGTATTATAAAAAATAGAGCTGACCTATATCTGAGTTTCTGGTGTTCACTTAGATGAAACTCAGTATTCCCCACACTATCCCCCACAAGGCTTCAGCAACCCAAGCATTCTTTTATTCTCCAACTGTGTGTGTGTGTGTGTGTATGTGTATGGTGTCTCCCATCATTGAGCAACATTAAAGCTAATTTTGAAAAGTTAAGATACCACTTTGCCCTCCAGGTACCTTTACCCACATCCACTGGACTCAAAAGCTGGCAGAATGACAACTGATGAGGGCATTGAATATATTAGGAAAAAAAGGAAAGACCATGACTAATTTTTTAATACTATCTTAGACAATTCTGACAGAATTATCATCACAAATGTAACAAAGTCAGCCTCTTATTCTCCATGCCTATTGACAGAAGAACTGTACATTTTTTCATACCTTATTGCAGTATATCAGTTCCATGTCACATGGAGTTATCTGAGAGCTTAAGTGGAAATAAGTCTAGCAGCTCTGAAATCACTGCCTTTTGGTTCTCAGAAATAAGTACATATTGATGATTGGGAAAGCTGGCTTCTGATCTAAGGTGGGCACTTCAAGTCAAGAACTTTCTCCTGCTTCCCTCATTTTCCTTTTACTGCTTCTCACCTGTATAATGCCATGCCCCCATGCTATGACGGGAGGATACAAAGTTGAGGGGAAGAACAAAAATTGTGTTTCGACTGCCCGACTGTGCAGGCAAGAAAGGAACATTTCTCTGAGACTTGTTTGAAAAAGCAAGGTTGTGAAGGGTGACCCAGAGGGCAAAAGTAGAAACCTCAGGAGCAAAGGCCAGCAGAATGCAGGCCTTAGTCCTGATGCAGAGTCTGCATGTTTAAGGTAGGGTAGATAATATGGTCTCAGGCAGATCCAGAGGCAGAAAACTGGCCATTCCCAACACTCATATCAATATGGGCTATCCACTTCTGGTATGTGCTTGAGCATTTACTCCCATTGAAAATCGCTGATATTAAAAATTGTGGATGTAGTGCTGAGCCTAAAATCAGGAAAATCTATGTTCAAATCCTGTCTTAGACTGTGGGCAAGTCAGCCTCCCTGAACCTATAAAATAGATTATTTTGATAATCTGATAGCACCTGTCTTACAGACTTGTTATGAGGTTCAAACAACATAATACTTAAGGTACAGAACAAACCTTAAAAGTGTGATATAAATGTCAGCTGTTGTTGTTGCTATTGTGACAGAGAATTCCTGATCCCTGATAGTGCTACCCTTTTCTCTGAGCATGCTCTAGACTGGGGGTGAGGGGGTAGGAGTATAGAGGGATTGTCACGGCATCATCTTTCCTTCCATAGGGGCAGGAAGAAGTGTCTCAGGTTCCAATCCAAGCCCCTAAGAGTACTTATTGTTGAGAGGGGAAGGAAGGAGCAGTGGAGGAGGAGGCAAGGATAGAAAAAGTCTGGAAATCTCTTCTTTCACTGACCACCCAAAGGGAGTAATTTCTCTAACACTTCTGCACCTGCCCCAATGACAGTCTTCAAGGTCAGGTTAACAGAAACTTGTGCCCCTGAATTCACCTGGAAAAATACCTACAACTGGACTCCCCCAAATGGAAAACATTATGGATGCTGGAGAAGTTATTTTATTGTCTGGACCCAGTAAAGGGTAGAGTAGAGAAAGAGGGGGAACCTGCTGACTTTGGATCATAAAGAGGCAAATTTGACCAGGTTCCATTCCAGGGAAGGGAACAGTAGCTGTGTAGCAGGTGGCTAAGGGAGAGTTTTGGCAAAGCAACATGCAGCAGGGAGACGTCGGCCAAGGCTGCAGCCTCATTCTTCCCACTTCAAGCCAATGCTTCGATGCAGAACTAGTCCCTGCCGTCCCCAGTCACAAGTGAACACTTTCCATTAAAAAGAGATAAAGATAAAATTTTTAGGGGAAATATCAGTACATAGCACCCAGGTTGTATTCTAGATTGCACTTTTGTCTTTCACATGTGGATCTATATAAAATTAAAGCACTCCAACACACACACACACAGAATCTGGAGTCCTCAGACATAGCAAGAGGATTGTAAGAGGACCTGGATGAAAATTGTTGCTCTGCCACTTAATATGTCACAGAGGTACAGAGACAAGTCACTTCATCTCTCTTAACTTCAATTTCCTCATCTGTAAAATAGAGAGGATGGTCAAGATGACCTTTATTTAAGGTTTTCCTCCTCTAAATCCATAATCCTGTGATTTAAAAAATTCTTTTCAAGACTACTACTGGGGCAGCTAGGTGGCGCAATGGTTAGAGCACCAGCCCTGAAGTCAGGAGGACCTGAGTTCAAATTTGGCCTCAGACACTTAACATTCCCTAGCTGTGTGACCCGGGGCAAGTCAGTTAGCCCCAATTTGCCTCAGCAAAAAAACAAAAACAAACAACAACCATAAGAATAACAACAAAAACAAAACACCTGAGACTGCTACTGAAATTTCCACTAACAGTACAAGGATAAGGTGAGAAGGAATAGTATGTTGGAGCAATTAAGAACTTGGCATTCGAAGGTTTTTGTTTTCCATGGTTTGGTCCTCGAGAGTCTCTTCCCAGACCTCATCCGGGTTTCAGAAGGGCATTGCCAGTGCTGATGCTTGCTTTGTTCTCTCATTTTTCTTTCATATTTAGGAAGATTCCTCCTGCAGCAGATAGTCCCATGCCCTCGCCAGCAACACATATCACCACCCCTGTTCCAGCATCCGTTTTACAGCCTTTCAGCAACCCTAGTGCTGTGTACCTTCCTTCAGCACCCATCAGCTCAAGAATCGCTTCTTCTTACATCATGACATCAGCCATGCTCTCAAACGCAGCCTTTGTGACAACATCGGACACGAGTTCCATCGTGTCCCACACCACAGCTTTCCCCCATGTGGCTGCGACGCTCAGCATCCTGGATCCAACTTTTAAGGCTCCATCCGCTCTGTCCCCAGTGCCAGCTGTCATCCCGTCCCCATCCCACAAGCCATCCAAAACAAAAACCAGCAAATCCTCAAAGGTCAAAGACCTGTCTGCCCGTAGTGACGAGTCTCCAAGTAACAAAAAGCGAAAGCAGCAGTCTTCTTCCTCTTCCTCCTCACTAACCTTGCAGACATCTCCCTCATCTTCATTTTCAGGGCCCCACAAAAAGAACTGTGTTTTGAACCCAAGTTCAACATTGAACTCCTATCAGGCGACATCTTCCTATAACAGTCTGTCTGTGCACAATACAAACAATGGAACAAGTCCACTCAGTGCCAAAATGGAGCCCTCAGGACGAACTTCACTGTCAAGTAGCTCCACAGACTCCGTAAAACATATGAGCACAGTAGTCAGCAGTATTGACTCCTGTAACCTGTCAGTGCCCTCCCTGGTCCACCACGCAGGGGATCTCTCCCTGGCCACTCACAACGCAGTGTCTTCTCTACCCCTTTCTTTTGACAAATCAGAAGGGAAAAAGCGTAAGAACTCTAGTTCTAGTAACAAAGCCTGTAAAATCACTAAAATGCCTGGTATGAATAGCATTCACAAAAAGAGCCCATCCAGCCTTATCTCGCCGGTGCCAGATCCTGCTAACAGCTCCATCGCTCGGCAGGTAAGGGACCCCGTCCTCCCAGGTACCCTTTTTTAGGTTCCAGAGAAAGCCCATCCTCACCAGTGTCATGGTGGGCTGCATGAGCTGATCAGAGAGAAATGGTGATCCCTGGCCAGGCTGGGTCACGCCAAGGTAGCTGAGCACAACGAGGCAGGGAGAAGCAGCAGGCAGCGTGTTGCACTCGCCATCAGGAAGACCTGCTTGGGAATACTGCTGCTGGTGAACATGGGCAACTCACTGGGCCTCAGTTCCTCCACCTGTAAAATGGGGATAATAACAGCCATAATACTGAACAGAGTTGTGAGAATCGGATGAAACAATGTATATAAAATGCTTTGTATGCCAAACGTGCTTGATAATTATTTTTTTATATTATTATTATTATTATTATTATTAGCACTCCCAAAGGCTTGAATGCTTGAAATGTCCTTTTCCATTTAACAGTTTGGGTTAGTTGGCCCCTATGATCTTATCTACCTCTTCAGGGTCAAGAATTCCCCTGAAGTATTCTCTGCCCTTGGTCTTTTCTTCTGATGAGTTGGTTCCTCCCAGAACCTCCATTTTAAGGAATATGCCAGACTCTCTCTGTCTTCCTTCCTCTCCAGGCTCCACTCCTAACTCTATGGACTTTCTCTACCCATGTTTATACCATCCTTTTATTTGTTTTCTTCCCACATTAGAATGTAAGCTCCTTGAGAACAGGGACCACCTTTTCTTTCTTTCTACTTATATCTGTGTTCTCAGTGCTTGGTACTCCACCTGGCCTACAGTAAGTACTTAATAATGCTTGTTACTTTGACTTATTTCCACTATATCCTTCATTCTCTTCTAGGTGCTGGGTTCTTTTCAGAACCCTAGCAAAGAAATATAGGGGAGGGGATGAAGGGTAAGAGTTTTCCTTCTAATAGAAGGATGTGTTTTATTCATTTGCTTGTCATTTTTACTTTTTTTTAAATTTTGAGTTCTATATTCTTCCCTTCTTGAGGAGGCAGAAATTTAGTATAGATTACACATGTGCACTCATGCAAAACATTTACATATCAGCAATGTTGCAAAAAAACAAAAAACACTCTTCCCCCCAAGAAAAAATATAATAAAGTAAAAAACTATGCTTTAATCTACATTCAGACTCTTATCAGTTCTTTCTCTGGAGGTGGATAACATTTTCTGTCATAAGTCCTTCAGAATTGTCATGGATCATTGTATTGCTATGTCATTCACAGTTGATCATCATACCATATCGCTGTTACTGTGTATAATGTTCTTTTGGTTCTGCTCATTTTATTTTGAATCAGTTCATGTAAATTTTCCCAGATTTTTCCACCCAGTGACTCTGAGCCTGTCCTTTCCAAGGACAGATCACAGGCTTTTCATGACGCTCTTAAGCTAAGTTCCTAAAAACATGGACCTGCTAAAATGTCCCTGTGGTAATGACATAGAACGAAGCAGGCTTCAGGTGAATTCTTGGAGAATAGTAAATCCTTCAGAATTATCAGAGGAATTGGACTGCCTCTGCTTCTGGTCAATTCCCTCAAAGTGGCCAAGGTCTTTGAATGTTACACTGGAGGGTTATGCACTAAAAAAGTTCAAGGAGAGGGTACAGTCAGAGAGCTCTTCATCCACTGTGCAGTAAAGCCCCACATTGGCCCGAAAGAAGCGTCTGAAAAATAATGTGATTCTGAAGGGGGGTGGCTCTCTTTAGTTTGGTTTAAGAAAAAATTAAAAACCTTCAACCTATGTGTTCCTTGATTTGCTTGGTTACAAGTGAGTCCAGTTCTCAACCACCTGCTGTGTGAATTAAAACTCTAAAACCTAAACTAACTAGGAAAGAAATGATAAAATGGATCAGATTGGAGTTGGTTATGATGTCATCTGTCTTTTCTCTATTCCCTAGGCTGTTTTCATAGCTGGGGTAGAGAAACTTCTTCATTTTCCTTACCCTCAGGCAGGGGATACTATACTTGTATCCCACCCATATACCAAGGACACTCGTATACTTAGGGAAATATACATGCTATAATAATAAATTGTACTCTTAGGGAAATGGATGTGTTGACGATGATAGTAGCATTTATATGGCTCTTCAAGGTTTGCAAAGTGCTTTATATATCTTAACTCATTTAGTCCTCACAACAACTCTATGAAGTCGGAGCTCTGTTTTACAAATGTGAAGGATGAGGTGCTATTATTACCTCACTTTACAGCTGAGGAAACTGAGAGTGCCTGAATTTGAACTCAGATTATTTTGATTCCAAATCTCTGATGCTGTGGTACTTGACTTAAAAAGTGAGCCTAAGAATTGAGGGAAAGGTTTTGTTTTTTTTTTTCCTGTCAGGTCCATGTTCCCCTGGTAAAAGGCAACCCTTGTTAGAGATAAAGACAAGTGTAGAGAAAGTCCACTGGGTGCTTGAGCCATCCTAGACTCCTCTATGTGCTCACTCACAGATAGAAAGCCTGAGTCTTGACTGAGGCAATCCCTGCCAAACTGCACTATCCAGGAACTATAATTTACATGTAAGTCTGAGAAAATGGAACTCAGAATTTCCTGCCCTGCTCTGGAGTTACTTCTTCAGAGGGTCGGATTGATCATCAGGAGTCCATTCCAAGACACTGTCATTACCTCTTTTCTAAGGCAAATATAGTCCTGCTAAGTACCCTTCCATCAAGAAAAACCCCTTTTCTAGCCCTTCTTCCTTCCACCAGCTTCTTCACTTGCCATTTTGTTTCCTCAGCCAGGCTATGTGTCTGAGTATGGCTCCATTGGTATCTTTCAGGTTGGAAAAAATAGCAGTGTAGCTTTGTCGCAATCCAGCCCTTCAAGCACACCCAGCCTGGCCCACAACCGACAGGTGAGTGGTTTCGGTCAGAAGCTTCCCTCAGGGTGTGGCTTCCATTAGAAGAGTGCACCTGGCAGTCCTTACCAGAAGCAGGGAGCCTTCCTGGAAGCCGAGGCTGGCAAAGCCCAAAAGACGAGTTGTTTATTCTTGGGCAAAGAGATGAGACTAGAGGAGAGACATCTCAGTCTTGGTCCAGGCTTTCTCCCGGCCCTCCTCTCTGACTCAGTCCACAGGCCTTTTTGGAAGACCTACAAAATATGTAAACTGGAGGAGTGTATGCAAAGGATCTATGATTTCATCACAGTAGGGAATCACTGTTAGGAGAACTCCTTCCACCAGACCAGCAGTGAATAAATAGATAAGTCTTAGGGAGTGGTCTGAGGTCAGGCCCGTGAAGTTTAAGATCTAACCAGAGCCACATAAGCGGTGTCAGAAGTACAATCTTATTCTAGACCCGCCTGCCTCTAAACACCTGTTCACTATGCCAAACTACCTCTATTCTTGGGCTTAGGGGGTCCTCAAAATGTTTATCTTTAACATAAAAAAAGAAAGATTGTGTTAAACCATTCAACATTGATTTTACCACAATCTGGTATATCTTTAAAAATTGATCTTTTGTTTTTTAAGTCATCTCTATTTCCTCCCTTCTTTAGAGAACCTGTCCCCTAAAACAAAGAATAAGAAAGACAGAAAAACACAATTAAACAAAACTAAACAAAAGATAACCATAGTCTTTTTACATCACTTCCATTTCCAAAGATTCTGTTGAGCAAAACTTACTAACATCTAGACCAAATGGGACCATATCTTCAGTGTTCTACACCCATAGTTCCATACCCTCTAGAAAAAAATAGAGGTCCATTTTCCCTTCTTTTCTTAAAGGCCAAGCTTGATCATTACTAATTATACAGTGTTTAGTTTCATTTTTAGGAAAGAAAATTCTTAAAAACAACATTTGTTACATTCTTTAAAAAAACACACATGCTAGAAAGTACTTTGGAAAAGAAAAATGAACATGACAGTATAGAAGGCTATAGTTTCAGAATGAGTAGGAATCACTATATTGCATGAAACATGAGTTCTTTTCAGAAAGTTTTTAAGTTTAAGGTCAGGAAGGAAGTTTTTAAGGACTTCATTGAAGTCCTTGCTGGATCTAAAGTAGAAATGTTAGAATATCATAGGGTATGGACTATTAGGGAATCAGGAAACCAGACCCTTGCCACCATTAGCCATCCTAAACCAGTAGATTGTTTTGGGGTGCCCATAGGGCTCTTTCACCTAAAATATCTCTAAACCATCCACCAGGCCTTTCCTAACTCAAGATCTTCTACTTTCTAAATTGTCAGGATGTAGAGTTATATCAAGAACAAACTGAATGCACTAATGAGTACTTAATGCTTTTTCATTCATTCAAACTCATTTCCTTGGGAAGGCTCTGGAATCTGCTTTCCCAGAGGTCCTCTACTTCAGGCTGGCACCCCTTGCAAATGACTTTCCAGTCAGTAGCCTGACCTGGAATAGGACCATATTAATTGACTTTGCCACCCTCAGAGAAAGGAACCTCAAACTGGAATGCACATACTACTTATTTCATAGTTTTATGAGCAAGGCACTTTGTAAAACCTGTAAGTACTCTAAAAAAATGTGAGTTATCGTTATCGTTGTTGTTTGTTGTTGCTCCAGCTGTTATTACAGTTTTGAAACAGCTTTACTATTCTTTTCTCTCCTAGAAGACTGCAAACCGAACGGGCAGAATAAGGACTCTTCCATGATGAGGAAAGAAACCAATCTGTGATGTCCAATTCCCAGCCACCCTAGCCCACCACAGGTGTTAGGGGGTTGGGAAAGGTGGGGCGGGAAGTGATGGGAGAGGAGGTGACTTCCTGTATCCTACAGGGGTCTCTGCCCCACCTTTTGAAAATCAATTTAAGGTTTAAGGAAAAAGTAAAAGAAAAAGTGAATTTTATATTTACTGAAAGCTGGAATCATGGTTTTAGTTGTTTTTGTTGATTTAGCTTCACTCCTTCTCTAGCTTCTGATGTTGCACAGCACCATCAGTTTGTTAAAATGATTCAGAGTAGACATTCCAGAACCTCGGTTCCTGGTTGGCATCTTTCTTAAGTCTTGAAGCTCTCACACACACACTACTTCCTTTGTTTGTTTTCATTTTTGTTTCCTCCTCATTCCCTCACACCTCCCATTTCTCTGTGTCCAACCTTGTCTCTTTGGAGGGAGCTAGGTCTCAGCACACTCCTGTAACATGGCAGATGATGGGAGACACTCTGTTGGTGAGGGGTCTGAGCTACAGACCCAGTGCACAGGGAGCCAATAGGAATGAGAGGTTGTGTGGAGCTCTTGTTAATCAGGGTTTAAGCTGCCCGCTGGGGCATGAGCCAAATGCTGAGGGCAAAACTAGGTATTTCAGTATCAGCCACACCAATGTTTCAGGAGAGTTGCTACCAATGTGGTGATTTGCCCAACATCATTATCTAGGTGTGAGGTTGGGAAAGAATCGCTTTGGAAGGTGTAACCAAGGGTTTCTCTCTCAGAGAAGAAGGAGAGGGGATTTAAATATTGAGGGAAATTGGGGACAAATGGTCTGAGGCAATAGCGCAGGTACCATTAAGGGGATAACACATCACATCCCACATTCCTACAAATTGAGGGATAAGCACCGATGGGGGAAAACTGCTCAGAGAGGCCCAAGACACACACAGCTTGCCCCCACCAAGCTGACTAAGATTCTGAATTCTCTTCCTCTGCCTTCCACTCTAGAAAAGCCCATACTTAGTGTTCCATATGCAAGAACCCAAAGTTGGAGGAACCCAAAGCGAAAGGAACCCAATTGGGAGAGACACGGAAGCAACTTCAGGATGGGGCGGGGCTCCTGCATGCTGCTAAAGTTTTCATGAGTTTTCCACTGTATCCCTCACCTGCATCAGGTGAAAAACAAACAAGCAAACTAAACCTAGCCACAAGGAGGAATGAGGAGTCTCTAGTGAAGGCACCTGAGAAGGAGGGGTCAGTACCACTTTAATACCTCCTATGGACAAGCATAAGCATTTCTCAGCCAACTTCCATTCTGGCGTACACATCCATGAGCCCATAGGCCACAGGAGGTACCGCAAGACTGCCAAATATGCTTGCCCGTTTTGCTTATTACTCCCATGTCCAAACATGGCTTGACACTCCTCCAAAGCTCAATGTTTGCCAGCCTTAATGTGGCCAGGTTATTCCTCCACCCCCTCAGGCAATGGAATAAGAGCATCCCCCTGTATAGGAAGAGAGCCAGTGCATTAGAGGAGTAGAAAAGTTAGGCTCATGAGAATGTGCTGGCTGGAATTGTGGAGGAGAGTCAGGTGATAGAAGGTCAAGTGGAATAGGAAATGTCCCTGGGAGCCAGTGGGCAATCATAGTGCTAGGAAGAAATTCAGGGCCTTGAATTAGGATTTCTTGGGATTGATAATCAATTTAGTTAATAAACTAGATGTTTACTCATTTCTTTAATATTAGGCTAATTTGGGGGGGAGGGGGGCTAAGGAATAGAAATACTATGAAGTTTTTTTTTTACCAAACTAGACATTAATAATAGCTACAGCTGGGCACAAATATGTCCCCTGATTTCTTCCTTTACCTTCCCATCCCCTACCCAATGATACTACTACTGTTGGGCTTCATCACACAACTGGAATTTGCAAAGATAAGAAGCAAACTGATTAGTTTGCATCAATGGAATTGCACTGACAGTGTTTCTTATAGGATTACTAAATTTTTTATATATAAAATAAAGATTTTTTAATCAGGAGTTGATAATAAGTACCAGGACATTAGTACAGAGGATTTCATTTTTATTTCTACAGTGTTAAAAGTGCACTTATATGCTGATTTAATTATGTCTTGGAGAAAAAGAAAAGACTGCAAATAGAAGGGAGATTGTTACTTTTTTCTTTTTTTTAAAAAAAAGGCTTAAGACAGATTTTAAGACTTATAAATGTTTAAGCAATTATAATAAGCAAGGCTAGACCCTTTGAAAAAAGTTTAGAAAATATTCTTAGTTTTATAGTGTTAATTTTGTAATAATTTATGTTTTACTATATTACAGAGCTAACTGACCAGAATAGTTTCAAAAAAATATGAAACTTAGGAAAGTTTAAGCAATGTTTATATTTTTCAAATGTTCTTTGAATTATGTTTTTATTGTACATTTCTTCAGACTGAAAAGTGTGTACATATCTGTTATTTTTGCACAATTTTTGTCTTGTTCAGTTTTAGGAGCAGAAGTCTGTTGTGTTGTGGGGTTTTTTTAATAATTTATTTTAAGTTGTAAAACTTGCAGGAGTTTTTTGTTTTTTTTAAATCTCAACAACAAAGTAACCCTCTGTGATTAATGAATTGTTGCTTCTTCTGGAGGGAAAACAAAGGTTGTGAGATTAAGTGGCTGCTTCTGAGAAAGAAAGTCTTGATGGTGACTAAAGGAGCAATTAATTACCAGTAGTTTGATCGAATTTTTAGCTCTTTCCACACATCTTTTCTTTGGGAAGCTGGAATATTGAGGCTGTCCATCAAATGCTGCTTACATTCATCAACTGGCTCTGAACTAAGTGATGGCATTTCTGGAAAACTGGGCATCTTGAAAACCCATGGTATTTCTTCCTTCAAACAAATCAATGATTTACTTCCTACTATGTTAAAATGCTCAGCCTGGAAAAAGAAATGGAAAGAAAACATTTTCTTTTGGGTTCTTAATGGAGTTAAACTGGACCAGTTTGTAAAGCATTATTAGTGTAGCATCTGTTCAGCCATTATTTTTCCATCAACACTCATCGACTTTCTTCAGCCCGTCCTGTCACTGCGCACCCTAGTCACCTTCACCTCCATTTGCCTGAAGATCTTGTGATTTGTCTCCAGCAATAGAGGCTCCGAAGCTTTGGTCGTTCCACATACGCAATGCATAGACCTGTCAGCCATAAAAAAAAAAAAAAAATTAAAAAAAAATTTAAAAAAAAAAGCAATTTGGATAACTTGTATGCCTTCTTTTTGTATCAATGTACCAATTGTAAATAATGCTGATCAACCTTTGTAGAGAATAGTTTATACAGCATATTCTATTATTGCTGATTCTCAGTGAACTATTGTTTTAAAAAAAAAGGAAAAAAAAAGAAATTTTTCTATTTACACCTTATATTTTGTTATGCTGTTGACCCATGGCACTTTAACAAAACTCTATGGGTTTTGCATAGCTGGTCAGTCATGGGGTATATTAAATACTGTTGTTGCACAGAAAAGAATTTGCACCTGCTCTATTGTGCTTTCCTACTACGGATTTTAGAACCTTTTCCAGAAGACTTTTGAAGAAAGCATGTCCAATCATTCTTAAAAAAAAATTATATGCCATACTTGTAGAGTGGATTTCTTTTCTATGATCCATATTTTGTAACACTAAGTATTTCCATTCTTTGTCCCGCACCTTTATGTATTAGCACTATCAGATAGAATTCATTCCATGCTTGTGATAATTGTAAGCAGAATAAATGTCTAAAGTAGGTGTAAATAGTAAATTCTATGGCTTACAGTTTAAAAAAAAAAAAGGAAAAACAGAACAAACATGTATCTGATTGATACTGCCATGGTTCATCACCGGGCCTGGAGATATTCTCTAGTGAGGGATTGTATTTTTTTGTTTTGGGATTTGTTTTTTTTTTGGGGGGGGGGCTTTTTTGTAACATGGCTTTGTAAATAAAATAATTTATATGTTTGTAAGAAAAAAAATGTGCTATTGTTATTTATTTTTATATAAATTAGGCAAAACCGATGTTGTTCTTCCAAAAAGCCTTTTTTATTAGTCCTTGTAGATTTGGGTTTGTCTTTTCCTTCTCTGTAGATAAGACCCACAATTTCCTTCTCTGTAAAGACCCACAATTCTGCAAGAAACCAACTAAAAAGACAAAGAGAATGGAGTGTAGCCTTTCCAAATGGTAAAATTGTCTCACTGACCTCTTTCCCAGTGAAACCAAATCTAACCAATTTTTAGTATCAGGATTAAACAAGAATATGTAGATTTCTCCCAAAATTATAAAATCAAAGATTTGCATCTAGAAGGGACTTACCTTCTAGATCTTCTTGACCAGTGCTTTCATTTAAGTGATGAGAAAACTGAGACCAGGGAGATCAAGTTATTTGCCTGAGGTCACACATGTAGTAAAGCTGGCATTTGAACCCAGGATTTCTTGGCTCCATGCCCTCTATTCTTTCCACTGCCCTACTTTGAAGCTCAGCAAAAACTAACAGTTGTGGTCTAAGTTATAGCTTATTTAAGCAAGAAAACCCTTAAAAAAATTAAAGAACTAGAATTTCTTTAACCTTCACTTCAAGAGATACCTAATCCTGAAATTCATCAACTTCAATATTGAATATGCTACAATAAAGTATATTGATGAACTCTTACCAGACTACTGGAAATTATTTGGGGCATCATGACTAATCAATGCCCATGCCCCCTTATTTGTGGTATCTTATGAAAAATTTTGAACCTTAATAAGCCACATTAGATTCTTATCATAATCTGAGTCTCCCAAGGAGAGATTTTGTACCACACTGAAGCTGTAGGTCTAGAAAAATCCAAATCAGGCACAGAAAGAGGGCATTTTAGCCTATGCCTACCTCTTAAATGGCTTGAAGTAATGATGTCACACTTGTATCACCTGAAATAGTACAGTTCTGATTGAATTCTTTTCCTGATTGTGACTTCCTGAGGAGATCTAAACAACCCCTTTTTGACTCAACAAACGATCTTCATGAATGGCTGTGAAGCTAACTTTTAACATAAGTCTACATATATCTGCATTACATTTCATCTTGTTAAATTTGGTCTATTGTTCTAGCTTGTCAATATCTTTTTGAATTGTCATACATCTCTACCTCCCAGATTTGTGTCATCTGAAGATTTCATAAGCCATCTTTGCCTCGGTCTCTTCCATGTCTTTAATAAAAATGGTCAACTATGCAAGAATAAGGACAGATTCCCCAAAGCAAAAAGCTAAGACACATTCTTCCAAGCTGATGTCATAGTATTTCTTTGGACCTGCCATTCATCCAGTTCTGAATTCACCCCATGCTACTTCTATCCATTTGTCTCTATCTTGTTCAAAAGAATATTATAAGAGGGTTTGTCATGCCCTTTGCTGAAATGTAGGTAAAATATATCCACAGCATTTCTGAGAAACCTGTCAAAAGCAGAAATGAGATTAGGCTGAAATGATTGGTTTTAAAGGAAACCATGCAGACCCTCAGCACCATTTTCCCTTTCTAGATGTTCACAAACCATCCCTTTATTAGTATCTTCCTGAATTTTGCCCAGACTCAAATCAGTTCACTGGTCTCTCTTACTATTTACTTCCTTGGCATGGATTTGACTCTGGGAACCATTTTTATTTTGTCCTTTTAAATCTAAAGAATCTGGGGGTTGTGAAATTATGATTATCTGCAAAATTATGATTATCTGCAAAATTATGATTATCAATAGATGTTTGATTTGTATACCTATCTTATATACCTACATACCTGGAGTCACATAAAAATATCTCAGAGGGAAAAAGGAAAAAGTTTAAAGTTTAAGAAGGCCTGGTTTAATGGTCATATTCCCTTACTGAGAAAACAAAAATAAAATTGGTATTGAGTAGTTCTCTCTGTAGGCCATTGTTCTTGATCTTGGTTCCCCTCAACCCCAGCAGCTCTCCTTTACCTCTTTTCTCTAATACATATAATTCTTTTTTTGTTGTCCTTAACAGTTACCACCAATCTCAGCTTATTATAAGTTCCTTAAGTAAATGCAGCAATCATTTGCATTCAGCCTCCATTATCTTCCTCCATGTGTCTATTAAATCTAAGTTCAACAATAAATACTTTCTAAATTCATATCCAGTACTTTGTTTCTTTATTGGTTCTTCATTGGAACGCCTTTTCCTACATCTAAACAGTGTTATTCTAGAGTGTCTGCAATCTCTTCTGTGCTGACTTCCTTTAGAGAATTTCAATTTGTGAGGATCTTTACTCTTTCTCTGAATCTATTCAAATCTGCTTTCCCAAAATCTAGACTGCATATCAGAATATACTCTGCTTTCCTTTTCTCCTCTATCTTGAATTTAGATGTAATCATTTCACCCTGAAAGTTACCATCAATTCAAATTTAGCCCCCAGTTCCCCTGTTTCCGATATATTTAAAAAGAAAAAATTAAGACAAACTAAGAATTGAATAGATTTTCTGCTTTTGATATGAAGGTCCAGAAGATAGAGAAAATTGTAAGTCCCTTATCATTACTTTGTAATCTTCCATGCCAAGCTTTAAGATATGATGTCTGAATTCATTTCTTCATGTCCAAGTGATATGGTACATTCTTTTCTATCATGTTTCCCTCTTCTCATTCTTGGATTTCTTCATGTGAATATAATATTTAATACATAGTACTACTCCACCAGCCATTTTATCTAGTCTGGTCTTTGTTAATAATTTATACCCTTTCATCTCACTAATCATGAGACCTATCTCACTAACTCTTAGTGATATAAGGAGGACTGTGAGTATGAAATATTATATATATATTGTCAGATATGGTTGGCGTGTTGGTTGGTTTTGCTGAATTGCTTTCTTTTTAATTTTTGTTTCGAGAAGTGATTCCCTTAGTTAAGGGAGAGAGAAAAGGTAGTCAGAAATGCACACAGTGTAAAAAAAAAAAAAAAAGATCAGCCAAAAATAATTTTAATAGTTTTTTTAAAAATCTGATGCATAGATGGACAAGTTATCCCCTTGCATTAAGATCACTAATCCAACATGTTTAATACCCATACTTTATATATGTGAGTCAATGTAGAATAGTAGGTAGATTCAAAAAGAACTGGGTTCCAGTTTTATTGCTTGATGGCTGTGTGACTCTCAGCTAATCACTTAATCTCTCCATACCCCCAGACAATTCTAAAGTATTGATCTCCATTTGGCAGAGAGAATTTCCTTGAAAAAAGCTCCCTATGAAAAACGAAGACAGTCAAAAAAGAAAACTGTGTATTCTTCCAAGGCCATAGGTTTTTAATTACTCTTTTCCTAGATTTTTGTCTTCAAATTACAGACTCACTCCCTCCTGCTATTCTTTTTTCCTTCACTGCAGTTGCTATTCTCTGTGATATCTTGCTTAGTAGATAATAAGCAGTAGTTTCACTCCCACCCTTCCTTTTCCATTCAAAATCCTCTCAACCAAATTTGCATTATGTGGGCATATATATGTATATGTATATATGTATGTGTGTATATTTATATGTGTGTATAGGTGTATATATACATATTTGTATATATATATATAATATATGTATATATATTTTTAACACTCTCACCCCTCTTGCTATTAAATGCACATATTATGTGAGGGAACCTTTTTATGTAATATATAGCATGGATCAGTATAAGCTTAGTGTTTCAGTAGAAAATAATTGAGGGATAAACAATATGATAGATATTTCTTTTCCCTGAAGAAGGAAGGGATGGTGGGAGGTATAAAGTAGGGGGATCCTAAACAACCAAAGAACAATTCAACGACTATTTATTAAAGTGCCTATTAACTGCAATGGCAAAGGCAAAACAAGCACCTAATGCTTTGAGGTGGAAGAAGGCTATAATAATCAGTGGGACCAGGAAAGGCTTACTTAAGCTGAGCCTTAAAGAAAACTAAGGAAGGAATCTAAGCCAGAGATGAGGACGTTATGCAGTAACATGGGAGCACGGGGGGGGGGAGAGAAGGGGGGAGGGCAGCCTGAGCAAAGCTGGCCTTGGAGAACAATGGCAAGGCAGTCCGTTGAGTTATTGAGGTGGAGATGAGGGGCAATGAAGTAAAAAAGAGCCTTCAAAACCAGACTGATAAGCTTGCCTTTTATTTTGAAGGCAAGGGAGAATTATAGAGTCAATCATAGGCTTATGGAAAGATTTCTTTGGCAGATAACTTTGGTCAGGAGGATTGGAAAGATCATAGCATCAAAAAATCTAGAGCTAGAAGAACATTCAAAGTCATTTAGTCTAACTTCCACATTTCACAGATGAGGAAACTGAGTCCAGAGAGGTTAAGAGAAAGAACAGAAGCAAGCACACCAATTTGGAAGCAATTAAATTAATTCTGTCAAGAGGTGACAATGTGAGAATCCTACAAACTAAAGGTGAGGAAACACCTAAAACAAATTTCACCTACTATACTTTGCCATTTTGCCCAGCTTCTATCCAATCAGCTATTTTGAAAATTTGAAAAGATTTGCCCAGAAATCACAAACAGCCAATATAGTGCTGTCAGCTTTAAAAAAAAAAAAAAGTAGGAAAGACTATTTTATTACCAGGCATCCACTTTGTTTTCTTTGTTTATAAAAATTTGTAGATGGCCTTTGGTTTTGTATGAGTCATTTTTAAATATGCCATCCCTTTCTCCCATCTGCTGATCCCTTGCTACAAAAAATAAATGCAACAGGCATTTATTAAATACTATATGCCAGGCATTGTGTACTTGCTCATTATGCACAAATGAGTCTGATAGAATATATAATGGTCTGAAACCATAGTATTCCACCTCTCCAAGGGAAAAAGGGAAAAGTACTTTTCCTCATCTATTCTCTGGAGCTAAGAACAGTCATTACAATCACACAATATTCATCTTTATTTTTGTTTGCTTTTAATGAGCTTTATTATAGTTATTATTCATATTGTTTTCTTGGTTCTGATTACTTCACTGCCTTAACCAATTAATCTTTCTGGGTTTCTTAATTTACATCAGCTCTAAATTGGTGAATCTTTCCATGTTACAGTATCTTGAGATACTATAATCTTCTATTACATTAATATGTCATAATTTCTTCATTACTTCCCTAATCAATGAGCACCTACTTTGCTTCTAATTTTTTACTACTATAAAAGTGTTACTATGAATCTGTTACTACATAAGAAGCCTTCCTTTTTGTCCTGCCCTCCTTGGAGTGTATGCCTAGCCGTGGAAACTCTGGGTCTCAGGATATGCAATCAACAACCACAGGAAAGAGTAATTCAAATATCTAAAAGTAAGACAAACACATAACAACTCGTGAGGTTTCATCTCACACTCAGCAGTTTAGCAAAGATAACAAAAATTGGAAGCAGTTGGTGTTGGCAGGAATATGAAAGGCAGTCACACTAATAGTTAATGGCGCTATGAATGAATCTTGACTTTTCTGGAAAATAATTTGGAATGATAGAAGAAAAGCCAGAGGCGCCTTTTCATCCACTGATTTCTTAATAGTATTTGAGTAATACGAAAGCACTTTGTGACATATTGTCAGGAAAATCTTTCCATTGTGAACTAGTGGGAGTGTTTCACTCCTTAAAATCTGTTTCTCCTTTCATATAACTAATTACAGAATTTTGGAGATTGAAAGGACCTAGGGGTCAACTCTCCTCATTTTATAAATCAGAAAACCCAGGTCTAAAACAGCTTTAATAACTAGTTGGTGGTTGAGCTGGGACTAGAACTCAGGGGTCTTGACTTCTCTTCCAGTGTCCTTTCTCCTCCCATCACCTGGTCTCCTGCAGAAGTAATCTAAACTCCATTTACAGGTTCTTCTTTGTAAGTTATTATCTCTAAGTGTTTCTACAAAGATATTTTTTTAAATAGATTACCTATTATTTGGTTGGTTCACTCAAATTTCAGTAACATCTCCAATTTCTATGCTTTGACTATTTCTATGCATCCAGTAGAATGTAAGCTCCTTGAGGGCAGAGACTGTTTTGTTTTTGTCTTTGTATCTCCCAGGACCTAGCCTAGTGCCTGGCATCTAGAAGGCACTTAATAAATGTTTGTTGAATTGAATTGAATTGAGAACTTTTTTTTCCCAGTTAGGCAACTGCTACTGATCTATTGGTTAGGTTGTTCCCTGTTTTTAGACTTCCTGTGGACCTTTTCAGAACAGATATGATGGTTCCAGATTTCTAAAAGAGGTTCCCCAAAATATCTTTAGTTAGGTCATTTTTTATTCACTGATTCTTCAAGAAAATTAATGAGATTAAAAATTGGGGAGGCTGAAAGGCTTGAATAGTCTTAACTCACTCTTAGAACCACAGTAGGAAGTTGCCATCTAAATTGGGATTTCAGAATTTTGGGGAAAGATTCAAAAATACAGGTACTACTCTTTCATCATAATTCCCAGTCTACTTACTACTCAATCTATTGCCCTACATGTTTGATTTGACAACTATCCAGAGGACACATTAGTTCGAAATCAAAAAAATTAAATCAAATAGCAAATACAGTAGCAATAAGAGATCCCTGCACCTCCCCACCCTCCATCCAAATCTGGAATATACTTTCTCACAAGTGATCAAACCAGCACTGAGGGACAAAATCAGAAAACAGCTTTAGCCACTGAACCTACAAGAAGGGGCACACATCTCTGTGTCCAGGGCAATGTCCTCTTGGGATGCCTTCATGCTGTTCTTTTTGGCATTGCAGTTACCCCTTCTACATTGAGAATTTCCCCATCGCAGTGATGTGATCTATGTGGGGTTTGGCACCAAAATTTGGGGTTCAATCACATGCAGAATTCACAATGGCCATTCTCTTTGGCAAAAGGTCGATTTGTTTAGGGAAGAGGTTACAGACAAAATGAAGATATGTGATAAACACCTGGAATGGTAAATATGAAATAGAGTTGGGAGAACCTATGAAAGAAAGGCAAGTTCCTCAGTGGAACTCACAATTACCCAGGAGAAAGGGAGCCCCCCATGAGGTTGCCCTTAGCTGTCAGGCTAAATCCTGAAAGGGAATTAGCACCCCAAAAGGGTTAGCTATAAGGAGGAGAAATAGGATTGGGAAGCATAGTGGAATTAGGGGAGATACACGAGGCAATGGGGAAGAGGAAGGGGAAAGACCCCGAGGCAGAGTGTCATGGCAGACTGGCCCAAAGGAGGGTTGCAGCCATGGGATGCCCATAAGTAGATTTTATAGGGAAAATTTAACCTCAGGGACCTGACTGGGATTTCTGACAGGGCATGGCAAGGTGAGACTGTTCAAGACCTCTGCAGAGGGTGGGTCTCAGGGGTTTGACATAATTTGGATTTCAGACTGGACCACCTCCAGAAAAGGTGGAACCATGGAGCTAAACTGATCTCTATCAGTGCCTTCTCCCTGTTTGCCTCAAGGATCAATTCTTTAGTTTCTCTCTGTCAAAAACATAATTCAGGACTTCATCAGCAGGGTTTCCATGTATCACAGGTCAGCATAAGAAATTAAATGGGGATTTTGGGGGAGTTTTGCAGAAGCCACGGATGACATGCAAAGGTCTATAAATGACACAGAAAATGTTCAGAAACTCAGAAGTGCATAAAATATATGTATAGTAATATATAACACAACCCAAATTTTACAATAAGGTCCTATCAATACCTCATAAAAGAAAAATTTTTTAAAAAAATCAAATTTCTTCTCTGGTTTGAAGAGAAGGCCAAAAAGTTTCATGTCCACACCCCTAATCCCTATGCTGTGGAAAGAATATCTGTAAATTTCTACTCTCATCACATTGTCCCTATTCAGCAACTCCTGGATCCTGATTTTACAACTGCTACTATCTATTAAGCCATCTAATGAATTCTGGTTCTCTCTACAGAGGTGCATGTTAGTAAATCTCTCCATAGTAAGGGCAGACACAGTCCATAGTTGAGGGCATGAACAGCTCACCTAGCAAGGAGCCAAAGAACACCAGAGTCCTAATCTATGTCTATCCTTTTTACTGTTTTCCCTTGATTTTGACTCAGATAAAAGACAGTTGTTGGTTCAAGACAACCAGCTCATTGGTGGAGAAGGGACAAGGAGAGAATATTCCTCATGACTCTCATTAAATCTCTCCTTGTGAGCACTTTGGGGTCTGGTACAAAAAGTAAAGCACAAAAGCTGCAGAGACTGGTGTCATGAGCTCTCCCCCCCCCCCCAATCCAAGATCCCCTCATACATGCAAATGAAATTAGAAACAAGAACAAAGACAAAGCAGACAGGCCCACATTCCTGCCTTTATTATGTCTATTTGCCAGTAGAAAATCACTGATCTTTGTTGAGCTATCTTCCTGATGGCCCCAAACCTGGTGGTCTCATATGTTTTTTCTATTATGCAGAGTCCTCTGTGTGTGTGTGTGTGTGCTACATTTCATTCCTAGCTTTCTAATACTCCATTGAATAGCAAAAGTCACACACGACACACAGTTATCCCTGAAGCCTTTGCTTCTTTTGCCCCTTTAGCAAATACAGCAGGATCATGAAGCTGACTTGAAAAATGGAATCTGAGTTTACCATCTTAAAAAAGGATCTCCATTTCCTCTCCACCCACCCCACTTCCTTAACTAATATTCTAATATACCCATATTCTAAAAAACCCTTGTATTATACAGTGTTCCATTATAGCACAGTAGATTGAGAGGAAGGGATTGATGTAATTAGGGCCATAGAGCACAGGTTTCAGTATCTTTCTTTTCAGAAAATAAGAAAAACAAATAGGTATTGGATGTACTCTAAGTTTTTAAGAATTCTGAACAGAATATATTTAATAAACTGAGGGAAGAAAATCAAGATTATACAATCTTTAGGAGGAATGGAGACATACTCAGAAAGTAGTTGTAAATAGATCAGTGTTATTTTAGCATATAAATGGTGCTCTTGATCCTGATTGTTATCTTATCTGGTCCTGATCACAGTGTCTCCTAGTATTTTTTATTAATGATCTGTTATGAAAAAGAAAATGTGTTTTTAAGCATACAAAACAGAATTAGGATTCAAAGGAATCTTGTAAGCCAAAAATAAGCTCAGAAATAAAGTGATCCAAATGCCAAAGAAATGAAGGATACACCTCTAAGTAACTAGGGGTCAGTATTAGAGATATCCCCCAGACAGATAATTGCCTAAGGACAAGAAATCTCACCCTAGGGTAGGACATTTAAAGGGATGCTAATAAGACTATAGTCAAAGTTACATGAACTTTTGCTAAGTGAAATGAGCAGAAAGAGGAGATCATTATACACAGCAATAACAAGATTATATGATGATCAATTCTGATGGACATGGCTCTCTGCAACAATGAGATGTTTCCAACCAGTTCCAATTATTCAGTGATGAAGAGAGACATCTACAGCCAGAGAGAGGACTGTGGGAACTGAGTGTGGTTCAAAACATAGCATTTTCACTCTTTATGTTATTGTTTGCTTGCATTTTATTTTGCTTCTCTTTTTTTCTTGTGAGGCATGATAATTGTATAAATATATATGCATTTATTGGATTTAACATATATTTCTACCATGTTTAACATATACTGGACTACTTGCCATCTAAGGGAGGGTGTGGGGGAAGAGGAGGGGGAGAATTGGAACACAAGGTTTTGCAAGGGCTAATGCTGAAGAATTGTCCATGTGTATGTTTTGAAAAATAAAAAGCTTTAATTAAAAAAAAAATACTGTAGTCAAGGAAGGGTCATGTGGAAGAGTAGTCATAGGTTTAGAAGTAGGCTACCTAGATGCAGGTAGTGGATAGAGCTCTAGCCCTAGAGTCAGAAGTTCAAATCTGGCTTTTGACAATTATTGTAAGACACTGAGCAAGTCACTTAATCCTGATTGCCTCAAACAAACAAACAAAAAAACACACCTACCCAAGGTTGACCTGTGAAAGAAGAAGAAGGGGGCAAAGATGAGAACAATTCCTGGAAACTTAGTCTTATCCTTGAGATTTTGCTTTCCTGAACTTCTCAAACTTACACCTCAAGCAGAAGGGCTAGGATGAAAAATATGAAAATCAAAAGAGCAAAAACTACCTCAGCAAAAGAAAGATTAGCCATCCCAAGATGGAATTCAGATGGAAAAAAAAACAACAAAATGCTAATAGGTTCATCAATTCAAAATTGGAATTTCCAATGAAACTTGAGTATAGTGAGATGGTAAATTAGGAGAGGGCTTGGGAAGCCGGTGGAGTGCAGTTAGAGAGAACACTGACTTTAGATCTGGAGGTCTGAACCCAAGTTGTACCACATGGTGTGTTATCTTGTCACTTGCCTTCTCTGGATATCAGCTTCATCTTTTTGTGTATGATGGAAGGGAGAGGAGGAGGCAATTCAAAAATTGCTAAAAGTGCTTTCTGGGCTAAGGATCTGGATTTCTTAGCAACCTTTCAGTAGAATCTTCTCTGGAGCAGGGACAAGAATAAGGAGCTTTTCAAACAGGGCAAGGCAGGAAAAGCATTTCCTTCTTGAGAAGGCCTCTCCACCTTCCTTTCTCCACGCCCAGGACTTTTTCTTTCCTTACAAGTTTTACCCTCCCAACCTGCTTACATTTTTCTAGAAGAATAAGGGTAGAAGTTAGGAAATGATGAACTTGGGGTTGGGAATACCTAGAAGGATGAAAGGGGCCTCCCTCTCAGCCACTAACTCTGTGCTTTCTGTCCTTTGTTTTCAGAGGACCAATGACTTCACAAAGTGATGTCTTGACTCATGCACGATTGGATTTAATTTGGACAAAGTTTTGAGCCTCGCCCTCCCTTCCAGAATCATCAAAGTCCAGTAGCAAGAGAAAAGTCAGAACTGACAATGGCTCGGGATACAGTGAAAGAACTTGGTGTGTCTAATAGCTGATCAAGCTCGAAGTGATCCATAGCATCTGCTTTACTCACCTTCATGGCCACTGGAACAAATTGTTCCTATTCCCTTACTTCCCCAGGGAAAGTCTTCCCAAGCTTGAGGTAGCCATCCTTCTAACTCACTGATGGATTTGGGGCCTATCGGTTATCCTCATCCTGGTTTAGTCCATCTGCCCAGATGGTTTCCTGAAAGGTGGCCGCTGTGCATGTGTGCTTCCTGGTGAGAGGTGGGTGACAGGTGGACACCAAAGGTGGGTGAGCAGCCCTGAAAAAGGCTCAGCAAGCCCTCATATCAGAGGTGCTAGTCCTCCTTGAACTTCCCAACATCCCTCTATGTATAATTATTGGGTTGGATAAAATGGTCTCTAAGGTTCCTTCAAGCTCTTCCAATCTAGATTTGGATTCCTTTTGCCTCCACCTCAGCTCTACCTCAAAATCATTGACCACCTTCAGAACTTCTCTCCTGTACATCCCCTTCTCTTCACTCACACAGCCCTAGTTCAGCCACTCATTATTTCTTACCTGGACAGTTACTACAATAGCCTTCCACTGTATATCAAAGTACCATCTTCTCTAACCCATCTCTCACTCCACTGCCCAAATAATTTTTTTTTCTAAAATGAGCTATGACCATGTCACCTCCCTGTTCAGGCTCCCTCCATCAAATATCCCCTTCTCTGTCATTTACTGCTCTTCAACACCCAGAACTCGTTCTATCTTTGCAGCCTTCTCACATTTCATTCCAGTGATATAGACTGCTTATAGTTCCTCAAACAATGATCTCCCCATCTCCAGGCCTTTAGAAAACTGTCCCATCTCTGCTATTTAGTTTCCCTGGCTTTCTAAAAGACAATTCTGATCTTTGGTAGGAGACCTTTCTTGATTCCCTGAAGTTATGAATCCTTTCCCTTCTCAGATTATTTCCTATCTACTCTATACATCACATACATGTACCTTGTTCTTTATACATTGTCTCTCCTGTTAAATGTACTCTCTTTGAGGTCAATAACTGGGTTGGGGGGGGGGGGGCTTTCTCTGTATCGCTGGTGTTAAATAAATGGCCTGACACTTATATGGCATTTTAATCAATTTTAATGTGTGTCATATTTAATAAATGCTTGCTGACTGATTGAGTTGTGATCTCTGCTTCTTTAGGCAAAATCACTTTCTCTTTCTCTCACAATCTTACTTTCCTTCTCTCTAGAATGAAGACATTGTCTTAAAGTCTCTTCCAGACCTAACATGATATTTAGAAGAAGGGGGAAAAGAGGGAGGTGGAGATTGGCTTCAAACCCTCTTCTAGGCACTTCTCCAAACGTATTTAAGTATGAATAACTAGATTTATTCTCGACAATCAGTTATTAGGAAGCAGACCAAGGCTTTCTTTCTCTAGAAGGTTGTGAAAGGCAGGCCTTCTCAGCAGAGGCTTCTGACTGTCTTCCTCACTTTGATGTGTTACCCATTCTCCGGCAGCACCAAGTGAAGCTCACCCAAGATATAATAATTCCTAACAACCACTTTCTGCCCTTGGAGAACAAAATCAGGCCAAATAAATGGACCACAGGGAAGGATTTGCTCAGCATAAATAGGACAGGCCTAAAAGCAACAGTTAATCAAAGGAAAAGGATCTGACCATGAGATAGCAATGTGACATAACAGCTCAAAGGGATTGATCCTGAGTTGTATAAATAGGAATATAGAATACAGGAATGATGAGGTATCCTCCTCATTATGACCAGCACTAATCTTGTTAATGAATCTCTCTTTTCTTGACAGTTCCTTCTAAGATTATCTGGTTATGTACTCCTGAGAGAATTATTATTTCTCTCTCAATTATTGAATTAGCGCCAGGATTTTTTCAGAAGCCTATAGATTATTCAGTCTCTGAAGGACATTGTTGGTAATGAGACTGGATTAACTTTTTTTTTGTTGTTTTTAAACAAACTTGTTCAGACTTCACCCAGTTGCAGAAGACTACTGTACTCTACTCAGGTCTGGGTAGACATAAATTCTTTGATTAAATTGCCCAAGGCTGAGGGTAATTTGGAAGTAAATGACATGTTCAAAGCCAAGTCCCATAGCCCCTCATTTATAATAGATATACTTCTCATTGTAATACTCATTCTCTCTCATTACTTGTTAACCAGTCAGCTGCCACACTCAGGAACACCCAATGCTTCAAAGGACACTTAAGTGTTGAATATATTCCATGAGCGGCAATTGAGAATATCAATGACTTATTTTTTTTAATTATTTTTTTTATTTTATTTGCATAACATATGTGTGGGTAATTCTTCAACAATAACCCTTACATAGCTTTCTGTTACAAATTTTTCCCCCAACTCCCCACCCCTCCCCTAGATGGCAGGATATCCACTACATGTTAATTATGTTAAAATATTGGCAAATCGAATATATGTATACATATTTCCAAACTTATTGTTGTGCAAGAAAAATCTTATCCACACAAACGATATATCAGATAAAGGAAACACAATGTAAGCAAACATCAATCAAGGAGTATGAGAATGTTATGTTGTGGTCCACATTTCACATCCCTCTCTCTGGGTGTATATGGCTTTCTTCAGTTAACAATTGGAGATGGTTTGAAACATTTCATTGTTGAAGAGAGCCATGTCCATCAGAATTGATCGTCAACAGTAGTACTGTTGTTGCCGTGTATAATGATCTCCTGGTTCTGCTCATTTCACTCAGCATCAGTTCATGTAAGTCTCTCCAGGCCTCTCTGAAATCATCTTGCTGGTCATTTCTTACAGAACAATAATATTCCATAATATTCATATACCATAATTTATTCAGCCATTCTCCAATTGAAGGGCATCTATTCAATTTCCAGTTTCTAGCCACTACAAAAAGGGCTGCCACAAACATTCTTGCACATGTGGGGCCTTTTCCTTTCTTTATGATTTCTTTGGGATATAAGCCCAATAGAAATGCTGCTGGGTCAAAGGGTATGCACAGTTTGATAACTTTTTGAGCATAGCTCCAAATTGTTCTCCAGAATGGCTGTATCCGTTCACAGCTCCACCAACAATGCATCAGTGTCCCAGCCCTCCCACATCCCCTCCAACATTCATCATTAACTTTTCCTGTCATTAGCCAATCTGACAGGTGTGAAGTGGTACCTCAGGGTTGTCTTGATTTGCATTTCTCTGATCAATAGTGATTTGGAGCACCTTTTCATATGACTATAAATAGTTTTAATTTCATCCTCTGAAAATTGTCTGTTCATATCCTTTGACCATTTATTGATTGGAGAATGGCTTGAATTTTTATAAATATGAGACAATTCTCTATATATTTTAGAGATGAGACTTTTATCAGAACCCTTAAATGTAAAGATGATTTCCCAATTTATTGCTTCCCTCCTAATCTTGTCTGCATTGATTTTGTTTGTACAAAAACTTTTTAACTTAATATAATCAAAGTTATCTATCTGGTTTTCAATTAAGAGTTCCAGTTCTTCTTTGGACATAAATTTATTCCATCTCCATAGGTCTGAGAGGTAAACTATATTACATTCCTCTAATTTACTTATAGTATCACTCTTTATATCCAGATCATGAACCCATTTAGATCTTATCTTGGTATGTGGTGTTAGATGTGGGTCAAGCCCTAATTTCTTCCACACTAGTTTCCAGTTTTCCCAGCAGTTTTTGTCAAATAGTGAATACTTATCCCAAAAGCTGGGGTCTTTGGGTTTATCAAAAACCAAATTGCTATAGTTATTGCCTAGTTTGTCTAGTGATTCTATCCTATTCCACTGATCGACTACTCTATTTCTTAGCCAGTACCAAATGGTTTTGATGACCGCTGCTTTATAATATAGTTTTAGATCTGGTACAGCAAGTCCACCATCGTCAGCCTTTTTTTTTCATTAATCCCCTTGAAATTCTTGACCTTTTGTTTTTCCAAATGAACTTTGCTACTATTTTTTCTAGATCTGTAAGATAATTTCTTGGGAGTTTGATTGGTATGGCACTAAATAAGTAAATTAGTTTGGGTAGTATTGTCATTTTTATTATATTCGCTCGTCCTACCCATGAGCATTTTAAGTTTTTCCAATTGACTAGGTCTGATTTGATTTGTGTGGAAAGTGTTTTGTAGTTTAGTTCATATAGTTCCTGACTATCCCTTGGCAGATAAATTCCCAAATATTTTATACTATCAACACTTATTTTGAATGGAATTTCTTTTTGTATCTCTTGCTGCTGAACTTTATTGGTAATATATAAAAATGCTGATGATTTATGTGGATTTATTTTGTATCCTGCAACTTTGCTAAAGTTGTGAATTGTTTCTAGTTGAGTCTTTAGGGTTCTCTACGTATATCATCATGTCATCTGCAAAGAGTGATAATTTGGTTTCCTCATTACCTACTCTAATTCCTTTAATCTCTTTTTCTTCTCTTACTGCCAAAGCTAACATTTCTAAGACAATATTAAATAATAATGGTGACAGTGGGCAGCCTTGTTTCACTCCTGATCTTATTGGGAATGGTTCTAGTTTGACTCCATTACATATGATGCTTGCTGAAGGTTTTAAGTAGATACTACTAATCATTTTAAGGAAAAGCCCATTTGAGAATATCAATGACTTATTAATAATATGCTAGCATTATTAATAAAATGACTAATTACCCAGAAACTATGCCTCTTGAATTTTTAAAAGTCACACTCCAGAATTTAAGAGGAATGTACAAATTTAGAACAGATTCAAAAATAATGGAAGGGCAAAAGAGCTAGAAAAGAAAACTTTTGATTTCAGCCAGGAAAAAAAAAGGCTGTGTTAATTTATAAAATCTTTAAAAATATAAAGTATTACTATACCAAGATTCCTCTTCAACTATTTTTTGTTTCCACTGAGAAGAAATGGGAGAAAAATGGGTTTAAATTCTATCATGATGGATTCATGTTAGATAGAAGGAAGCCCTTCGTGATGAAGCTAACTAAACGTTGGAATGGATTAGAGATCATTCACTGTACTGTTTCCTTCCCTGGAGTGATGAGGTCCTTAATGGTGTTTTGGAGGGAGAGAAACTAAAGAAAGAATTGATCCTTGAGGCAAATAGGGAGAAGGCACTAATAGAGATCAGTTCAGCTCCATGGTCACCTCTGGGGAGATGGTCCATTCTAAAATACAAATTATGTCAAACCTACCCTCTCTAGAAGTCTTGAGCATCTCACTTTGCCATGTCCTGACAGAAATCCAAGTTATGTCCCTGAGGCTAAATTTTCCCTAAATTTCTACTTATGGGCAGCCCTCCCTTCGGGTCAGTCTGCCACAGCACTCTGCCTCAGGTATCTTTCCCCTTCTCTCTTCCCCCATGCCACATAGTATCTCTCCTAATTCCACTATGTTTCTCAACCCCACTTCTCCCTATAGCTAGCTAAATAAGTCCCTTTCAAGATTTAGCCTGCCAGCTAAGGACATGCCCCAACCTCATGGGGTGCTCCCTTTCTACTGGCTAATCATGAGTTCCACTGAGGAACTTGTTTTTCTTTCATAAGCTCTCCCAACTCTATTTCATATTTACCATTCCAGATGTCTTCCCTGGAATCCCAAAATCCCTTTATTTTGTTTGTAACCAATTCCCCTAAATAAATCTACCTTTTGCCAAAGAGAATGGCCATTGTGAATTCTTCACATGATCAAACTCCAACTTTTAGTGCCTGCCATCATCTGATGTCTATATCAACTACATCACTTTGATCCTCAAACTACATCATGAAGGGCTTTAAAAATGGAATGAAATCCACAACTGTCTGGGTTGATTTAAGCATAGTACTGTTTAACATGCTATAAATAGTCCCTCTGAGAAATTTCCCATCTGTCACCATTCATTAGTAAAATTTATTTTGAAGAAACTCAACATTTAGTTTAGAATTTAAGTTACTTGAGTTTATAGTAGAGTTGTAGATATAACCTTAGAACTTGGGGTTTTCTTAGCACAGTGGTTTGCCATTTCCTTTTCCAGTTCATTTTAAAGATAAAGAAACTGAGACAAGAAGGATTTAGTAGCTTGCACAAGGTCAATCAGTTAGTAATTATCTGGGACTGGATTTGAAATCATGAAAATGAGATTTTCAAGTTTTTCTAGCCCAACTCCCTCAATTTACAGATGAGTAAAATGAATCTCTGAAAGGTTAAATGGTTTGCCCAAGATACTATGGCTAATTAAGTTAGTGATTAAGCTAGAATTAGAGCCCAATTCTTTTTTTAAAAAATTCTTTTCCTGAGAAATATCCAGTTTAGAATTTAGATTAACTGCAATCAGACAGTCAACAAGTATTTTCTGAGTGCCCACTATGTAATAGGCAGCTGGCACTAGAAAACAGAAGAATACAGACTTCTAGCCAAGGCAGCTGAATAAACAAAAATAAACCATCAAATACTAACATCCTTCAGCAAAAACCAAAAATTTGTACAGACTGAATAATGACCAAAAGATCTAATAAGAAACCACAGATGACTTCTACCCAAGAACTCCACAAAAAAGTCAGTCAGGTGATCAAAAGCAACAGAGATAATGGCTGCAGGACTCTATGCCCAGAAGCATCAAGAGTGGAGGCCTCCCCCCAAATCTGCAGGGTAATGGAAAACCTACAGCAGTATCCTTAGACGCTTTGGGGAATGGCAATGACTAGTTTAAACAAGGCTATGCTTAAAGCTAGGATTTGAGGTCCTCAGCCCTCTGTCCCAATATGCCTTAGAGGATCTCAAAGATAAGAGCTTTGGATTTTGAAGACCTAGGGGAGCCTTACTCCTGCAGACAGAGATCAATCGACACAGGCACTCAGATGACCCAATGCAAGAACAAGCAAGAACCAACCATCTCATGCCAAAGCGGAGCAAGAGGCTAAACCCAGCCCTGGCACCAACCCTGGAGGAAACTAAATTTGTATAGAAGGATGAACAAAGAAGACAGTGATCAGGATAAAAAGTTTACTATAGAACTAGCAATACCCAAAACTCAACCTAGAAGGAAAGAATGACTCTATAACAGCTGCATACAGGGACTTAAAAGAAAAAAAAAAAAAAGAATTTCCCATAGCAACTACATAAATACCTAGAAGAAATTAAACAGAAAATTTAAAAATGAAACCAAAACTCCTGAAGAAGAGAGAGTAGTCCAAGTAACAGACATTCTAAAAACCAGAATAGATCAAATAGAAGTCAATGACTCTATGAGACAAAAAGAAATATTAGAATAAAATCAAAAGATCGGAAAAAATAGAATATGATATATCTGATATTAAAACAACTGATATGAAAAATAAATCAATGAGAATTTTTAAAAACCACAATTAAAACCATCAGCATGATTCTTTTCTTTTTTAAGTCTAGACATTGTATTTCAGGAAATCCTAAATAAAAACTATCAAGAGTTATTAGAACCTGAGGGCAAAGTGAAGGTGCAAGGAATCCCTTATTCATCTTAAAACAAAACAAAACAAAACAAAAGGAGAAATCCCAAGAATATCAAAAGCAAGATTCAGTTTCCACATCAAAGAAAAAATACTGAAGTATCCAGAAAGAAACAGTTCAAGTACCAAGGAACCAAATCAGCATTACACAAGATCTTCAGTAGGAGTATGTCTGTTCCAGCTTGCAAGAATCAATTATAAAAAATAAATAAATCAAGAATCCTACCAGCTGGTTGTTAAACAGTCATTATTAAAATTAAATTAATTTTTAAAATTAAATTTAAATAATTTTAATAGATTATATATTATATATAACAAATAATAAAATTGTAATAAATTAAATTTAAAATATATTAAATATTCAGTCATTAAAACTAAATTTGATAAATTTGAAATTAAATTATAACAAAAATATATTAAATATTCAAAACTCATTACTTGCTACACCTTGTTTCCTAGGTTCTTGGGGTTATTTATGTCTATTGTGTCTATATAGATACAAAAATACTATGTAACGATTATCTGAAAATTAGGATGATTACAAATACATATAACAACATTTAAGTTGAGACTGCCATATCGTATGAAGTCAAGACTAATCTGCTCTCTTTGGGCACAATATTCTTTTTTTTTTTTTTTTTTGCAAAACATATGTATGGGTAATTTTTCAACATTAATCTTTACAAAGTTTTCTGTTACAAATTTTTCCTCCCTACTCCCCACCCCTCCCCTAGATGGGGCAGGATATCCACTACATGTTAATTATGTTAAAATACTTGACAAATCGAATATATGTATACATATTTCCACACTTATCATTGTTGGGGCACAATACTCTTAAAGACAGTGCTCTAAAGCAAAGACTGACCTTCAATTCTTAGTCAACACTTCCTAGTTATGGAAGAAAATAATCTATGTAATTAATCATTCCAATAGGATGGAAGCAATGATTTCTGTCTGAAAGTCCTCCCACAAGCTACTTGGAAACTCAATGAGACAGGATATCAGGGCCTATATTTCTAGGGCATTGTCCTTGATTTTTTTTTCTCCTTTTGTCCATGGTATGCTATTTGGGATTTGAAGAAATATACCTCAAAGCAATCCAACTGCAGAAGTGATCACCGGCCGTTTAGTGTGAAACAGCATTTGGCTTATACCAGCAGAGCTCCACTAGATGGCAACTGGACACTTCCAAAGAAGCTTGTTTACCAGAAATGTTTTCCTCTAACATCATTGAGACATCCTTAAAATCTGGGGCAACGGCTGCCTTAAAACATCCTGGAACGGGAAGTTTCAAAAAAATTCTGATGAAAAAACAAACAAACAAACAAACCAAAAAAAAAAAAAAAAACAGATTTCCTGGGATAATCTGTACTTTGGCAAACGCAAAACAAATTATTGCCTGATGTTCTTGCTTCCAGTTCTATTGACAAATAACCAGATGGAAATGTTTCGCGTCAGTTTAGTGTGTTTTGTCGTAATCGCAATGTAATTTGGGGGAAATTGAAAGACAGAGTTGCAGTGGATAGAAGAGCTGGGCCCGGAGTCAGGAGGATCCGAGTTCAAATGTGGCCTCAGCCACTTACCAGCTGTGTGACCCTGGCCAAGTCCTTTCACTACTGCCTGCTTCAGTTTCCTCAACTACAAAATGAGAATAGTAACAGTAGGACTCAGGATCGTGGTGAGGATAAAATGACATCAGATCTGTAAGGTACTTAGCACGGTGTCTGGCAAGTAGTACTTAATAAATACTTAAAAATTTCCTTTTTGTTCCAGACCCAAATTTAAAGGCAGCATGCTGTAGTGAATAGAGACCTGGATTTGCAAGCGAGGAACCTGGGCTCAGATGGCCCTTCTGCTGCTGTCTCGTCAGTCAGTAAACATTTAGTAAGTGCCTCCTATGTGGTGTTGGGCACTGTGCTATGCAGAGATACTTGGAAAGAGCTTACTTAGGGAGAGCAAGGTCAATTTAGAGCAGCTCGGGCGCTCCAGGACTCTCAGGCTGCCGAGAGGGCTCCAAGTTCCCCAGGGCAAAGTGCGGGCTAGATCAGGCGCTGAGCTGAGCCCCGGGGAACCGCGGAGTAAAGCAATCCGTGCTACACCCGCGCAGCAACAAGCGAACTACACAGGAAGTTACCAGACGAGAAAGTAAACCCCAAAAGCTGATGCTCAGACTAATGATAATAACTGAGAGTACTCTCATGCATCTTCAAACTCCTCCAATCAGCAGCCAGCAACAGAAAGCCGCGCAGTACAAAGAACACTGCTGCACAATCCCAGCCCCTGCTCCCCTCCCCTCCTCCCCCATGCAGACGCACAGGGCAGCCAGTGCACACAATGCACCTGGCACTCGGAGGATCGCTCCCGAGTTCTCCGCTTTCTCTCCTGGTCCTGTCCTAGGGAGCCGACAAGGACCAGAACAGCTCGAACCTGCCTCCCTCAGCTGCCTCATGGGCTCGGGAGTAAGGTCAAAAAGCCAAAGAAAGCCAAGAACACGGTCAGCTTCGAGGTCCCAGTAGCACCTCTAGGAAACGGTTTTCTTTCGCTACCGGGAGGTTGGGGGTTTCGGTGGGGGATGAACGTGACCAGAAAAAGCGGGGAGAAAATTGGATGGGCGTGGTCAGCCGCGAGCTAAGGGAAGAATAATCTACAAATCTAGAATCTTTGCAGCTGCTACCCGGTCTTCTTAGCAACGACGCGCGTTTTAACAGTTGATTATGGCTTTTGAGTTTCTTACCCGGGGGTTAGAACTGACCAGTGCCCGGGAGCGGGAAGCTCTACTGTATTTGAAAAAACATCGGATCTTGGACTTGCTGGTCAATCTCACCAGCAGCATCCTCTTTCACCGACCAGGTAAAGCAGTCCCGCTTCGTGCCCCTCCTTTCTTGGACTCGACTCCCTTCTCCATCCATTCTTTGCACATGCGCCAGGGGCACTCAACTGCCCAAAACGAGACAGGGCGCCTGGCGGTTTGAGCGGTTGATTCGTGGTGTCAATCAGTCAGCAAGCATTAATTAAGCTTACAGTTACTATATGACACGGCGGGGACAAAAAAAAAAAAAAAAAGGAGGGGGGAAATATACTGCTTACTCTCCAAGCAACACAAATTACTAACACAATAGTACACACTAACACAGAAATGACAAATTACTAGGTCCCCACGAGATATATACAAACTAGGTGGAAAGTAATCTCAGAGGGAAAGAGGCAATCGGGAAAGCCTCCTAAAGAGGTAGAGAGGCCAGGGAATTGCAGAGGTAAGGGAGTATGGCATTCCAGATCTCTGGGGTACTGGCATAGAAGTGGGAGAAGTGTTATATCTGAGGGACTGCAGGTTGGTTGGTCAGTGTAATTTCATTACAGAAAGTAGATTTCCTGGAGTGAAGTGGAAATAGACTGAAAAGGTCTGATGACTGGCATTCAAAGACGAGAGTTCTAGTCCTGGCTCTACTTCCAGCCAGTTCATTGACTGTGAGTTACTAATTCATTTCACTTCTCTGTCCAGACTGCAAACTTCTTGTAGAATGGAATCCCTTGTCCCCTTGTCTTATTTCCAATCATGCCTTGGAGGGAAAAAAAAAATCCAACCTCGAAGTACTTCCCTTTAATGCCTTCACTTCTTTTCACCTGTTACTTTATAAAGCTGGAAAAAGTCACAAAATTATGATGACTGAATCTACAACTTCCACAATTTTTGGTCATATTTTATTTTCACCCCCTTCCCATTTTATGTCTTCCTTTGCCCCTACCCTCTAAGCTGAGTACTAAGACTCATACTTCATTGAAAATAAAAAATAAGATAATTTTCTGAGATCTTTTTTCTTTCATCTTTTAATATCAATCATACATCCTTCCAGTTCCCCCATCTCTTCCTTCATACCTGTCTCACATGAAGAAGTAGCACATTCTCCTTGTCAGGGCAAACCTATATGTGTACCCTGGATCCCATTCCATTTTCTCCAGCAGATTATACCCTTTATCACACTCATGCTCTCCAATCTTCAACTTTTTCTTATCCACTGTCTCCTTCTCTTCTGTCCTTATCTTTAAAACAAACAAACAAACAAAATCCCTTACTTGATACTGATCCCTGTTAGCTGCCATCCTATAAATTTCTCTTCCTCTTTCCAATTACTTGAAAAAGTATTCTCTACACTCAGTTCTTCCATTTCCTCTCTTCTCTATTCTAATTTTTTGCATTCTAATTTCCAACCTCATCATTCAACGGGAACTTCTTTCCAAAGTTTCAGTTATCTTGTAATTGTCAAATCTCTCAGCCTTATGTGAGGGATGGGGGTGGGGGAGAAGGGAAAGGGAGAAGTAGAATGGTGCAAATTATTTGCCATAAAAAAAGAGGCAAAACAAAGGGTTATCAAACTGCATACCCTTTGATCCAGCAATGTTTCTACTGGGCCTATATCCCAAAGAGATCTTAAAGGAGGGAATGGGACCCACATGTGCAAAAATGTTTGTGGCAGCCCTTTTTGTAGTGTCAAGAAACTGGAAACTGAGTGAATGCCCGGCAGAATGGCTGAATAAGTTATGGTATAGGAATGTTATGAAATATTATTGTTCTACAAGAAATGACCAGCAGGATGATTTCAGAGAGGCCTGGAGAGACTTGCATGAACTGATGCTAAGTGAAATGAGCAGAACTAGGAGATAATTGTACATGGCAACAAGAAGATTATATGATGATCTATTTTGATGGACATGGCTGTTTCTAACAATGAAATGATTTCAGGCCAATTCCAATGATCTTGTGATGAAGAGAGCCAGAGAGAGGACTGTGGGAAACTTGAGTGTGAATCACAACATAGCATTTTCACTCTTTTTTTTTTTTTGTAGTTTGCTTGAATTTTATTTTCTTTCTCATTTTAAAAAATTTTTATCTGATTTTTCTTGTGTAGCAAGATAATTATATAAATATGTATGCTTTGAATTTAACATATTTTTACCATGTTTAACATATACTAGATTACATGCCATTTGGGAGAGGGGAAGCAAGAGGGGAAAATTGTAACACAAGGTTTTTGAAGAGTCGATGTTGAAAAATCTTTGAATATGTTTTAAAAATAAAAAACTTCAATTGAAAAAGGCAAAAAAAAGGTTTTTTTACTTTTTTATTATTAAAACTTTTTATTTGCAAAACCTATGTATGGGTAATTCTTCAACACTGACCCTTACAAAGCTTTCTGTTACAAATTCCCCCCCTCCTCCTAGACAAAAAAATCAAAATTTTTTTGTCCCAATTTTTCCCCTCCTCCCCACCCTCACTCCTAGATGACAGGTAGTCTAATACATGTTAAATCTGTTAAAAATATATGACAAATCCAATATAGTATACATATTTATCCAATTATCTTGCTGCACAAGAAAAATCAGATTTAGAAAGAGGAAAAAAAAACACCCTAAGAAGGAAAACAAAATGAAAGCAAACATTCACAGAAAGCGTTAAAATTCTATGTTGTGGTCCACACTCAGTTCCCACAGGCCTCTCTCTAGATGTATATGAGTATCTTCATCGCTGAACAATAGGAACTAGTTTGAATCACCTCATTGTTGAAGAGAACCATGTCCATCAGAATTGATCATCATATAGTCTTGTTGCCTTATATAATGATCTCCTGGTTCTGCTCATTTCACTCAGCATCAACTCATGCAAGTCTCTCCAGGCCTCTCTGAAATCATCCTGCTGGTCGTTTCTTACAGAACAATAATATTCCATAATATTCACATACCATAATTTATTCAGCCACTCTCCAATTGAAGGGCATCTATTCATTTTCCAGTTTCTAGCCACTACAAAAAGGGCTGCCACAAACATTTTTGCACATGTGGGGCCCTTTCCTTCCTTTAAGATTTCTTTGGGATATAAGCCCAATAGAAACACTGCTGGGTCAAAGGGCATGCACAGTTTGACCACTTTTTGAGCATAGTTCCAAATTGTTCTCCGGAATGTCTGGATCCGTTCACATTTCCACCAACAATGTATCAGTGTCCCAGTTTTCTCACATCCCCATCAACATTCTTCTTTATCATTTTCTCTCATTTTAGCCAATCTGATAGGTGTGTAGTGGTACCTCAGAGTTGTCTTAATTTGCATTTCTCTGATCAATAGTGATTTGGAGCACCTCAAAAAAAAGGTTTTACAGTGAAGGTGAAGAGGGAAAGGAGAGGTTGAGAGAATGAATCTTACTATCATCAGAATGTGCTCAAAGAAGAAATAACACTTAAATCTCACACTCTTCTTCTGGATACTCTCTCCTATCTAGGTTTTTGTGACACCATTTCTCATTCTTTTGTCCTCCTACCTGTCTGATCACCTCCATTTTTTTGATCTTCAAATAATATTCACTAACAGTGGGTATTCTCTCAGCTTTGCCCTGGGCTCTTATCTCTTCCCCCTTCTTTCTTGCTTGTTTATTACATTAAGTCCCATTCATTCAATTATCTCTAGGCCAAGATTTATATACACAAACTTTTTCTGACCCCTGGTACCAGTCACCAGTTGCATTTTGAAGTGGATGCTCTGTAGTCATCTTGACCTCAACATATGCAAAACAGAAATAATTCTCTTTTCCCAAAAACTCTTTCATCTTCTTCTCTTCCTAACTTCTCTTTACCTTGTTTGTTGTTCAGTAGTTTTCCAGTCACGTCCTACTCTCCATAACTCTTATTTGGTTTTGGTTTTGGTTTTTTTTGACAAAGATATTAGTTTGCCATTTCCTTCTTCAACTCCTTTCCCATATGAGGAAATTGAGGCAGAGTGAAGTGACTTGCTCAGGCTCATCCAGCTAATGAGTGTCTAAACCTGGATATGAACTCAAGAAAAGACGACTTCCTGATTCCAAGCCCTGTGCCACCTCACTGCCCCTTGGAGGGGACCCCAACCCCCCCCCAGTCACCAGGCTTACAATTTTGGTATCATTCTCAGTTCCTCATGCAAACTTGCTGCACATATCCACACTCTTTTCAAGTCTTGTTCTGACCTTAACAGAATTTGCCCTTCTCACCACTCACACAGTCACTGCCCATCATCACCTCTCTCCTTGTATATTTCAGTAACCTCCTAATTAGCCTCTCTCAAATCTCCTCATCCAATCCCTCCTTCACACAATGGCCAAAGTGCTTTTCCTAAAGCACAGGCAGTACTGACTATATCATCCACTAATTTAATGGATCCCTGTTACCTCCAGGGTCAAATATAAAATATTTTGGCCCTTCATAACTGTTTTCAGTTTTTTTACACTTTATTCTTTTCCACATAATCTGTAATAAAGTAACACTTGGCCTCTTTGCTCTTTCTTTCACACTACATTCAATTTCTTAACTTAGGGGATTTTCTTTTTCTTTTTTTTTTTTTTTTTTTTGCTGAGGAAGTCGGGGTTAAGTGACTTGCCCAAGGTCACATAGCCAGGAAGTGTTAAGTGTCTGAGGTCACATTTGAACTCAGGTCCTCCTGACTTCAGGGTTGGTGCTCTATCCACTACACCAACTAGCTGCCCCCAAATTGGGGGAATTTTCATGGCTGTCCCCAAGCCTCCTCACTTTCACCTCCTGGCTATTCCTTTAAAACTCAGCTCAAATCCTACTCCTCCTTTCCTTTTTTTCCTCCTTCCTCTGTCCCTTCTATCCACTGCTTCCTCTCCCCTTCTCTATCCTCATTTTCTCTCTCTCCCTCTTTCCTTACTTCTTTCTTTCCTTCCTCTTTTTCTTCTTTCTCTCCTCAGTTCTCCCTCTCCTCTGTCTCTGTCTCTCTGTATCTGCCTGTCTCCTGTCTTTTTGTCTTGGTCACTCTATTTCTGACTGTCTTGTGTGTCTTTCTATTTGTCTCTGTCTCTTTGACCATCTGTCTCTGCCCCTCTCTTTCTCTTTCATTCTCCCTATCCCATCATACTAGAAGTATGTCGGTCTTTCTTAGTTTCCACCCATCCCCAGTGCTTTTCATGAGAGATTACCTTCCATTTGCCTTTGTATACCATGTATGTACAGTTACTTGCATGTTGTCTCCCCATTAGAATGTGAGCTCCTTGAAGATAGGGACCATGTTTTTTTGTTTTTGTTTTGTTTTGTTTTGTTGTGTTTTGTGTTTTGTGTTTTTGTTTTTGTTTTTGTTTTTTTGCCTTTCCTTGTATCATCAGTACTTAGAACAATCAGTCAAGTTAATAAGCATTTGTGCTGCACCTACTATGTGGAACATAGCGTTTTTTTCTTAAGTGCTTGTTGACCAATTGGAATGAGATTTTGTCTTCTCTTGTTCTATTAACCTCACCCCCACCCCCAGTATGTAGATCTTGGGACTGTATCTTTTACATATTAAATATCTAGCTATTAAAGATTAATATAACTTTTGATCAACTAATAATAACTACAACTGGCAACTCTCATTAGCTCTTTTCTTTTTCTGAAAACAGTTTAAAGTTCTGATGATCAGACTCGCAAAAAGGAAGATACGTTTTTGCCAGCATCACCAGTCTAAGAGCGTTTACATTTCTATATACTATCAGAATTCTAAAGCCCAGTCACAGACACCTTTTTCTTAGATAGACTGGAGAAGTGATTAACCGGTCCTCTTCTGAATTCTCTACCTTCAGTTAGTACCAGTGATAAAAATTCCACCTACGTCCCAATGCCTTTTTTTTTTTTTTTGGTGTATGATTTCATAATACTTTTCAATGCTTTTTAGGTCACTTTCTCTTGTTACTAGTTGTCCTATGATCCCCAGAAATAGTTATTATAAGATTTGGCACATCTCGTATGGTTCTCAGACATGTCCTAGATATATACCCTGGAAAGCCAGCAGACCACTCAATGGTTTGTATTGCGTCAACAAGTAGTTCCCATATTCAACCTCAATAGAAAAAGTCAATCACCACTATTAACTTCTTCCTGTAATCATTATTGGATGACTTGATGACACCCATAGTTCTCTATCATCATTAAATTAAAGCACAAGGAACTTTTTCTTCCTGAGATGGTTCTAATTGCATGTCTCCCCAACCTTATCTTATAGGAAAGACCATTTTTTTCCTTTTTATGATGATTTCAAATTTGATATACACAAATGTTCCATATATGAAGAACAGAAAAAGAAAATTACATATTGGTCTGTGAATCTTTACTACCTACAGCTTCTTATATTTCAAATTTAAGTAGCAATTCTAACATGGTCCTGCTTGTCTCTCTCCAGTTTTTAATTTCCTTCTGTATTTGTGAAGGGATTCATCAATTCTCTTTTCTTTCTTCCCTTTACTGTCACTACTTCCAAAAATAACCTCTCCCGCAATCATAAATAGTATTCAAATGTATAAGTATATATAAAATAAATACAAGGTAATTTTGATGTGGAGGGACTAGAAGGTTAATAATCCAGCAAAGACTTTTCTAGGAGGTTGTGTTTGTGATAGGGCAGCAAAATGGTGCAATGGGTAGAGCACGGGGCTTAGAATCAGAAAGACTCTTCCTAAGTTCAAATCTGCTTCACACACTCACTAGGTGTTTGACCCTGGTCAAGTCACTTAACTCTGCTCATCTATAAAATGAATTTGAAAAGGAAATTGCAAACCACTCCATTATCTTTGCCAAGAAAACCCCAGATGTAGTCACAAAGGTCTGAAATGACTCAAAAGCAAATTGTGTTGAACTTTGAAGAAAACTAGGGATTTTTAGAAGTAGATAGTAGAAATGAAGAACCATACATTCTAAGAATGAAAGACCATTTGCTCCAAGGCTCTGACAAAAAAGTAGTCTGTAAGAGAGAAAACAAGAAGGCTGGTTTGAATGCACTAGCCATGAAAGGGAGTGTCACATAAGGCGGCAAGAAAGGTAGGTTGGAGCCAGGTTGTGAAGGCTTTAAATATCAAATAGAAAAATTGTGTTTGATTCTGGAGGTAATAGAGAGCCACTCTAGCTTATTGAATATAGGAGTAACATAGTAAAATCTATGCTTTAAAACCTATTTCCTTGGCAGTTTAGTACAAGGTAAATTGGAGGTCATTAATAGAGCCTCAGCAGCTTGCTAAGTGGCTGAGGGGATAGAGCACTGGGCCTAGAGTTAGGAAGATCTGAGTGCAAATGTGACCAAATGATTAGCTGAATGATCTTGGGCAAGTTACACCTGTTTGCCTTAATCCAGTGAAAATGGGAATGCCATGCTGTGTCTACAGGATCACAACAAAGAGTCAAGCATCAGTGAACAATTAAACAACAATAGAGACTTAAAAGGCAAGTGTGATAGTCTAAGGAAGAGATGATGAGGGCCTGAACTAGGGTGATCACTGTGTGAATGAGTAGAGATGATAAACTCAAGAACCAAACATAATGGTACATAATGATAACAATATCAATGATGATACCAATACAATTCAACAAAAACTCTTGGTTTTGAATTGCTAAGGCACACATCTTTCTGTTTACAAGTGGAAATGATACTAACATGGAAAGTCCTATTTGTTGAGCCCTGCATAATAGGCCATAGCCCTCTCCACTTTGCAATTAGGTCTGGGTAAATTGAGTTTAGAAGAGAGCCCTAAACCTTGAAGCTCTATCTCCCCCTTCACATACCATTGTGTCACAGTAGAGGAAAGCAAAGAAAAACATCATCCAGGTGCCTGCTTCCCTATCTCTATTCTTGCCTGGGTGATCCCTCCCTCCTTCAGGACTTTGAGAATTGTCCCACACCTATCCTCCCAGTGTCCTTGCCTCCCTCATTGCCTTTGAAGTGGTTTCCAAAAGACAACAACTGCAAAATGTTAAGATAATTGCATACTCAGCTTCTGTATATTGCTTGGAAACCCTAGTTAGCTAAAACCCTATATAAGCTCTGTGCGTCGGTTTCTCTGGTACTGTATAATTTGGAAACATTTCCATGTGGTCAGTTTAAAATTAAACCAGTCTCTACTCGACTCAGTTTCTCTGGTACAACACTATCAGTTACAATCACTAGACACTAAGTGCTTTTTTTTTTTTTAAAGGTCCTATATAATTGTGGGTGGTTTGAGGAGGTGTTTCTTAGGAAATTGCTGGAGTCAAAATAAAATACCGCAATAAAAATATTTGGGTTTTTTTAAACATCTTGTTTTAGACTAAATTTCATTTTTATTTCTTGAAAATGTAACAAGATTGACTAGATCAGATTAATGCCCTAGACATATATTAAATTTCAGCAAAATATCATTTGGCAGAATTACTCAAATTAATCTTATGATCTAGAGTAAGAAAGGAAGGAACCTCTAGAGGCCATCTTGCCTAACACTGATTTTACAGATGAGAACACTGAGATCCAGAAAAATTAAATAATTTCCCCATGGAGTGTACAAGTATAAGTAATAAGTGGTAATGCTGAAATTCCATCTCAGAGGGTTTTGGTTCCAATCCCACACTCCTTCACTATACTATTGCATTTTCAAACATTGATTAAAATTGTTTGAATGACAAGGCCAGGCCTCCTGAGTATTCACTAAGAGGTTCATGTCAACTGGAAAAAAAGTTTCTAGTGTGGTACTCCAAGAATCAATCTGCTATTGGCCCTCTGCTGTTTGGTATTTTTATTAGTAATTTGGATGATGGTGCAGAAATGATTTATAGAGGACACAAAGTTGGAAAGACAAAATAACAGTTGTCAAAATCAGAATTCAAGAAGTTTTCAATAGCCTGGAAATGTGGGCATAAGATATAATTTAATAAGGAGAAATATTAAGTTCTACAGGGAGGTTAAAAAAAATCAGTTTCATAGGAATACCATAAAGAATAATCATGGATAGACAAAATCCAGTAAAAAAAGACCTGTGGGTTTTAGTGGACTGCAAGTTCAATAGAAATCAATGATATGATAACCAGTGAGCTATATTGAGAGGTATTTATTCAAACAAATAAGGCAAGAGTTTAATGTGTTCTTCTCTAGTCAGTGTTTAAGAACACATTGTTCACTTCCAAGCAACTTTTAGCAAGGTTTGGGAATACTTCAAAAAGCAAGCAACCAAGAATCATAAAAGGACTAGAAAACATGTTATATAATAGTGGTGTCAACTCAAACAGATACAGTAATCTTTTACCATCTACAGGAATCCCTGTGGGCCTCATATTGATTTAGAAAATCACATAGTTATATCAACTGTTTAATTATACATTATTTTGTTAAATCTTTCCCAATTACATTTTAATCTGATTTCAGCCACATTCAGGAGTATTGTATATGGCCCTTGGATGATAGCCTCTGTTGTAAAAGGATCAGTTTTGGGAAGGTTTTTTTTTTGGTTTTTTTTTTTTTCTGGAGAAGAAAAGCATGGCAAGCATTATAAGCAGAATCTCAAATATTAGAAGACTGATATTAAAAACAAAGAATAAATTTGTTCCCATGGATCTAGGGATAGAAATAGGAACAAGATTTGAAAGTTGCAGGGAGTCATATTGATATACAGAAAATCTAACAATTAGAGTTGACTAGAAGAGCAGAGATATCTCAGAAAGTGCATGGATTTCTGATGACCATACATCTAGAGGTTAGATGACTCACTTGAGGCTATTGTAGATGGGGTATTTGTTTGGATTTGGGTTAAACCAGACAAGCTTCTGAGGTCTGTTCTAATGCTTAGGCCCTGTGATTCTGGGAAAATTTCTTCTGTACAATTGAGAATTTACAAGAGGCAATTATGACATAATGTAATAAAGTATTCATAAATTTTGGGTGGGACATTTTTTACACCATCTGGTTTGATGGTTGTGAGAAAACCTGTGAAGGAAAACATAATGTAAGCAAACATCAATATAGAGTGTGAAAATGCTATGTTATGGTCCAGACTCAGATCTCATAGGTCTCTCCCTGGGTGTATATGGCTTTCTTCATCACTGAACAGCTGGAACTGGTTTGAATCATCTCATTGTTGAAGAGAGCCATGTCCTTCAGAATTGATCATCATAGAGTCTTATTGTTGCTGTGTACAATGATCGCCTGGTTCTGCTCATTTTACTCAGCATCAGTTCATGTAGGTCTCTCCAGGTCTCTCTGAAATCATCCTGCTGGTCGTTTCTTATAGAACAATAATATTCCATGACATTCATATACCATAATTTATTCAGCCATTCTCCAAATGATGGGCATCCACTCAGTTTCCAGTTTTTAGCCACTACAAAAAAGGCTGCTACAAACATTCTTGCACATGTGGGTCCCTTTCCTTCCTTTAAGATCTCTTTGGGATATAGGCCCAATAGAAACACTGCTGGGTCAAAGGGTATGCACAGTTTGATAACTTTTTGAGCACAGTTCCAAATTGCTCTCCAGAATGATTGGATTTATTCACACTTCCACCAACAATGTATCAGTAAGGAACTTTCCTCTTAGCGCCTAGGCAAGCACAGGCAGTTTGCCATGTGCTTCTTCTGAAAGCCACCATTTTTTAGTCGTGACTTAACCTTGTTTTATATTTCACTGAAAAATTGGAGGCCATTTGCCAAAAGGAACCTCTTCTCTCCACTCCCCATCTCACGTTGCTGAGATGCCTTCTGCTACCTTCTTCTTCACTCCAGTCATGAAACAGTTACCTTCATGCCAAGGCAAACTCCTTTATATGCACAATTGCATCCCAGCCCTCTTCTCTAGCAGACAGTCCTCAGCCCCTTCAGTCTCCCAACTCTAATCATTAATCTTCAATATCTGCCTATCTGCTCCCTGCTTGCTTACTTGCCTAATTACACCTATTTCTCCCCATTCTCAAAAAATCCTTCCTCAATCTGCCTATTCCCCTAGTTGTGTCTCCTATCTTTTGTTTCTAAACTCCTTGAGAATGCCTTCTATGATTGGTGCTGTTTCGGTTCAGAAAGGAGACCCCACAAGGTTGAGGCCACAGACCAGTGTCACGAGGTGTCTCAAAAGAATTTGCAAGCTTGAACCTATTTCCAAGTCAAGGCAGTTTATTTTAATGCCAATTGGCTATGTTCCCCAGAAACTGTACCCTCTTCAGTGCCATCCTTTCTTTTCCTCTCTCTCCTTAACTGCAGTCTAGCTTCTGAACACACCATTCAATTGTGTGCTCTCTACAAAGTCATCAAAGATCTCTTAATTACCAGACCTAATGGTCTTTTCTCAGTCCCCCTCCTCTTCATTTCCATGGAGCCCTTGACGTTGTTGTTCAACCTCTCCTTGATCCTCTCTTTTTAGGTTTTCCTGAGACTATTTTCTTCTCATTTTCCTCTTATCTTTCTGATTCCTCTTCTGTTTTCTTTGCTAGGTCTGCATCCAGGCTTTGCCCAGTGACATGGATGTCTCCCAAGTCTCTGGTCTTGGGGCTCCTCATTTTTGTTATTTCACTTGGCTAGTTCAGCAACTCTTCTGAGTTTAATTATCATCTCAATGCAGATAATATTCAAATATCTTTATGCAGCTCTTAACATTTCTCCTGAGCTGAAGTTTCATATTGACAAATGACTATTAAGTATCTCAAACTGGATGTCCCTTAGGCTTAAACATATCTAAAACTGAATTTTTATCTTTCCCCAGAACCATGTCTCTTTTCCTTAACTTAGAAGCAGCACCATCCTTTCAGTCACCTAGGCTTGAAAAATAGGTGTCACCCTTGATTTCTCACTTTCTTGCCGAGTCATGTGAATTCTATTTTCACAATGTTTCTGGTATCCCATACCTCCTCTGAGACTGCCACCACTCTGATCCAGGATTTTATCACTTCATGCCTATATTATTGCAGTATCCTTTTGGTTCATCTCCCAGACTCCCAAGTCTAGTTCATCCTCTATTTAGCTGTTAAATATATCTTACTTAAGCATAGCTCTGGCCATGTTGCCCCTTCCCCACCCCTTCATTCAGTAAACTCCAGTGGTTCTTTGTTACCTCCAGGATCAAATATAAAATCATCTTTTTGGCTTTCAAATCTCTATATAATCTGGTCCCTTCCTATCTTTCCAGTCTTCTTATACCTTTCTCCTCTCCAAATAGTCTACAATCTAATGAGCCTGGCACAGAGAACATGCTGTTCTTTCCAATTTAGTGCAGTTTCATTGACTATCCATAATGCCTGGAATTTTCTCCATCATTACTCCCTCTTAGATTCCCCCAGCTTCCTGCAAACATCAACTAAAATCTTCTCCAAGAAACTTTTCCTGGTCCCCTTTAATACTAGTTCTTTCTTTCTGAAATTATTTTCTATTTATCTTTTGTATATCTTGTTTGTACATAGTTGTGAGCTCCTTGAAGGCTGTTTTTGCTTTTCTTTCTATTACTAGTTCTTAGCTCATTTCTTGCTTATAAACTCTTAACAAATATTTGTTGTTGATGACTCTTGGGATCCTGGGAAGGAGGAGAAATTCCCCTCCATCCTAATTCTAGTCTGAAAGTTCGAGAGAGAAACACAGGAAAAGGAAGCAGTCCAGTTCACAGCATAGTATTAAAGGAAAGAGGGCAAAGGGCAGATCAATAAAAATCTGTTCTTCCTCTCCCATCCTCTTCATTTTGAAAGCATCCCCATTCACTGGGGACCAATCAGAGATCAGAATTTCCTCCCTGTGTGCTGTGTGTGTGTGTGTGTGTGTGTGTGTGTGTGTGTGTGTGTGTGTATACGGGTACTTGGAAGGTGCCCTTCAGGCAAATGTGCAAACCCTAGAGTCTCATTAAGTTGATTTGGGAACTCATCAAATTGATGAGAGGCTTCCCTGATTATCCCCTTTACACACAAAATGAGGAGATATAACCAGATTATCTTTAAGGTCATTTCCAGCTTTAACATTTAATGACTCAAATTTCATACCAACAATTCTGCTTTTAAAATGAATGGAAAATTCTGTTAAGTTGAAGCAACTAAAAAGATTTTCTTTAAAGATTTATTCTGCAAAAAAAAAAAAAGAAATTGAGATTTTTAAATATGTTCTAATGTCTCCTTCAGGTTTATGTCTCTTCCATTTTAATATATAAACTTATTTTATGTTACAGTCTATATATAATGTATTAATTCTTCTTTTACCTTTTCATTTTATCTGCTTTTCACATTTAGTTTAACAACTTCTACCTTTTGATTTCTATTTATATAAATGTTTTATAAAGTACTATTTTGGTTTTTATAAGTTTTATTAGTTACCATCAATAAAACATTCAAATATGCAAATAAGGATTCTTAAAAATTACATGTAACCATGAACTTCCATTAATTTATCTAAAAGTTTTAAATCCATGTGTTAACTTTAACAAAACATTTTTGTTTTCTCATTTAAACAATTTCTTCTATGTATTTTTTCAAGATTTTGTTGTTTTATTATTACTGTTCACATAGGTATAATCAATTTAGTCTGACTCATTATAAGACATGTAATCCTACCTGTGTTCATATTTGCCTTTTAGAATTTTTTCTTTTTCTCAAGTCCTATTTCTTTAATTCTTTTTTATTTAAAAAAAAAACGAAATAGAAAAAAGAAAAACAGAAGAGGAAAATAAAACAAAACAGAACAAAACATTTGTCATGTGCCCAGCAGAACATCAGGGAGAAGTCAAATATATAATAGCAAATTATCAGTTCAAGAAAATATATATTAGAGAAGAAATTATATTCATGAGTGTCTTATCTTTTCCTTGTTTCCTTGTAGGTTGTTCTTTTGTTCTCTTTTTTCTTTTACTTCATTTTTCCCGTTTGGACTCCTCATTTTCCCCAAGCAAGCTATAACTAATCACATATTTATATTTATTTATACTAATATAGATATATAACACACACACATATATATATAATAACACACATACACATATACATTCACACCCACCCACAGACCAGACACATATCTATTACACACATGACATAGAGCAACATGCATATATATCTACCTATACTTAGATACCTTCACACACATTTACACATGTAAATATGCATCTAAAACAATATTAGTATGGCTGATATATAATGTAAATTTCTCTCTTGATTGAATCTTTAAGTATGACTTATCTCTTTTCTATCCCTGCTAACTCTTTTGCTATAATTTTGCTTAACTTGCCTTGCTATTACTTAACCTTCCCCAACCCATGGATCCCTCCTTTGTCTTATTCTCCCCATCCTATGCTTCCCCCTCCACCCATCCCTTTCCCTTTATTTCCTTTAAGATTTTGGAGGGTACTATTTTTTACTTTACTAATTTTTTTACCTTTGCCTAGATGGTTTTGGTTTTTAAAATTAGATCATATTCAACTCTGCCTTCATCTTTCTTTTGAGCCACTCAATTGCTGAAGCCAATCTTAAACATATAGTATACATTTCCATATAAAAAAAAAAACTTGTCCATGTCAAATTCCTTGAAATTAATCTTGGATATTGACTTATATATGAAATTTTCTATTGAGTTCTGGTTTGGTTGAAAGTCCTGAAAATCTGCAAGTTCTTTGAATGTCCATTTTTTTCATTCAATATTATTGATAATTTTGTTGGATATGGTATTTGTGGCCACAGGTCTAGTTCTTTTGATTGCCGGTATATATGATTCCAAGACCTGCAGTCTTTTATTGTGGCTCCTGATAAGTCCTTTACATTTCTAGTTGTAGCTCCAGAGTATTTGAATCATTTTTTTCTGGTTTCTTGAAAAATTATTTCTTTGCTCTTGGGGTTTCAAAATTTGGCAATGATATTCCTATTTTCACACAAAAGATAATTTTGAGATGCTGATTGGTAGAGTTTTTTCTATTTCTACTATATTTTATCACTCCAGGACAATTTTCTTGGATTATTTCTTGCATTGTTGTGCCAAGGTTCCCTTTTTTGGTCACAGCTTTCAGGTAGTCCAATTATTCTTTATATTTTCTAGAATTGATCCTTTCTCCAGATTTGTCTTTGGGTTTTTTGTGTTTTTTGGTGGGGTTTTGTTGTTGTTGTTGTTTTGTTTTGGTGAGGCAATAGGAGTTAAGTGAGTTATCCAGGATGACCCAGCTATTAAGTGTTAAGTGTCTAAGATTCGATTTAAACTCAAGTCCTGCTGACTTAAGGGCCAGTGTTCTGTCCACTGCTCTGTCTACTGTACCATCTAACTTCCCCTGTTGTTTTTCTTATAAGATGTTTCACTTCTGTTCTATTTTTAAATTTTTAATTCTTTATATTCTGTTTTGTTTTTCTTGGTCTCTTATAGCTAGTCTCATAACCACTGGCTTCCCCTTGCAAATAACTCTTGCAAAGAGTTATTTTCATATTTAAGACTCTGTATCTCCATTTCTAGTTGGTTAACTTTTTTTTTTCATAATCTTGTTTTTCTTGGATGGTTTTTATTTTTTATTTTTTGAATTTTTCCTCAATGTCTCTCATTTGATTTTTACATTGTTTTAAAAGTTCTTTTATAAATTCTCTCTGGGCAGAGAGCCATTTAATGCTACTGTTTTGTTTTTTTTTTTTGTTTTGTTTTTGTTTGTTTTTTAACTTGTATCCTTCTCTGAAGATGAATCCTGGTCTTCCCTATTCCCACAGTAAGTTTCTGTGGTTGGGTTCTCTTTTTGCTGGTTCATTTTTTTTTTTTTAATAAGAAGTATTAGTGTAAATATCTCTAATTGTGGAGTGGGGAGATGGTGCTTCTAGCTTCACTTCAGCTTTCCCCTCTGACCTGGAACCCCAAACCAAAAGCTCCACTCTCAATATAAGTGTGGGCCCCATTGCTTCTGCACTCACCAGATGTGCTGGTTCCTTCTTGCTCAGGGCAGTATCTCTGCAGCACATCTGGTCCTGCTGTTTCAATCAGCCAAGGTTCTCTCAGTCTGCCTGGATTTAGTCACCCTCCTCAACTCCACACATTATCCGGGAGGTGAAAGTTTCTGTGGTTCCTGTTCAGGCTTCAGGCAAAGCTAGTTAGCCCCAGGTTCCCCACTTGATATTTCTGCAGAGCTAGTTGGGAGATGTTTGCACTTTACACTGGTTAATCTCCAGCCCTGGCTCTGTCTTTGTATCTTCTTAGGTTGTACCCAGGAAAAGCCCTGTTCTGCCCCAAGTCTTCCTGATTTTTTTACCAGTCTATGTTTGCCCTGAAGTACACATTTGTTCTATTTGTGGGAGAATCTGTAGAGCTTGAAATTTCCTGACCTACTTGGCCATCTTCCCAGAATCCTCCCTCTATGATTTCATCTATTTATTAAACTCCTTATATTGGGAGTTCTCTTTGGAAACTCCTGCCAATGTGGCTTGATGAAATCATTGTTACTTATATAGATTTAGAGGACTAGCTTGGACATTGAGAAGTTAAATGGCTTGCCCATGGCCATTCTTGTTAGGGTATGTCAGTGACAGGATTACTCAAGTCTTTCTGCAAGTCCAATATGCCTTCCACTTTATCAGAGTTGTCAGATACAAGTAACAGCTGAAGCAGAACCAGATTAAAATGTTAACTATGAAATATGTAACAAAATAGAAATTATATAAGAAAATAGAATATAGATAAGGTTAATATATGGCTTTCTAAGTCAGATATGGTTTGGTGGCCCTGTTTCTATGTGAGTTTGACACCACTGAATTTTATGTTGCCTATCCTGTTAGATACATCACTTAATGTTGCCTTGTATGTGGCTATGTTGCAGATTGACTGTGCCTGATTGACTTGATTGGCTTCAAGCTTGGTTTTGGAGACATGGAAATAAAATGACTTCAGCTTTATGGGAATTTGTGCTCCTGAACCTTCTTACCCCAATCTTTAGTCACTGGATGGACATGGCCTCAGACAAACTGGGAAAGACGTTAATTGTAAAAGGCCAAAGTCTCCCATGGCATCCTGGGCCATTGCCATTCATCTTGATTCTTGTCTTGCTGAGTGGACTCCCGATGACTGGAGGAGAGAGTGAAGCTGATGGCTCTTCCAAGCTCTGCCTCACTTAAATGCATTTCACCCAGAGGTCAAGACATCGTCCTTGTGATGTCATTGGAGCTCTTCAAGAAGAAGGGTGAACAACAAGAACAACAGTGACAATGATAACAATAATAACTTTAAAGACCCCTTCTGGTTGTTTTCTGGCCCATAGCTCCTTATTCTCCCATTGTTCCCTTCACACTGATTTTTGTCTAGATACTGTGCCTTATATACACAGTTACCCTTAATGTTTGAAAGAATCATGATCATAGAATGAAATCAGGGGTTTCTTTATTGGTTAAATGAAGAGTCCACTGTTAAACATTTATGTATATGGGGCTGGGATGAGGAGAAAGGTAGTACCGAGAGAGCAGGTCTCTGTGCTTTAGTGCCATGACCAACCTCTTCCATTTCTTTTTCCACTCCAAGACTTGCCCTGATTTCCTCATTTCATAGTTTTAAAACTGAAAGAGCCTTAAGTGTCATGGAGCCCTACTCTCTCATTTTATAGGTAAGAACCTCAGACAGAGAAGTAATTGCTTTGGACTTGATGAAGGTCATGTAGCTGATTGATGGCAGAGGCTCAACTAGATTCCAGATTGTTTGGAATCCCAGGCAAGTGTTTGGTTTGTTTTGTTTTGTTTTTGGCAAATAAAACACTCACTGCCTGTTGAGATTTATAGAGCTTGAAGTTGTCCCCTGTAGCTCCAAGGGAGGCAAAGGTCAAAGCCAAAGCTGAGCTAGGCCTGTGTGTTCTCTAGTACAAGTTTTAGATCTCCCCTCCACCCTGAAGTGGCCAAGGGCTCTCTCGGTATACATCACTGACCTCCTCTGATCTGAAATGACACCCCCAGGAAATCCCCTCCCCCATCGTGGGACCAGTGCAGCCAAAGTGGCAGTGATAAGTTGAGAACCCTGAATTTTTTAGGGATGGGGGCTCCAGCACACGGCTAATTGGTATGGATAGGGCCGGTTTGCAAGGCCTTCAAATGCTTGTGAAGAGCCTGGGCTGGAGATTGTATTTGCCAGCCAAAGAAGGTGTTTATTTAGTTGATGAGGTAAGTGAAGGGATCTCCCAGAGAGACACATGATGGTTTCTTCCATGTTTTCTGTGCCTGGCATATCTAATCGGCAAAGGTTAAAAAAGAAAGAAGGAAAGGAGAGAAGATAAATAAATGGGCGCAGATCAGAAGATAGAGATTGAAGTCAAAACGGCTACCTAGCAGTGAGTGGCCTTGGGCATGCAGCTTGACATCTGTAAAATCTGGAGGCTGGTTCGGTCCAGGGTTCTAGCTCTGACTAGAATTCTCAGACTTCAGGAACTGGAGTTCGTACGGATCTGATCTTGAACCCGGCAAGGCGCACTCGCCTCAGTAAAGCAGCCCTCGCCACAATGCCCAACGTTTCCCATACTGGAAACTGCAAGTAGTACCAGAAGTTATGCTGGGGCTAACCGGCAGTAACAAGTGTCCCTTTGGAAAACTCAGACCCTCGCCCCTCCTCGTCCCTCCTCCCCCCTTCTTCCTCTCCTCTCTCAGGTAACAATGGGGGATGGGGTGGAGGCCTGGCACTAAGCGTGACCCCCCAGGTGGGCCCAGGAGCCAGCTCTAGGCCAGCCAAAGCGTCTTCCTTTCCCCCGGTTTTAATTGCAGGTCCTGGGCGTGGCTTCTCTCGGAAGGGGAAGAGGGGGCAGGCGGAGTGGACCTAATAGAGTCTGTGTGGCTGCCGAGTCTCTTAGCAACAGCTTCGTTGCCACTCTTTAGGCTATGACCGACCATCTTAATTCCCCCGAGGAGAAGGCCCGGCTTTATCTGAAAAACCATCGTATCATGGAACTGCTGCACTACCTCACTTTTCAGTTACTCTATCATCGTCCCGGTAAGGGTTCCTCTTGCCTTGTGCCTTGGTGTCTCGCTTGCCTTGGCGCAACACCTGAGCAGAAGACCCTAACTTTCTTCTCCAGCATCTGTAATATTCTTCCCCTTCAGGAACCCCCCCCGCCCCCCCCACACGCATCCCTCTCCCGCTCCCTGCAAAACGTACTCCACCCTCTCGTCTCTTCCTTCAGACAATTAATAGCAGCAGGTGGGGTCACTGTGGGGTAGGACCTTGGGCTTTAGTCCTAGCTTTGCTTACTGTCAACACTGATCTTTAGTGGAGCTCTGCTCCCCGGTGAGATTGCAGGCTCCCGATGGGTAGGAACGGTGTTTCCAGCTTTGTGATTAATATTTTGCTTCATTTTAAACCCTCCCACTCGTTCTCCTCCTCTCTCCTTCACTCGAGTGCGCTGTCGCCCCTTCCCCTTCCCCCCTCCCCCAAAGGGGGAGCAGAGCCTACTCCTTCCGACTTGTTGCTACTCACCCTGCAACTCGTCTTCCTTGGAAGTTCGTTGTGTCCCTCCACCTGTCTCCTAGTCTTGTCTTCTAACCCGTTCCCTTAAACTGGGGGACAATGTTGATGTTTCCTCAATCTGAATCAATTCCTCAGTCTACTTATATCCCGTCTCTGATTTGCTACCTACAAACATATCCAGGTCTTCCCCATCCTCCAAACCAAACCAAGCCACAAATTTGCTTTGAGCAACCAATCAAGCTATCAGAACTCATCTCTTTCAGAAAAAGTGGGAGGGAAAGGGCTTGAGGGGAAGAACTTCCACACTCTTTTGCTTTCAAAGTTTTCTGTTCAAAGTTCTCTTACTCATCCATTGCATACTGGCTTCTAGCCTCACCACTATGCTGATAGGGCTCTCTTCATAGTTATCATCAGCTCTTAATTGCCAAGCCCTTTTCTCAGTCCTCATACTTTTGCACGTTACAGATATAACTTGCTGATGGTTTTAGATAGATGCTCCTTATCATTTTAAGAAAAAAATCTTTTCAAGTGTTTTTAATAGGAATGAGTTTCATATTTTGTCAAAAGCTTTTCTACATGTATTGATAATGTGATTGTTGCTTTTGTTATTAATAGAATTATGTTGTTTTCCTGCATTCCTGGTATAAATACTACTTGCTCACAATGTATAATATATATAATATACTGTTGTAATCTCCTGGCTAGTATTTAAGGATTTTTGCTAAATATTCATAAGTGAAATTGGTCTATATTTTTTCCTTTTGTTTTTGCTCTTCCTGGTTTAGTTATCAGCACATTTTGTTTCACAAAAGGAGTTAGGTAGGACTCCTTTGCTTATTATTCCAAATTATTTATTATTGGAATTAGTTGGTCTTTAAATGTTTCTTAGAATTCATTTGTAAATCCATCTAGTTTTGATAGCTTTTTCCTTCTTTTTTTTTGGTTGTTCTTTAGAAATTCTTCTGTTAATCTAGTCAGTTTACATTTTTGTAAGTAGTCTTCAGTGTCACTTACGTTGTTAATTTTATTGGTGTGTAATTGGCAAAATAACTTAATTTCCTTGATTTTAATCTTCACTAATGGTATATTCCCCTTTTCATTTTTTGACCCCAGTGAGTTTTTTTCTCTATTTTTAAAAATCATACTAACCAATCAATTTTTTTTCATACAGCAAACTCCAAGTTTCACTTAATTCAGTAGTTTTTTTACATTCAATATTATTCATTTCAGTTTTAATTTTTAGGATTTTCAATTTGGCATTTCATTGGCGGGGGTTAATTTGTCCTTTTCCTATTTTTTAAAATTTCACACCCAATTCATTATCTGCTCATTATTTCAATTTAATCTTGCTTCAGTGATTAAAAAACAAAAAAATGAATTTCCTTTCCCATCCTTCCCCCTGCTGAAGAAAACAAAAACCAAAACCATTGCAACAAAACGTGCATAGTCAAATGAAACAAATTTCCACATTGGCTAGGCACAAAAATTTTCTTATTCCCCTCAGAGTCCACCACATCTCAGGAACTTGGGTTGCTTCTTTACTGGTTCTCATCTCGTTTTACATCAGTTCATCCTTATCTTCCTAGGTTTCACTGAAATCATCATTTTCATCATTTCTTTATGTCACAATATTATTCTGTTGCATCCCTTTACAAGTTGCCTAACTTGTCCACCCCTTCCCCAGTTGATTGAAAACATTTTTCAGTTTACTACTACAAAAATAGTTGTTAGAAAATCATCTTCCTTGAGATTTCTTAACATAAATTCAGTTTCTTAATTCAATGTAATGGTAGTTTGCTCATTTTCTTCTCAATTCCTTTAGTGTTCATAATCCATTTAATTGGCCTTTGATAAAGTTTGGGGCTTTTTTTTGTGTGTTGGTATTTGAGCATATTTTTCTTCTGGCATGTCTTTTGCTTTTTAAACCCGTGTTTTTTAAATTTTCTTGTTTTTAGCTAAATGCAACTTTCTTTTGGGGCTTTCTTTTATGATATCTGTCTCTTACTTTATTTTTTAACAGCACAAATGATCTTAGGTCCCTCTTATTGTTTTCCTTAGTCCCCATATCTATCTTCAGTGCCATCAATAAAAGGCAATCCAGTGGAAAGAATTAATAGTATCTTGTAGATTGTTGCCATTTCCAATAGTATTTGCCTTCTTGAAAGGGTTAGAAAGGTATATTCAAATGTAATTTTATGTTTTACCCAGCAATCTAATTTCAAGATTTCTCATAGAGAAGGTCCCAAGGTTCATCAGCTTTGTAAAAATTACTTTTAGAGGGGGCAGCTAAGTGGTGAAGTGGATAGAGTACCAACCCTGAAGTCAGGAGGACCTGAGTTCAAATCTGGCCTCAGACACTTAACATGCTGACCCTGGACAAGTCACTTAACCCCAATCATCTCAGCAAAAAAAAAAAAAAATTACTTTTAGGGGCAAATTAAATAAAAAGGGTATGAATGAGCAGCTAGCATCAATTTTTCCTGTACAAACCTTTATTTCTCCTATCTGCTTTAGTTCTTACCTTATCCTTTCAAGAGTGTTCCAGAAAATGTGATTTTTGTGATTTTTCACTTCATGTAATAAATTATTCCATATAGACACATTTTTGCTTTTGCTAGAAATTAAATTTTAAAATTTAGTTAAGAATTCTGGGATCCTGTGTTTTAGTTAAATTATCCTTTAATGTTTGTATTTTTTGAGAATATTTTGTTTGGAATACCTAGTTTTAATTTTATGGTGTTTTATGAAAATATAAATTATTCTTTTTACAGATAAACCAAGAGAGTTTTTGCTAGATATGTTATCAAGAATAAAGATTGCGAAAGTAACTTCTGGAGACTTTCCTTATCTCATTGATGACTCTAACTTGGTTTCTATGTTTGAAATAATGGACCCTACAAATCAAGGTTTTATAACTCCTGTTCAGTACAAAGAAGGTTAGTGATTTTCATTTTATTACAACTGCAAATAATTTGTAGTCATTCTAGAACTTACTTTAAATAATTTACATTTTTATGAATTTCTTTTTTCTTTTTCACCCGTATAGCCCTGAAGAACCTCGGTCTGTTGGAGTCAGATGAAGAAATAGATGAAAATTTAGAAATTATCTCTAAGGATTTCTTCAGGAAAGATGTGTAAGTTTAATTTAATTTAAAATATTAAGTGTTTTTCAAGTAGAATAAGCATTGCTTAGAGGTCTCCCAACTTTCTGTGAGAAAGGAAAAGGTAACGTTCTGTGAAACTTTCAATTTACCTAGGAGGTGATGAGGACAATGTTGACACTAAGGGGATTGAACAGAAGTACTTAGTAGATAGGCCACTCCAAATTCCTTCTCCTGTTAGCAGTCCCATAGAAGTAATTTTGGTAGTAATTTGCCATGGCCAGTTTTTGAGATATTAGTAGCTTCTGATCTTTGATGACTTAAAGAATTTACAAGTGCTTTTGAATTTTGAGGTGTGTTTTATAAATGTTAAAATGTGTTTTTTTTTTCCTTTAAACTAGAATAACAAGAATAAAAATACAAGATCAGTACTTTTATATAAATAACTAAATAAAAATACTAGTATTAAATCAATATTACTTATATGAAAATAAAAATTTATATATAATATAGATTTAATATTTATTAACTATAAACCTGTTATTATGTATACTTTCCCCACCAATTTATTTTCCTATGACCAAAAAAATCAATTGCCTGGTCACATACATAGACTCAAAACCTTTCCATCTTGGTAGGTGACCTTCCAAAACTTGTATCTTTCTAACACATTTTTCAAAAAACTAAGAACTTTAGATGAGATTTAATATTTAACTTAATAATTTATAATAGAAATTCCTTGAGGGCAGGAATTGTTTTTCATTTTGTTTTTCTGTCTCTAGTACTTAATAGAATAGTTGACACTTATTTGAACCAAACTTTCTCAAATTGATACTGAGAATAGTATTAATTGAATGTTTTCATAGCCTAAAATTATGAAAAAAAATTTTTTCTTAAATCATTTCAGAGATGTCTTCTCCAAGAAAAAATTTTTGCCCCTATTAGAATATATCACTTGTGCATTAATCTACTGTAGCATGCCGTAGAATGAAGTCTTCTTTGGGGGTGCTACCTATAGAGGCATTTTCCTAGCTCATTGGAAAGAATCCTGGACCTGGTGTCAGGAAGAACCCAAGTTCAAATCTGGCCTCAGACACAAGCTGTGTGAAATTAACTTATTTGCCTCAGTTTCCTCAACTGTAAAAAGAGGATGACAGCATCTACTTTCTAGGATTGTTGTAAGCATCAAATGAAATCATTATATAGCACTTACTATATATCAGTATGTGGCAGAGAGTATAAATATTAGCTATTAATATTATTGTGATCAAGGTGGGTACAATGTCCACTCTTTGGTATGCAGTTCTTATATCCTGGACATGGATACAAGTGTTGGTGTGTACCTATTTGTGTCCTCCTGTGCCTAGCATGCCTTTCTAAGTATTTAATGGGTAGTGGAGAAATAGATGGCCTGGGTGACATGCATGTGGCTAATCATAGGCATTAGGAATACTAGATGACAAACTTAGAGATTCATCAATCCTGAGATTCTTCTAATATTTTAGTTGTAAAACAGAGACTCCATTTGTATCAATAATTAGAGATTCATTTAATCTGATTTGTTCATTCATAGCACCCAGTCATGGAGCCTATCCAACTTGTGAGAATTACCTGAGTTTTTCAGTCCCTCTTAACAAAACTTGGTCACCCTCTCAAAATGATGAGACAGAAGTAGACTTTAGTGGAGGATTACTATCTCCATTTACTCTCAAGACATAGCATTCACTCCTAGAAATAGAAATTACATGAGGCACATAGTTCCCTGGAGATGGATGTCTTTCTCTATAATTGTTCCCAGACTGTCTTGTAGTCTTGGTCATAATACAGCCTAAAGTCAGGCAGGAGCTGTAAAGGGTATTTGAAATTCTCTCCCTGTATTCAGCTGCAGCTTCCAAGAAAGGTCAATTCTGTTCCCCATTCTTATTTCAGCCCCCAACACAAAGGCCAAGTATGTAAAAAGTTTAAATTTTAGAGATAATTCTGGCTTGTCTTGATCTGCTTCAGTCACTACTGGCAGAGCACAAAAAAAAATTGATTAGGGAAATGAGTGTGAAAACCGTGGATAGCTTTCCAGATCTTCCTAAAATTTGGCTTCAGAAATGTGGTTTCATCCTCTTACTGGAATCATGAATAATTTAAAAATCAAATATATTTATATTCATATAAGAATAAATATGCATCATAATGTGACTGATTCATTTGTAGTTTTGGATTGTCCAGACACTCCTTTTAATAATATAAGAACTGACTGGTTTATTTATATTTTATCTAATTAGGCCTTTTCTTTTCTCAATTGCCTCTAGTATTATATTCAAGTATGAATCAAAAAAATTTTTGTTTATGTTCCTTTTAGGGCTAGAAAGACCTTGAAGATGTGGCTATCTTTTTAATAAATTGGATCCAGTTTGGTTCCTAAAGTTTATCCAGTTTGGATGCTAAGTGCATTTCCCCTCTAAAGATTAGTGTTTTCCCCATTAATATGTTAAACTGAATGAATTAAATGTATTACATTAAATGATTTAAATTGTTACAATAAAAAGGGTCATGAAAAGTTTTATTTCTGTATTGGCTTTTATCTTTAAACCTCAAGTAAGGAAGATAAGGAAATCCTTTTCTCTATCAACCAACATAATTCCTTGGGGGAAACATTTTGCTTTATTGCTATACTCTTTTTGCTTGGGGGCATATGCTTTCTATTTCTGATTTACTACTTTTACTGCTGCATTGTGAAAATGAGCAGAGCCAGGATAAGTACATGCATTTATATTGATACAGCCATTCCATTAGGAATCTACTTTGTAAATTCCTCTGTTTCTTCAGGATATTTTCTTAATAAAAGTGAGAGATCATTTTTATAAAGAGAGCTTTTTTAAGCATCTGGTATGATAGGTACAGTGCTAGATGCTACTTCCTACTAAGTCTTTACCAGACAGTTTTTATCACGAAGTCCAGTAAATACATACATATATAAGAATATACACTTTGGGCAAAAGGGCTATTCTGTAACCATAGTATGCCAAAATTCAAATGACCTGAATGGAGGTAATAAGCATTGATCAACATCACTATTATGACATTTGTGTTCTCATCTTCTGGGACTTTCAGTGAGATAATCTTCACTCATATGAAATCTAACACTGGATGGGTTCAACTATTAATCTCTTCAGAATGATGACAGACTCCAATAAACAAGAGAAAGATGATGGTGACTAAGGCAAATGTTGGAATGGCTGGGGAGATGGAGTATCTAAAAGCTGCCTCTCTCTCTGTCATCTCTATCTACTTTGAATTCAGCTTCTATTTCACTTCTAGAGAAGGGAGCAGCAAGTCTTTACTAAATTTCAAATTAACCTCAAATTCAAGAGTCTTCATATATCGTCTTTGAGAGATTACAGAACATGGAAGTGGATCAGGCCAAGTATCTCTCTACCCACAAGCTTCTCATAGCACAAGGTTTTATGTCTCACTAATTTTACTCTTTCTCTTAGGGCTCAAGCTATGTCTTTAACGATCTAGCTCCTTTGCTATATTAAGATGGTTTCTAAGATCAGTACTCACAAAATATTTTTTTTTAAATCTTAATTATTGAATAAAGGGATATTTCTGGTAAAGAATGACCAATACCACATTTTATTAGGATAATGAACAAAATCAACTGCTTAAAAGTATTGTACAGATATTTTGCATTTGATTTCAGAAGAAAGTGAGCTAGATCAAAAAAAATTAAATTGTGTTTGGGAAGGTCTGTGAGAACATGAAACAATGAGGTATATATCCAAAAAATATAGAAAGGATGCAGGTGCTTTTTTTAGTGAGTTCACATTATGTAAATGTTGAAACTCATGTAGGAAAAAAAATTACTAAAGAATATTTTACTTGTAGTGCAGCCAATGATGAAAATACTGCAGACAAAACTTTTCATTAAGCAATTCTGAATCAAGTTTTATTTATTTACCTTCTTAAAAAATTATAATCAAAAGCCTTTTGAAAAAGGACTTGCATTATTTTCCTGTGTTGGGCCAGTTCGTTCTTAAATTAAGTAGAATCTCAACATCTTGCGGAGCTAGTTTATAAATTCCAAGTTCATTTAATGCTGCTGTGGCAGTAGGTTCTTCTGTAGCTGACTGTAGTACATCCTTCAAAAGTAGGGCAGATCCAACATTTAAATTCAAGACAATACAGGCTTCTTTGATACTATTTTTGAGAGGGAGAAGGCAAACAAAAAAAAAAATTCTTTATACTATTGTAATTTCATTTTGAGATACTAAGTATCCCTTACTAGTAACTTAATGATCTTTTTAAAAAAAATTATTTCCTCTCCAATTACATGTAAAATCAAAAACATTCATTGTTGGGTTTTTTAAGTTTTGAGTTCCAAATTCTATCTTTCCCTGAGACAATAAATATGATGTAGTTATACATTGCAATCATATAAAACATTTCCATACTGAGTGAAAAATGGTAAGCTACAATTTGTATTTAGAAATCTCTTATATGAATTATCATAGCTTTTAGCCCCCTTAAAGCTACATAAAAATATTTCTAATCTTTCAAAATGAAAATTTTTGTTTTAATTTTCAATAGCTCATCTGTTTCTACTATATATATTTCCTTTGCTATTAGTCAAGATCCCATGCCTATATAAAGGTAGATTTAGGATATGAGGGGAAAAAATAAAGAAATGGAAAAAAAAAAAGACTAAAGTGAAAATAGGGCAGCATTTCTTTTATTGTACTATATACCAGAAGCAATTCTTTAAAAAAAAAAAAAAAAAAGCCTGTTACTCTGTATTTAGATTTGTTTTTTGTTGCTGTTGTTGTTTTTTAAAGATATTCAATTTTAAATCCTGGAAGCATGAATTTGTTTCATACAAGAGAGACATTTGGCAGAGTGATAGAGTTGGGAAGGTGGAGCCCTGACTGAGTCATCCTTAGCAAGGCCCTTAAACTTTTAAAAGTAATCCAGGCAACTCCAAGGAAGGCTCTATTTAAAAAAAAAAAAAAAAAAGTTGCTAAACTATGTTGGTTAGAAGGATTTTCTCTGTACCAATGAATTCTGAGATCCAGACCTCACGATATAATGATAACCAAGTTTACTATCAGGTTTAAGTAGGTAATGAATGAATAAACTTCAGGTCTGGTCTAAACTTCAATATGAAATGTTTTACATTTTGCCATCTTAATTCTACATGTTACAGGTATTTGAGACCTGAGTTTATTTTGCATGTTGTGAGATGTACACTCTGTAAATCATTGCATATGTGTAAGCTACTATTTTTATACTTTGTCACATAACATTATGCAAAATTTAAATATTAATAAAAAGGTAAAAACCAAGATTTCACTCCTTTTCATTTCTAAGTTCCTGAAAAAACAGGGACCAAGTATTTTATTTCTTTAATGCTGAGCATAATACCAAACACAAAGTGGTACCTAAAGAAGTATGTGGGGGGCAGCTAGATGGCGCAATGGGTAAAGCACCAGCCCTGAAGTCAGAAGGACCTGAGTTCAAATCTGCTCTCAGACACTTAACATTCCCTAGCTGTGTGACCCCAGGCAAGTCACTTAACCTCAATTGCCTCAGCAAAAAGGAAAAAAAAAAAAAGTATGTGGGAGGAAATCATTTAATTTTTTTTTTTTTTTTTTTTTTGGCTGAGGCATTTGGGGTTAAGTGACTTGCTCAGGGTCACACAGCTAGGATGTGTTAAGGGACTGAGACCAGATTTGAACTCAGGTCCTCCTGACTTCAGAGCTGATGGTCTATTCATTGTGCCACCTAGTTTGCCCCCATTTTAAAAATCTTATAGGGCAATTTAAATTGGGTTATATTATTATCATTATACTTAACTGAATTTAATTGACATGCCTATACTTTTGTCATCATATACAGTCCACACTATCAGCCTTTTTTTTATTTTTTAAAAGAAATCAACTTGATCCAACTAACGTTATAGCAATACTAGTTAAATATAACAAATCTGCAATTCACTTACTGCTTGAAATAGTTTTCTGGTCTCTTGCAATAGTGGGAAAACAAAGGGAAAAGATTTCGAGTCATGTCAAACTGAAGCTGAGCTGCTCCTCCTTCATTGAAGTAATTTGCAAGAATTATCTGTGTAAATAAAGAATAATTTATCCCATGAAAGACTTTTTTTTCATAAGTATTAACCCAAGGCCAAATAAGCAATCTACTTACTTCTTGATAGATGTATATGTCCAGCTTTTCTACAAGCATTTGCCAGAAAATTTTAAACAAGGAGTAACAAAGCTGTTGTTCCAGTTGAAGTAGATGATCTCTTAAAGAAAGCAACAATGGACAAGCTGAACTTGACAGAGACATTACTGCTTGCTCTGATTGTGAGGGCAAGGACAACCACCTGAAAGAAGCAAAAACACAGTCCATTGCTGAAAAATCTATATAACAAAAGTTATTTTACATTTTATTTTGTTCTTGAAAAAGCTGTAACACATTTCAAAATTTACTGTATGTCAATTACTGTGAATTACAAAAATAAACACAAGCCCTGGTTATCAGTTGAATAAAATTAAAACAGGACAAATCCTAAAGAAAACACCTAAAGACTTTATGCTGTACTAATAGTGGTTATTATGAATCAGCTACTTGATTACTAGATCAATATTTAAAGTAAATGTTCCCATCTAGGGGAGGGGTGGGAACTAGGGGGGAAAAATTTGTAACGGAAAGCTTTGCAAGAGTCAGTGTTGAAAAATTACCCATACATATGTTTTGCAAATAAAAAGCTTCAAGGAAAAAAAAAGTTCAGTTTTTGTACTGATTCCCCAAATGAAACAATTAGTAGTAGTGACATTTTCATATCTGACTAAATGCTCAAACTGTTTAATAATTAGATTTTAAATATAGCCAAAATCTCACTTTGAGACTAGCCTCCTACTACTTTTAAGCACTTATAATGGTGGGCTAAAAACTCAGAAAGGGAAGGAAGAAAATAGTATTTTTGGAAGAGAAGAAAACAGCAGCAACAAAAACAGAGCTAAAAAGCAATCAAAAACAAAGGCTGTGACTGGTCAGATTACTGAAAAGAATTAAAGAAAACTTTGATTTGAGATGATGTCTACAAATGATCCTTTCCAGCTAAAAATTATGAAGTTGAGAAAATACAGAAAAGACGAGGAAAAGTTGCTAATAAAGGGAAGACACTAGAAATGGCAGCAGTCAGGGAAGTGAAACCTGGAAGAAGTCCAAGGCAGCTGACATTGTAATGAGAGAACGGAGGGAAAAAAACCACAAGAGAAACCAAAGTTTTGAAGGTCTGCTGTCAGCATTTAAACATTCCTTGGGACAGATACCTATATGCCTTCTAACTACAGGAGTGATTGGGAGAGGACACAGTAATATACTGAGCTCTATCAGTTCATTTATATGGTTCAACAACCAATCAAGATCGAATCAAGAGGGATGCCCATCAATTGGAGAGTGGCTGAATAAATTATGGTATATGAATGTTATGGAATATTATTGCTCTGTAAGAAACGACCAGCAGGACGATTTCAGAGAGGCCTGGAGAGACTTGCATGAACTGATGCTGAGTGAAACGAGCAGAACCAGGAGATCATCATACACAGCAACAACAGTATTACATGATGATCAATTCTGATGGACATGGCTCTCTGCAACAAAGAATTGTCTCAAACCAGTTCCAATTGTTCACTGAAGAAAACCATATACACCCAGAGAGAGGGAAATGAAATATGGACCACAACGTAACATTTTCATGATCTCTACTGACATTTGTTTGCATTGTGTTGCCTTTCTCTGATTCTTTTTTTTTCTTGTAGATAGGATTTTTCTTGCATAACTTCTCAAGCATTTCAACATTATTAGCATGTAGTGGACTTCCTGCCATCTAGGGGAGGGGAGGGGACTGGGGGTAAAATTTGTAATGGAAAGCTTTGTAAAGATCAATGCTGGGGAACTACCCATACATATGTTATACAAATAAAAAGCTTCAATAAAAAAAAAATCGAATCAAGAAAGTTATTTTCCATAAACTCAGGTCAAAATGGCAAGAAATATAAACTATTCTTTGGAAAAATTTAATTGGAAAATTTCAAATTAATAGGACTAGAGTATAAAGAGCTATTAACCCTCTGCTATCCAGGATAGCTCATTCTCTAATGATTCTAGATGTTAATTCTAAACAGATGTTATTACAAAAAACTTAATTCTGATTAATTTAGACTAAAAGGATACCTGTAAATGAGAATAGAGAAAACTCACCTTTCTTTTGTGTATAATTTGGCTGCATCTTTGATATCTCTGAAGACATGGTCTACTTGACGAGTCAACATGTCAAGCTTCAAGCGCTCCAGGAGATTAATCATATCATCAAAGACTGAGCTCTCCATAGAGGCTAGCTGCCCTAGCTGCAATTTACTGAGAGCCTTACTCTCTGCAAGAACTTCCAAAGCAGCCTGCTGAAGTTGCAAGAAGAACTAAAAGTCCAAAAAAAAAAAAAAAAAAGTTTATATATTCTAACATAGTAGTGTATGTGTATATATCTCTATGTAAATATACATTACTATTATATATGCCTTTCAAGGAAGAAATGGGGGCCTATACTATATTTATTGTCATATATTTATAATGCTATACTTAATGTCAACCACAAGTGAGGTGTACTTTTGGCTTTGCTGTGTTATAAGGAAAGTCTGGGGTAAGAGATGAGGGAAAGAGTCTATCCGGGAATGACTATGACTTTGTAAAAATGAGGCACCAATAAAACTTAAAAGTTTCAATATATTCCAAAGTATCAAATATAAAAGTTTCAATATACACCAAAATATTTACACATCTTTTGTGGTATCAACTGGAAATAGCTTAAGAAAAAAAAACAAAAAAAAAAAAAACACGTGGTATATGAATGTAACAACTTAACTGTAACAAAGAATGAAATATGAAGAATTCAGAAAAGCCCAGGAGGAAATATGCAGTCAAAGGTGCAGAACCAGAAAAATATATACAATGAATACAGTGCAAATGAACAGGAACCTCCTCCTCTCCCCAAATTCTATCATAATGAACCAAGTTTGGCCTCAAAAAGAGATGAGAAAATGTATGTCCTTCCCACTTATAGGTCCAAAACTCTAGTGTCAGATTTAGCTGATGTCTGGTTAAGTTTTGTTGATAGACATTCTTCTTCCTTTTTTGTTACAAAGAAAGATTCACTGAGTGGGGAAGTAATATAGTTGGAAATGAAAGTGATATAAAAACAAGCAGAAAAAAAAAGCCTACCATTTGGGAAGTCATAAAATTAAATATCATATATAAATAAAATTTTCACTGAGCTAAGTAAAATTTGAATAATGAAGAATATATATATATATATATGTATACCTAAATATTTGTATATACAAACACATATATGTATACAGTCAGGAAGTGACTATATATTTTTACCTTTTTTTTTCCCCAATTAAAATTCTGAATGGCACTAAGTGGCAAACACAGCATCATAAATCATTTTAGGAGCATCAGACATTTTGTTGATCTCAAACTTAGTAATTTACTTTTATATAGTATTTGGTAAATTATAAAGCATTTTCCTCACAACCCTGTGAATTAGGTAACGATGTCATAAATGTCACTTTACTAAACTGCAAATACTTTGGTTTTACCAAATTCTTTGGCTACAATTGAATAAAACATGAATGATGACAGGGCTTTGCTTTTTTTAGACATTTAACAGCAAAACTCTGGTATCTAAAATATTAATTCTGACCAAAAACTTTCATATTTGTTAATTAAAGGAATAGGGGTGTGTGTGTGTGTGTGTGTGTGTGTGTGTGTGTGTGTGTGTGTGTGTGTGTGTGTGATGTTGGAAACAAGCAAACACCCAGAGTAAGGGATATAGCATAAGAACAAAAGCTATATATTGTGACATAAGAAAAAGATAAATATAAGAGCATTACACAAAGTAATGTGACCATACAACAATTAAAACATACTGATAAAACCAGTATTGGTTTAGGAAATATCCCAAGAATAAGAATGAGGAAATTTTAAAGGAATATTAAGGAAATTTAGTCTATTTACATAGTAAAAAATATTCACATGCAAAGTGTTTTTTTTCACAAATGGTTTAAAATTTGAGAGGAAAATAATACTAAACATATGTTCTTTTGTACATCCCCTTCTCACATTTAGATAAATGCCAGAATGCTAATGACTTTAGCTTTCATATAAGAAGTCTAGAATTTCCCAAGATATATATAAATCATAATTAGGTCAAAAAGGCTCTTATTTTCCTACCTAGAAGCAATGAGAGAATGTGGGTGAAAGAAACAGGAAAGCATGGCCAAAGAGCTAGAGAGGACCTAAGAACTATACAATCCACATAAATTAGAAATAACTATGTAATGCAATATTAAAAAGAAAAAAGATTCAAGATTTACTCTGAGAGCAAAAATCACTCCTTTGAAATGATGAGAGAATAAAAAATGCCAATGGAAATCAAGGGAAGCTAAGAAAGAACAAGCCTAAGTTCACTAATATTTCCACTGAAGACCAACATTAATATTTATAATTCAGTAAAAAAAGAAAAATGTAAAATCCTATACTTGGATTAAAAAAAAAAACAATTGCAGTTACAGAATAGGGAATACAATGTAAATATAGTTTTGAGGACTTGCAAACAAGATGAGTCGTGTGACATAGAAGCCAAAAATGGTAATGGGATCTTAGGTTATAGTAATCTAAAAGCAACAAGGTATCCAGAAAAGGGAGTTACAGTCCCATTGTATTCTACCAAGATTAGGCCACAATTGAAAGATATGATCATTTAATTTAAAGAAAAAAAAAGATTTTACATGATAAAAAGCAATTCTCAAAATGAAAAGAAATATACTGGAAAATAATTTTCATGATAAATATACCTGACAAAAATCTGACATCAACAAAGCCATTGTAAAGCTGGAGGAGTGTTAACAAGGCAGTGAGGAGATACAAAATCTAAAGCCAAAGTGAAAACTGGTTGAAAGGAAAGGATGGTTAGCCAGTATAAGAAAATATTGTATAGGAGGATATGAGGGTTGCCTTTTAAGTTTTAAAGAGCTGTTAAGTAAAAAGCCCTCTCCATCTTTTAAAAACATTATTCTAAACAGGGTGATAGTTGCAGAAAAAATTTGAGCTTCTAATACTGCAAGATATTGGCAGCTTCTGATGAAAGTACTGAATTCATTTTATGAAGAGTAAGGAAAAACTTCCTATTGACTTGAAACTTGAAACAGTGCCAAGCACTGTGCTAGAAATGTAACTATAAACAGAAAGCCATTCCCTGCTCCCAAGGAGTTAACATTCTAGAGAGAAGGAAATACATAAAAGGGAAATGAAAAGCAGAGATTGGTCTGGGACTTTCCTTAAAATGGAGGTTTTTAGGAAGAAATGATCAATAAGAGAAAAAAACCATAGGAGTAGAGCATACTGTGAGGGAAAGAAAGTTGCTGGGACACAGTAAAAACAGGTTTTTAAATGAAGATTAGAAGGCCACGTGTCAAATAAGTAGAGAGGATTCCTATTCAAGTATAGGTCTCAGTTCCAAATCTATATGAAAAATGTCAATTCTTCAATGGAAAAAAATGGTCAAAGGGTAAGCCATTTCTAAAGAAGAAAACAAATTATTGTGAATCAGGTGAAAACTTCTTTAAATTATCTAATACTAAAGAAATGCAAATTAAAAAAAAACTTCCAAGTTTTCTGAAAAAGATGCACTTGAATACATTCTTGGTGCAAATGTAATTGATGTATGTCTTTTGGGAAGCTATCTGGCAATATACAATATGCTATATAAAATTATTACAAAGCTGCTTAAATTGTGGGTCGTGACCTCATATCAGATCATGGAATTGAATGTGGGGTTGCAAAATTATTATTATTAGCAAATATTTGATTTGTGTACCTATTTTATATACCTATATATCAAGAATCATGCAAAAATTTCTCAGGCAAAAAAAAGTCACAAGTGAAAAAAGTTTAAGAAGCCCTGCTCTGTTCTACTATGACAAATTCTTTTGTTATTATTCTGCATCTTTGATTTCATAAGTACAGGGAAAAATCTGTGTGGAAATACTCTCCACTAACGAAGACCAATTATTCTGTAAAGCTGAAAACTTCTGGGAGACATCTCGATCTTCAGTTATATTTGACCCTTTGGGCTTTTTCTCTCACTTAATGTCTATGATTTCAAAACAACATGAAATGAATAGAAAAAGTTTTTTAATGGAAAAAGAAAAAAAAAACTGGACTTCTAGAGAAGTTTTCTGTGGCTCTAAGATATTAAGTGACTGATTTTGATCCCAAAGCTTCCTGACTTTAAGAACAGTCTTATTCCTGACTAAATGCTTCCTCTCATATATTAGCTATTTTACTTGTAACTACTAAAAACTGGAAACCAGCCTATGTTTCAATGATTCTTGGAGAATGGTTGAATAAATTATGGTATATCAATACAATGGCATATTACTGCATCATAAAAAATAACATCAAGATTACAAATATGGAAATATTTATGAAAAGTCATGCAAGGCAATGAATGCAGCAACAGAAAAACTGGCTGAATTTCTATATGATACTTATATTAATTAGTCTGCAGACTACACAAACATACCCCACCCCCCACAAAATAGCAGCAAATCTAAGTACATAGATGGAAAAGAAATTAGAAGATATAGTAGGTACAAATATAAAGTATCTTAATTTTATGGTTTTATTTGGAATTTTATAAATTATATTGTTTGCTATTTGTTAACTTTCATCAGAAAAAAATTTTCAATGGAAAGGTGAGATTATTCACTTAAAGATAAGTGGTTGTGTTGAACATAATTTAAAAAGTAAAAAAAATTCTCAAATAATTTGCCCTTGCAATTCTTTTTTTTTCCCTGAGGCAATATGAGTTAAGTGACTTGCCCAGGGTCACACAGCTAGAAAGTGTTATGTGTTTGAGATCAAATTTGAACTCAGGTCCTCCTGAATTCAGGGCTGATGCTCTATCCACTACACCACCTAGCTGCCCCGCCTTTGCAATTCTTGAATAACTTTTTAAAACTTTTAAAATCACAATAATATGACATTTTTCTTAAAGTGAGCAATTAAGATAAAAATAATAATCATATAAATCTCTGTCAAAGCAGCTGGTATTAATAAGTGCAAAATATCTACCAAATTATAGCCAAAGACTTGAAACAGTCACTCCTAGGGATTCTAAAGCTATTTTTTAATCTTAGAAATTATTTTAAAGTTAAGGTAATCAAACTTCTGTATATTTCTTTTGGGAATAAAGTAGAACGAAAAATTCTCTCTAAAGACAATGTTGATGCCATCATCTATAAAATGTACGGTCAGTGGAATGGCTGGCTCTCATTTTCCAATGATTCAGTTTAATTAGAATGTCAGGATTTCTTATCACATTTGAGGTTTCAAGTTGAGAAAAATTTTATACCTTGGTCATATATCTCTAACTTTTAGTAATAGTATCCCTCATATATTTTTGAAAGAATGAAATAAGTTAGAATTATATTTATTTAAAATAACGATTTAATAGAAAAAAAATTCACTTACAACATTGTCAGCCCAGTCTGCTAGTACTGTTGCAATGTAGTTGACAGCATTAAGAATTGCACAATATCGAAAAGCAAGGGAAGCTCTAGTCTCTTCTTTCATAACCTGAGTTAATCGTATCCTGAAATCATCAACTAAATCTTTCTGTAATTCCAGGAACTGAAGCCTTCTAGAAGCTGTAGGAAGATTCTTATACCTGTCTGCAAATAAAAGTTAAAAAGAAGACATTGGGGTTCTGATTTAAACCTGATGGGCCCAAATTAGGTTTTTCTTCTAAAAACACAGGAAATTAAATTGCCTACAATATAGTTGGCGCCCCTTTTTTTGGTTAACTGCCAGGAGACAAGTATGAAAACTTAAGAGAGAGCTGTGCAGTTCTGAGACAGCTGAGACAGAGATGGAGAACCTGAGAGAGCATCTGGAGAAACAATGGACAAAGACTGTGGTGTCTTCCTTTGACACAGACATCTTCCATAAATGTTATGAAGAATACTTCTCATTATTATCCCAATTCAAAAAGAATCACTTCCTTATTTTTGATAACTTATACTCAAGTATACTGATCAACCAATTCTTAGGTATTTATTAGAGACACTTAGGAAAAAAAGACTCCTAAACACTGTGTTTTATGAAAATTCTACTATTTGCCTTTATTTGGGACGTTTCAGCAGTATTCTCCATACACATATAAATTACTAAGGTTTCTTCAGAAATATTGAAATATTTCTGAGATGGAAATTTGGCCCACAATCTGCCAAAATCCAAATTTTGAATTTGATGGCTCTATGTTGCTCACTTTTTCATTTTAATTGAAGCCAGATTTCTCAATTCCATTTACTTGGAAATATACATCTGAATAGCACCTGTTATAACCAGCAGCAGGGTCATAAATGTTTCTGCACAATCTGGAACTTTCATTTCATCAACATCAGTGATATCCTTATATTGTGAAACCCAGGCAGCTTCTGATGAAAGCATTGAGTCCATCTTCTGAAGAGCAACTGAAATACATACAATATTATGTCACTTTTAAGTGTTTATATTACTCATATTCAAACTTAAGTTTCTTAGGAAAGATCAAAATTTTAAAAAAATAAATAAAACAAGCAAAACTCTGAAAATGAACATCCACCATTATTCATTGCCAATATTACATCGAACCTCCTTATTTTAACATTAAAGCTTATTACTGATAAAAAGTGTCTTAAATAATTATATTTATTTGACTTAAATGCCATTACTGGAGATTCTTCTGATATTACAAACACTACAAGTCAAGGAATCTAGAATCATAGTGTCATAGTTTGGAAAGTTCAGAAAGACATTAGAAACCATGAAGTCCAACTCCCTAGGTGAGAAAACTGAGGCAGGAAGAAGTTAAGTGACCTACCCAAGTTCACATAACTAAATAAGAATCTTGAGGCAATCTTTAAACTGAGGTTTTCCTAACACTATGTCCATTTCTACCACGATGACTTTTTAAATTATATTTAATTTTATTTTAGAGTCAGAATAGGTTTCAGGGAATGTAATATTTTCTATATCATGGATCGTTTTCATCTGGTGAAGTCTTTTTTAAAAATTATGACTTTAAATGTATAAAAATGGGTTTACAAAGAAAATCTATTAACATATAGTTATCAAAAATTTCTTAATTTTATGGAGACCAAGTTAAGAATCTCTGATGTATTTCAACCCTTGTATTTCTGACAAAAAGAGGATATTTGTCTGCTCCTCAGTAAAAATATAAATGGTGCAATGTTTGGGAAGTAGTAAGATTCCACAGGAAGAAAAGGAAAGGAAGTCTGGTTTGGCCTGGTAAAGCCCAGACCAAAAATAATTTATTTCAGCCATGTAGTTCTTATATTAAAGGATGGAGTGTCCTGTATGTATCTAAGAAAATTCTAATGATAAGAGTCCTTTATTATTAGGTTATGGAGATCAGAGTTCTGAATCAGGTATCCTAGAAAGGATCACTCCTAAACATTGTTTTATGAAATTTCTTCTCATTTGCTTTTATCTGGGGCAGTACAGCAATATTCTCCCTATACAGATAAATTCCCAAGGTCTCTTCTGAATTATTAAAATATTTCAGAGCTGGAAATAGAAGACTTTAGTCAGTTGTGTACAAGGACCTGACATTTCCCATCTCTGTTTCTGTAGCTTCTAGGTTAACACAACCACCCTTCTTAAATGTTCACCTCATTTTTAATTTATGCACTTCAACCTATATATTGGTTTGTTTCTCTGCCTGGTTCTCATGACAAGGAGAAAATGAATCAGATGGCACAAAGACAGAGAGCTCATTCTCTTTCCCTCTAATCCTGCCTCTCTTCTGAACTTCTCTACTTATGTTTAAAATACCACTGTAGCCCTACTTGTCTAGATTCGTAACCTCAAACATTTTTAAGTTTCCCTCTATCTCCCCCATCTCACTTCTTATCTCCAAATAGTTGTCAGTTCTGTAAATTTTGCTTCCGTGGCATCTCAAATCATCTTGCCTTCATTCCCTCTCATGGCCATTATGTTAGTACATACAAACTATCATCACATCCCATCTATACTATTAGAATAGTCTCCTAATTGGTCTCCCTGCTTCCAATTTCTTTAAGTCAGGGGGAAAAACACAAAAATGATAAACCATAAATGTATATACCTTGTCTCCCTCCCAAGCCTAATAATAATACAGCTTCTTACATTTTCTTTCCATAGTTAACCATCTTTGAAAGCAGGTCTCCTCTGAGAGAATATGCATACAACTAGGAAAGGTGCTGGGATATCCATGAACACTTTGTAGCTCCCTTTCAAACAGAAGTACCTCATCCACCAAGTGACAGAAGAGATTGTCATCATACAAAAGACAAGGAATATCAGCAGCTAATTTCTCAAGAACCAGCATCATAAGGGCACGAGAAAATTCTAGCTAGAAGAAACAGAAGCACATATATGTAAATAACATGTTAGTGTTATCTAATAATGCAAAATTAACTTTAAAATGGGCACTTTGATAATAGTTTTCTTACCCTTGCATTTACAGAAGAGCCTACTTTATCTAATATTGGTTGAATTTTCTCATCCAGAAATCTAGTATGGTTTCCAATCCACATAAGTACCTGAGTCAGGTACCACTCAGGCTAAAAGAGAAAAAAAAAGTCATAAAATCATAGATTAAAACTGATCTTACAAAATAAATGTTTTTAACTGCATAATGCAGCATCATGATTAATCTCACTGAGGTCAATTAAAAATCATTCTATTTGAAAGAGTGTTTTTGTCCTACATTTTGTACTTATCTAGTATTTGGCACTAAAGTGTTTAAATATATTAATTCAGTATTCACAACTTTAAAAAATGATACTAAAAGCTAGTAACACTTTTTAAAAATGCTCAGAAAAAATAAAAATGACTAAGACAATTAGTCTGTAAAATGTGAAAATTTGGAATGGGCACATTAAAAATATGGTTTTTATGTGCTTTTATCCTTTTAAAGTTGAAATTAAAATAATTTCTCAAAATTGTTTAAAAATAAATGATAAGCCAGTCTGTATTAAGTCTTCATCTCTTTAATATCAAAGTTCAATGCCTAAAGTCAAAGGCAATTCATTAAATTGTCCAAAAGAACCCCCTCTAGATTGGAGCAACATAAAATGAAGTTTTGATAACAAATAAAAAACCATTTTGAATTTTGATTGTCTTTTCCCACCAAATATCACTCTTTCCCTAAGGAACTAGAATATATGTCTCTGAGAATGATTCATGACAAAATTTCTGGTTGACAGGGCAAAGAGTTAATGGAGAAAAAAGTTGGAAGGCAGAATATTGGTTTTACAAAGGCTGATTTTGATAAAAAGTTTGACACAAGTCCATTCCTGTCCCTCTACAACTTCAACTTCACTGACTTGCCCTCTTCTAGACTAAACTTCTCTCTGGTTCTACCTTGTTCTATTTCTCCTTTCTCCTCCAAAAAAAGAAGTTTTAACAAAACAAAAGTAAATTTAAGAAAATAAGTGTATCTCCCATACTTCTTAAATCCTTGTTTATTTTCAAATTATAGAAAGACAAATCATATTTTAACTTCTGAACACACAATGCATTGAACAGTGAGGTTTTTAATAACATTATTGTTATTCTGTGAAAACAAGTATATGCAAGATTGCTTCCTATTCTGGATCACAACATAGCATTTTCACACTCTTTATTGATGTTTGCTTGCATTATGTTTTCCTTATAAGTTTTTTTTTCCTTTCCTGTACAGCAAGATAACTGTATAAATATGTATACACATATTTGATCTGTCAAATATTTTAACACAATTAACATGTATTAGACTTCCTGCCATCTAGGGGAAGGGGTGGGAGGGTAGGAGGGAAAAATTTGTAACAGAAAGCTTTGCAAGGATCAATGTTGAAAAATTACCTATGCATATGTTTTGCAAATAAAAAGCTTTAACAAAAAACAAAAAAAACAAAAAAAAGAAATCATGATGAAAAATACTATCCAGTTCCAGAGATAGAAGTGATGAACTCTGAGTGCATATTGTAATATACTTTAAGAACTTTCTTTCTTTTTCTTTTGCAACATAATATAGAAATATAGTTTGCAAGACTTCACATGTATAACTGATATCGCTTGCCTTCTCAGGGGGTGGGGGAGGTTCAGAAGGGGAGCAAGTAGTCAGAACACAAAATTTTTAAAAAATCTATGTCAAATTAAAAAAAATTAATTGGTAAATATTTAACAAAATGAATAAAGCATATATTTAAATAAATAAAACAAAAATTTTAAAAAGGAAAAAAAAGTGCTTCTCATTTCTTCGAGATGAAGAATAGATGTGGACAATAAATGAAAAGTTATACAATTGAAAGTAATCTTTACCTAAAGCCCTTCCCTGTTTTCCATTCTTCTCCTCCCCTAACTTAGAAGAATTCAAGCACTAAAATGTATGTGGTTCCAGTTGCAAAAAAACAAAATAAAAACATTCTTGTGTTAATTTGTGACATAAATGGCTGAACTTATTGCATATTTGGATCTCTAGAGAATAAAACATGTTAATTCCAAAGTTTCTAAATGAAGTCATGTTTTCATCTAAAACAGTTAAAGAATACATACAAATAATATTGATGCAAACAAAAATCTCAAATAAAAGATGTTAATTTCACACCTTGCTGATAACATTAGTTTGTCGATTCCCACTGAAGTGATACCTGAACCTCTTCTGGAGGGGAGTCAGCATAATCTGAATGGGAAGGATGACCAGAGGTGAAGCTGGCAGAGAATACTTTTCTGGAAGTTGTTTTGGTTCAGTCAGTAATTCATCTCTGAGATGATTAAGTCAAGGTAAAAGTCTCAAAAATTACATGTTTAGAAATCATAAGTTTATAAAAAATGTCCAGCATTGATATGTAATATTTATATTTTAATCATTTTTACTCAGAGATTTTATGATTACTATACTTATATGCCCCCCCTTCCTGGAAGCTGCTGATAAGAAGAAATCCCCCAATAAACACCAAAATATGAATAGTAGCACTTTAGAGATAAAAGAGAACCAGAAACAAAAAAGATGTTCATTGATCAGGGAATGGTTAAACACATTGTAGAATGAAATAGCAAATTATGGTGTTTTTAGAAATGACAAATATGATGACTAGAGATAAGCAAAAAATCTACATGAACTAATGTAAAATTACTTAAGAAGAGCCCAAATCCCCTAATATATACAAGGACTACAATAATATAAATAGAAATAATCACAAATAATAAAAAATGAATGATACAAGATTACAAAGAACAAGCATGGCTCCAAACAAGGTATGAGAAAACACACCATTTTACCCTCTTGTAGCGGCAAGAAGTCTATGAGCATAGTATTGTACATACTTTCAGGCTTTTTTGAAAGACTGATGAGTTTTCCTGATTTTTTCCCCTTTCTTTTTCGCTTTGTTTTGTTAAAAATTATTATTTATTTGGGATTTGGTGATATTTTTAAAATTACATCAATAAAAATTTATTTTAAAAAACAAACCCCCCCAAAAAACAAAAAATGTAACATTTATTGAATTTTTAAAAATTAATACTGAAATAAATGAAATTATTTGACTATAACATTCATAGACAACTCAAGTAGCAGCCTAGTATTCTGAAAATATAAAAGAAAAAAAGAACAGTTTCCATTAATCTGGGTAAATCCTGTATAAAAGATTTATGGTAAAATATGATTAAGAATTACAACAACGTGAAGTATGGAAGAGTTATAATTTTCACCAGTGGAATGACCACCATCTGCACGGCAAGATCAAACCTCCACCACCAGCTTGATTACCATTCCTCCCTTAAACCTTGATAGTCTTGGATTCTGAACCCACAAGTTTTAGGAAGAGCAGTGTTCCTCAAATGCCCAGATCTGCTTCCCGACCAGACCCTGCACCCGACTTTAAGGGGAATTATCATTGTGGAGAAGGAGCTCAGCTTCCTCACCTCAAGAATTAGCAACTGCTGACTCTGCCTCCAAAGAGGCAACAGAGCCCTGGGAATGGTAGCATTCCCCAGACAGTCCTCCTTCTTGCCCAGCCTTGATAGCCCATCATGGTGAGAAGAAACTCCATGGGGAAGGGACCAGTCATCACAACCCACTGCCATCCACTGGACAAGCAAACCAGACTAGCAGAAGTAGCAAGACGCTTTAAAAGAGACAGGAGGAAGCTTGTGCCAGGCACATCAAACCATCACCACCAACTTGACCACCTCTCCTTTCCAACCCTGATGAAGACAGCTTAACTGAACTGAACTGAACCCAAGAGCCCTGGGAAGAAAAATGCCTTGTGCTGATCCTGTTAACAACGAATTGCTTTTGTCATTTAACTGCTTAAGTCATGGTTCTTCCTCTCTGGACTGGGTACAGAATTCACCTAATCTGTAATGGGTTAAGTTTAAAAGTCAGCCATCCTGCTAATCACTAATCTATTCCTGCCTCAAGGAATTTAACTGACCTTGAAGAATGCTTGTAAACCCAAGGGACCTGGCCTAATATCTTTATAACCCCAAGCTGTCAAGGATGGTTTACCATTTTGCATCTGGACTCTCAGGAGAGAAAAGGGAGTACCTGTTAGCCCCAACTCCCAAGCTTCTAGCCAATCATGTTGTTCCCTGCATCATGACTTTGGAACCAATCACATTGCTCTTAATCTCATGATGTTATCCATCCTGTTCAGTTTGTTGTTCCATATTCCCCAAAACCTATAGAAGGGGAATCATCCTTTTGCTTAGGGCCTTTGGCATAAATGGAGGTAAGCCACTGACCCATTTACTGCCATGCAACGTGACCCTGCTAATAAATGTTATCTTGCTCAAAGAGTTGTCTATTTACTTTTTTGTTAAATTTCACTTGAAACACATTACAGTGTCTACAGCCATTGCACTGAGAAGTAAATTCTGTGGAAATGTAGCCTGTCAACTGTTCCTGCAGCTTAGGTTGTGTTAAAACACAGCTATGAGGACCTAGGATTTATTACCAAAGTCCTTGGCATCATCAAACAGTCATAGAGCAGAAACACGTATGATTTTTTTTTTGAGGAAATGACATTAAAGAAAAGACATTAACATCTGCTTTAATGCTGCAATCTAAGGATCATGGGACCTTTCTATGATTTACAAATAAAACCTTTCATGTGTCTTCACAATTAGATTATCAGATTTTTTCAAGTAAGATAGGGACTGTCTTTCTTTTCCATGTGTATCCCCAGTGCTTTGCAAAAACTAAGAGCTTAATTTTTTTCATTTGTTCGTTCATTCATTTATCATCTAAAACATCACTAGCAATATAGATAAGGATAATGATGACAATGATAAGGTCCAACTGTTATAGTGCTTTTCCCAACAAATACTACTCATGAGATAAGCACTAAAGGCATTACTATTCTCATTTTACAGATGAGGAAATCGAGCTGAGAAGAAAGAAATACTTTCTACAATAGGAACCTCCACTTTCTTTCCTCTCATTTTCTTCTTAGCTCTCCACAGTTTGACTATCGATCTCATCAGTCACCCAAAATTGCTCTCTCCAAAGTTTCAAATGACCTCTTAATTGCCAAATCTAATGGCCATTTCTCAGTCCTCATTCTTTTTGACTTCTCTGCAGTCTTTGACATTGTTGACAATTCTCTTTTTGATACTCTCTTCTCTCTGGATTTCTGAAACTCCTCCTAGTACCCCTACCTCTGACCACTCCTCTTCAGTCTTCTCTGCTGGCTCTTCCTCCAGGTCAGACCTGCTAGCCGTGGTTGTCCCAATGGGCTCTAACCTTATCCTACATTTCTTACATGGATTCAATTATTCTCTCTGTGCTGATGATTCTCATATTGTTTATCTAGTAAATCCTGTTGACCTCCATGCTTGTATCTCCAAATACCTAAATATCTTATAGACATCTTAAATTCAGCATGTTCAAAACTGAACTAATTCTCCCCTTCCCCCAAATCCTCCCCATTTCCAAACTTCTTTGTTACTGTGAAAGGTACCCCAGGCTCAAAACCTAGGTGTACTTTGACTCCTCCCTCTCATTCACGCCTCACAGCCAATTCAGTTGCTCAGGTTTGTCAATTAAAACTTTTAACATATCTTGCATATACTCCCTTTTACCTTCTGATACTGCTGCCACCTGAATACTACTGTAGTAGCCCCTTTGTAGTTCTGCCTGCTACAAGCCTCTCCCAACTCCAAACCATCCTTCACTGAAAGAAGAGTCAAAGTCAAAGTACTCTTCCTAAAGCAAAGATCTGCTTTGCTCCCCACAACTTAATAAGTTCCAAGGGTTCCCAACATCCTTGGGAGCAAATTTAAAATCCTCTCTTTGGAGTTCAAAGACCTTCCTCACCTCACTTCCTCTGACCTTTCCAGCCTTCTTACACCTTCTTACACCTTCCTCCCTCTATGCAACCTCTATGAAACAGGGACATTGGTCTCCTTGTTGTTTCTCAGGAGACAAACATCAGACTTTAGGATTTCTACTTGCAAGGAATACAATTCCCCACGCATAGAATACTTTCCCTCATCTTTACTTCTTGATTTCCTTCAAGTCTCAGTTAAAATCCCATCTTCTACAGGAATCCTTTCTTGATTACTTTTAATTCTACTGCTATCCCTCTAATAATTAGTCACAATTCATCTGATATGCTGCTTGTTTGTTACATATCATCTCTCCTATTAGATTGTGAGTTACTCCAGAGCAAGGACTGACTGTCCTTATTTACCTTGCTTTGTGTCCCCAGAATTTAGCAAAGTTCATAGCACATGGCAAGCACATAATAAATGTTTATTGACTTACTCCCATGCTTACAGTAGTAGCAATGCTCCAAGGCCAGAGGGTTGAATCCCTCTTCTGAATCTAACTCTAATGCTATTTCTACTACACCCTCATCATTCAAAAATTATTTTCATGCCTGTATTAAAAAAAAATTACTGCTACTACAATGTAGATGTTAGAAACATTTCCTATTTTTTATATATATTTTCACTTTACATTCAAATAGGTCTACACTAAATATGTCTTCAAAGCTGGCCCAATAGGGTCAATTTGTCAAAATTTCCTTTAAAGATAACAGAATAAACAAGATAAATGAGGTTAGAGAAGAAAACAAATTCACAAAATGTCTTTCAAGAAAAAAAAATTCTGTTCTATTTTTTCCCCATTAAGATAATGAATTCTACTCTGATGTGGGGACATAAAGAGCCAGAAAATATAAGGAGAAAACCAAAACCAAAACCTTGACTTCTTCTTGGTGGGGTGGGGAATAAAGGGTCAGAAACCCTAAGTTAGCTGCATTCAGAATTTTAACCCTTTCCTGAAAAAGCTTTCCATGGGCCACAGGTATGGCCAGATTTTACTAAATAAAAGGTCAGCTACTTGAAGGCAGGGATTTTCTCTCTTCTATTTTTGAATTCCCAGTGCCTAGCTGAATTCCTATAATATACCAGGCACATTTCTACTGACTGATTTCAAATGTTTGTTTCAAGGAACTTAAAAGTATGATGGAAATTATAGTTTAAAAGCACTGTTTTTTTACTGAAAGAAATGCAAGTCTCTTGGGTCAAGTAAACATTTTGAAATTCTTACTCTATTTATATATGATGATATTTTAAAAGAGGACATTACATTTTCTGCAAGGATACATGAAGATTAGGTCCAAACCTGATGACAGTGACGTTAATTCTCAAATTCATCACTCTTTCTCCTTCCCTTGTCTCTCTCTCTCTCTCTCTCTCTCTCTCTCTCTCTCTCTCTCTCTCTGTCTCTCTCATGTTCACATATGTGTTCATGCACACATACACACACAGATACACACACACACTGTATTTTTAAAAGATTTTACTCTTTAATCACATACTAACTGTATAACAAGTGTTAGTTTCAAAAAGATACGAGGTTTGAAGTTTCAGAAGTTGACAGAACAGTGTCTCCAAGTTACTATATACCTCTGGGGTGCCAGCTATCTTGCTTAAGCCAACATTTTGAGGCTGAGGGGGCCCAATGAATGGCCAGTGAAGCTGTGTTAATATCTCTTCAAAGTCACTGCAATAGAAAATTTTTACTAGCACATATTTTAGTTAAAATAGAAAACTAAATAAAACCTCCATAATATTCAACATGAGCATGTTACCTACCATGTTAGCTTGTCCTTGAGGATCTTATGCCAGAATTTAACAGTGGACCTAACAAAACTAAGGAGATGAGAACATGATGATTCCTGAAGTTTAATATCCAATTGTGCCATGGATACTAAAGTAGTAGCTGCCTCTGGTACATTATTGGTCATTAGATATTGTTGAATATTATCACTGGAAAGCAAACATCAAAGTCAATTAAAGTACAATAAAAAAATCAGGAAAACGGTTTAAAATCAGAAAAGTTTTTTCTTTCATTGACTTTAGATAAAACTGAATATAGATCCAGATCAAATAAAATGATGACATATGCAACATTTATTTTTCCTCTATTCTCACTGCTTATCTGCTTATTGTTTATTGCTATCTAATGAAAGACTGTGAGTTTTTATCATCCTTTAATTGCTATTCAATACTCATGTGCTGCCTAAAGTTCTCTCCCCACCCTCCCACCAAGGCAGGATCTTTCTTACTTGAACCTCAAGTTCTGTATCTCTTTTTTTCAATATCCAATATCACTATCCCTTTCCTCCACTATTAAAACTTACATGATCCAACTGCTATTCTGTTGGAACTGTATTAGGTGGCTAACTAGTTAATCTTACTGATTCTAGATATAGTGCTAATATCTTAATATGTTTTATCCTTCTTTACATTTTAGCAGAGATTTTCAATGTTATTAATCAAAATAATGCAGACATCTAGGGGAGGGGATTGGGGGAAGGAAGGGAAAATTTGGAACACAAGGTTTTGCAAGGCTCAATGTTGAAAAATTAACGTGCATATGTTTTGAAAATAAAAAGCTTAAAAAAAAACCAATGTAGAATTTTAAACACGCAATTGTTTCATCTTATCAAACAGGTAACCTACTCCCTACTTATTTGGTATGCCCTGGTTATACGTCACATATAACACAGGAGTCAAGTTTGAATTTTAAAAAATGGGAAAAAGTAGTATATGTACAAAAATATTTATGACTTAAGTGAACTGATGCAGAATGAAATAAGCAGAAGCTGAAGGAAAATTTATAATTCTAATCAATTTTATAACACAGTTTTCAAGTCTTTTATAAACCGATGAACAATGCCATGGGCAGAAGCAGGAGAATAATTTATCAATAACAACACTGGAAAGACAAAAAAACTTTAAAAGTTTTATGAACTGTGACCAAGAAAATGACCACTGATAATTCTAGAGCATCAATGATAAAACATAATGGTCCTCACCACCTGGTAAGGTGATAGATTTAGAGTGCAGAATGAAACAAGGATATTTTTGTCTGCAGTCAATGAGAGATTCTTGCTTTGCTTGACTATGCATCTTTGTTACAAAGAATTTTTTTTTCTCTTTTTTTCCCCAGAAGATGTAGGGTAGGAGAGAATCAAAAACAGATTTCTGTTAAAAAGAACATTTTAAAAAATAGGAGTAGGATGCTACAAATGTTACATACACTTTCAGATGTATTGTTAGTTAAGTTTATTTTGCTATAAGAAAGTTTTCATTAAGTAGAGACAATCTGGAAATGTCTGTAATATAAAACCAAAGTACATCAATAAAACTTTTGTTTTTTTTTTTTAGAAGTCCAAGGTCCATTTCATCATCACTTTGTAGTTAACTTGTTTGCAGTCAACTAATAATAAGCGATTACAGTCTTTCATTAGGATACAGTTTTTCTTTAGGACTACAATTATCAGATAGAGGAAAATATAATTTTAATTGAGATATTTCTTATAAATTTTTCACCAAACCTTTTTTTGTCCTCCTAGAACATAAATATGTGGCAAAATCGATAAAACCAGAATTCAGATAATCTCAGTTTAAACATTTTGAAGAACATATAGAAATGAGATGTTTTGGAACCCTAAACTCTACCACTGCTCTATCAATAACTTATTACATATGCTCAAAGACAAAAATTTTATTCTTGAAACTCTACAAAGTAAATATTTTCATACCCTACTCCCCCACACACACACTCTACAATCCAACCAAATTGGCCTTCTTTCTATTCCCCAATACAATATTCTACCTTCCTTCTGCTTTTTTTTGAACTGGCCATCTCACATGCCTGCTATGCACTCCCACCTTCCTCCTGCCTCACAGAGGCCTCACTTCCCTTATGACAGCGACCAAGTATTTTCTGCATGAAGCTTTTGATTCCCACAAATATTTGTGTCTTCCCCCAAACCAATCCTACATTTAACTACTCTGTGCTGCATGTGTGCTTGCTGTTGACCCTGTCAAAATGTTACTTCCTTGTGAGAAGGAATTGTTTCATTCTTTGTACTTACATATCTAGGGAATGACATGGTGCTGGACACATTATAGGTGCTTTAATACATGCTTGTTGATTAATACTATATAAAATAAATTTCTTTTTTGAGAAACATGAGCAATTTAGTCACTGACACAGCCTTTCAATTGAAACAAAATGTATAATTTAACTTTATTACACCTGAAATGCTGGGTTTTTTCTCTTTGATGATTTCTTTTTCTTTAGCCTTCCAGACATTGTAATTTTCCTGGCAACTATATAAGCAGCATTAATTGATTTGATGCACTTGCAGCAAACATTAATAAATAACAAGGACAGGGTTGAGAGTAGGGTTGAAAAAAGGTAAAGGATCAAGAAAACTGAATTAAAAAATTATCTGAAGGATGTAGTAAGTCTCAAGTCAAACAATTCACTCTCTAAGACCTGGGTAGATGACATAGCCAATCAAAAATTTCCATTTTTATTTTTCTATACATTGTACCAAAATTCAGAAGATACTTTTAAACATAGAATATGCATGTGCTTGCTGCACAGCTATAATTAGTGTTTATTTCAGACAAACCATTCTAATTTCCATTTTAATCAACCAGTTCTAAAAATAAATTGGAATAGATCATCACAAATTTAAAGTTTTAATTAATTACTGAGCACTGTTTGATTAGAAAAAACAAAACCCTGATCCCTGAAAAAGTGTCTAAAGTAGCTGCCTCCACTTCTGAAGGAAGGGATTTTTCTAAGGTATATGTACAATCATATCTCTCTCCTACCCTAAACCTTTTGCAATCTGGCTCTTGAATCAAAACTGCTCTTTCCTAAATTACCAGTGATCAAATTACCAAATCCCATAGCTTTTCTTAATCCTTCTTGATTTCTCTTAACCTTTTAATAGTTATGACTATCTGCTCTCCTTCTCAATAGTCTTTTCTCTCTCAGTTTTCATAACATTGCTCTCTGTCCTTCCCAAGTTTCCTCTGGTTCCATAGCATAGCATATAATTACATACCATATAAATACAATTTCGCTGCCCAAAGGCTCTGGCACTGTATTGAGTCTTTTATTCTTTCTATACTCTCTTTATCAGCTCCTTTGGGTTTAATTATTATCTCTTTGCAAATGACTCTCATATTTATACATTCAGCTCTTATCTTTCTACAGAATTCCACTCCACACCACCAAATGTCTATTGTCCTTTCAGGCATTTCAAATCTAAAATGTTCAAAACAGAATTCATCTAATCCTGAAATTCACCTTTCTCTCAAGCATCCCTAATTCTGCTGAGAATATCACTACCTTTCCAGGTTTATAACCTTAATGTTATCCTTGATTCTATGTACTCCACATATATAATTAACTGCCAAATCTTGTTGTTACTTCCACGACATCTCTTTTTTATTTCCTTCTTACTAGTCATATAGCTAGCATCCTACTTCAGGCCCACATCACCTTTTTTTTTTTTTTTTTAAATTATGCTATTTCATTTTTCTTTTTTTTTTTTTAAGTTTTTTATTTTCAAAACATATACATAAATTTCAACATTCACCCCTGCAAAACCCTGTTCCAAATTTTTTTCTTCTTCCTTGCCCTCCATCCGCCTAGATGGCAAGCAATCCAATATGTTAAACCTATCAATTCTTCAATACATATGGCATTTTATTTTTCAAAAGATATACAAAAATGGTTTTCAACATTCACCTTTGCAAAAGCTTGTGTTCCAAATTTTTCTCCTTCCCTTTCTCTCCCCCTCCCCAAGACAGCAAATAATCCAATATAGGTAAAACATGTGTAATTCTTCTAAACATAGTTCCTTATTCTTCATGCTTTGTAAGAAAAATCAGATTAAAAGTGAAAAAAAAACAAAAAAACCCAAGCAATCAAACAATAACAAGGTGAAAACATTATCCTTTGATCCACATTCAATCTCCAAGATAATACTTCTAAAGTATATTGATTAGAGAAATGCAAATTAAGATAACTTCACATCTCTCAGATTGGCTAAAATGATAGGAAAAGATAATGAAAAATATTGGAGAGGGTGTGGGGAAACTGAGATACCAATGCTTTGTTGGTGGAGTTGTGAACTGATCCACACATTCTGGAGAACAATTTGAAACTTATGTCCAAAGGGCTATCAAATTGTGCATACCCTTTGATTCAGCAGTGTCTCTACTGGGTCTGTATACCAGAGATATCATAAAAAAAGGGGAAAGAATTCACATGTGCAAAAGTGTTTGTAACAGCCTTTTTTGTGGTGGTAATGAACTAGAAATTGAGTGGATATTGGGGAATGGCTGAATAAGTTATGGTTTATGAATGTAATGGAACATTATTGTTCTATAAGAAACTATCAGCAAGCTGATTTCAGAAAGACCTGGAGAGATTTACATGAACTGGTGCTGAGTGAAGTGAATGGAACCAAGAAAAACATTGTACACAATAACAAGATTGTATAAAGATCAACTGAGATGGCTCTTTTCAACAATGAAGTGATTCAGGACAATTCCAATAGATCTGTGATGGAAAGAGCCATCCACATCCAGAGAAAGGATTATGGAGACTGAATGTGGATCACAATATGGTATTTTCACCCTCATCACTTTTTGCTGAACAATTATAATAGCCTCCTAATCAGTTTCCCTATTTCAAGTTTTTCCCTTTTAAAAATTCATCCTCCATACAATTTCCAAAGTGATTTCTCTGAAGCATATGTAAAATCATGTTACTCTCCTACTGAATGAACTCCAGGAGCTTCCTATATGGCAAGTAGGTTATGCAGTGATTAGAGTGACACTCCTGGAGTCAGGAGGACCTAAGTTCAAATCCGGTCTCAGAAACTTACTAGCTGTGTGACTCTAGGCATGCCATTTAACCCTGTTTGCCTCAGTTTCCTCATCTATAAAATAACCTGGAGAAGGAAATAGCAAACCCTTCCAGTATCTTTGCCAAGAAAACCTCAAATGGGTTCACAAAAAAGTTGGACATGACTGAAACAACTCAATAACAACAAAGCTTTCCTATAACCCCTAGGATCAAAAGTGAACTCCTATGTTTGGTATTTAAAATTCTTCCCAACTTGGCCCCTTCCTAGTTCTCTAGAGTTCTTACATACTATGACTCCCTAGACTAGCACACTAGCCTTCTGCTCATTCCTCAGACACAGCAACCCATCTCCAAACTCCATGCCTTTGTACCTCCATCATGTTTCAAAATGAACTCCTTCCTTGCTTCTGCCTCAAGAATCCTTGAGCTTCCTTCAAGATTCAGCTCAAATGATAATTTCTAAGTGAGGTCTTTCTTGGGTCCTTTGTCGGCTGGGATCTTGCCTCCTACAATCTATCTAGTTATCTTTTATTTGATTTGTATTAGTTCTATATCTATTTAGATGAGTGCATGTTGTTTCCACATTAGAATGTAAGGGCTTTGAGGGAAGGGACTACTTCATTTTTGCTTTTGCATCACTAGCACTTAGTACATACTATAGTATACCCTTAATAAGTGCCCACTGAAAGAAAAATTTCCATATCAGATAATTTGTAATATTTAAATCTAATTCTCTTCCAAATGGAAATAAAGCTCCCTTCAAAAAAAAGCTTTCATTCACAATGCATGAAAAAATTGTTATTTTTATGACAACCAAGAGAACTAAGTTTTTATAATCTAATTAGCCTGTTTAATGTTACCAATATTCTGTTCAAGATAGAAGCCTCCAGTGAAATGATAAATTAAGGGTATAATAAACAAAGTATATTTTACCTTAGTTCCTCTATTTGTGAAATCCATTTTAGATAAGCGAGATGCCGCTCAATTTCTTCTATTTGGCCAATCGATACTCCAAGATCATCCATCCATGGCTCTGCTGTCAACAAATGGTTGTTGATTGAACTAAAGAGAAGAGTTTCTTTTTCTAGAAGCTGACTAAGAAATTTCTTTGAATCTTCAGCATTTTTTAAGGCATTCTGAATTCTTTTAGGGACTTCTGATGAAATTGTAAGCACCTGACCACACCAAAAAAAAAAATTTACAAAAACAGAGATTAATGCCAAAATATTTGTAATCTTACTTTTTTACATTCAAAATATTTTAAGTTATGTATTATGTATAAAATATAATACAATTTCATATTATCATAGCATGATGCTGAGCTAGAAAACAGAAAAATAACCCATACATGCCAAACTCATAATTTCAAACTTTTATTTTTTTAATTATTTAAATTTTATCATATCTAAAAACTCTTACCATGTTAATGTTTTAACCTTCAATAACCATGAAGCATTTCCCTTTAACTGTGGCTATCTAAAAATAGAGTAAGGAAAGAGAGTTTGGGGTTCTAGAGAAACCCCTATATGTAGGGATTGTGAGACTCAAGTAAATTCTCTGTATGATACAGAGCCAGTAACACTACCTACTCTGAACTATAATTTGTTTATATATAAAATGTGTTTATTTGTTTATATAAAAATAAGAGGACCAGAGGAAAAGCAGTAAAAAGATACTGCTGCACATCACTGCAATGCTTAAAACCTCTCACATACTTCCACCTCGCGCCCACTAACTCCAATAAGACAGAAAGGGGAAAAGAAAGGGCTTTTTTTGCCTTTTGCCATCTCTGGCTGAAAGCTGTAAAACTCCCACAAAAAAGAAAAGTTCTTACTATATTTAGAATGGCTCCCTGAGTCAATAGGTTTTGGATTTAGAACTGGTAAGAAACTTATCAATACTTCAGTCTAACCCTCCATATTGCAGATGAAAAACTGGGTCCATTTATTTTCCCAAGGTCATGCAAATAAGAGTAGAAGAGGGGCTTTATTTCCATTTGAAAGAAAATTAGATTTAAATATTATAAATAAACTTAGGTTGAAATAAGGATTAACTTTTGAAAACTTTACTAAGATTTCCATATTATGGAAATATAGAGATTAAGAATGATAATCATGCATCTATTTTGCTAGTAAAAATACATCTTATTACCAACAGTACATTAGAAAGAATATGCATTGTTCATGGAAAGAATATGGACATGCTACTTTTAACCAATTTGGTAGTCATAAAAGAAAATTTCTTAATCTTTGCAAAAAGAGACAATAATATAATTAAATGTAAAAGCACTTTAAAATTCTAATAAATGCCATTACCAAAATTATCTTTTCAATTATATAATGCCATTCAAATAGGTATTTTGTCTTTTTTTTTGCAGAATATATAGTAAGTGGGGGGTCCTTAATAAATTTAAGAGTTATATGGCCATTACCTAACTCTCCTGATCCCAAAACCAAAATGTCACAGTTTTTTCTATCTTTAGCTCACTATAGGTAATTGCAATGAACTCATCAATTCTATACTTCAACAAAAACATGGTAGATAATTTTGATTATATTAAGTTAAGAAGTTTTTGTAAAAACAAAACCAATGCAGACAAGATTACCAGGGAAGCAATAAATTGGGAGATCACCTTTACATTTAAGGGTTCTGATAAAGGCCTCATTTCTAAAATATATAGAGAACTTACTCAAATTTATAAGAATTCAAGCCACTCTCCAATCAATAAATGGTCAAAGGATATGAAAAGACAATTTTCAGATGATGAAATGAAAACTATTTCTAGTCATATGAAAACGTGCTTCAAATCACTATTGATCAAAGAAATGCAAATTAGGACAACTCTGAGGTACCACTAGATACCTGTCAGATTGGCTAAAATGACAGGTAAAGATAATGACGAATGTTGGAGGGGATGTGGGAAAGCTGGGACACTGATACATTGTTGGTGGAACTGTGAATGGATCCAACCATTCTGGAGAGCAATTTGGAACTATGCTTAAAAAGTTATCAAACTGTGCATACCCTTTGACCCAGCAGTGATTCTATTGGGCTTATATCCCAAAGAGATCTTAAAGGAAGGGAAGGAACCCACATGTGCAAGAATGTATGTGGCATCCCTTTTTGTAGTGGCTAAAAACTGGAAGCTGAATGGATGCCCACCAAATGGAGAATGGCTGAATAAATTATGGTATGTGAATGTTATGGAATATTATTGTTCTGTAAGAAACGACCAGCAGAACGATTTCAGGGGGGCCTGGAGAGACTTGCATGGACTGATGCTGAGTGAAACGAGCAGAACCAGGAGATCATTATACACAGCAACAAGACTATATGATGGTCAATTCTGATGGACATGGTTCTCTTCAACAATGAGATATTTCAAACTGGCTCCAATTGTTGTTCAGTGATGATGAAAGCCATATAAAGCCAGAGAGAGGAATCTGAATGTGGACCACAACATAACATTTTCATGCTCTCTATTGATGTTTGCTTGGATTATGTTTCCCTTCTCAGATTTTTTTTCTTGTAGATACGATTTTTCTTGTGCAACAAGATAACTGCATAAATATGTATACACATATTCGATTTGTCAAGTATTTTGACATGGTTAACATGTATTGGACTTCCTGCCATCTAGGAGAAGGGGTGAAGGGTAGGGGGGAAAATTTGTAACAGAAAGCGTTGCAAGGGTCAATGTTGAAAATTACCCATGAAACTAGTGTGGAAGAAATTAGGACTTGACCTATACCTAACACCACATACCAAGATAAGATCTAAATGGGTTCATGATTTGGATATAAAGTAATTATAAGTAAATTAGAGGAACATAGGATAGTTTACCTCTCAGACCTGTGGAGATGGAATAAATTTATGTCCAAAGAAGATCTGGAACTCTTAACTGAACATCAAATAGATAATTTTGACTATATTAAGTTAAAAAGTTTTTGTACAACAAAACTAATGCAGAAAAGATTAGGAGGGAAACAATAAATTGGGAAATCATCTTTACATTCAAGGGTTCTGATAAAGGCCTCATTTCTAAAATATATAGAGAATTGTCTCATATTTATAAGAATTCAAGCCATTCTCCAATCGATAGCTGGTCAAAGGATATGAACAGACAATTTCCAGATGATGAAATTAAAACTATTTCTAGTCATATAAAAAGGTGCTCCAAATCAGTACTGGTCAGAGAAATGCAAATTAAGACAACTCTTAGGTACCACTACACACCTGTCAGATTAGCTAAAATGACAGGAAATGATAATGATGAATGTTGGCAGGGATGTGGAAAAACTGGGACACTGATACATTGTTAGTGGAACTGTGAACGGATCCAGCCATTCTGGAGAGCAATTTGGAACTATGCTCAAAACGTTATCAAGCTGTGCATACCCTTTGACCCAGCAGCATTTCTATTGGGCTTATATCCCAAAGAAATCTTAAAGAAAGGAAAGGGCCCCACATGTGCAAGAATGTTTGTGGCAGCCCTTTTTATAGTGGCTAGAAAATGGAAGCTGAATGGATGCCCATCAATTGGAGAATGGCTGAACAAATTCTGGTATATGAATGTTATGGAACATTATTGTTCTATAAGAAACAACCAGCAGGACGATTTCAGAGAGGCCTGGAGAGACTTGCATGGATTGATGCTGAGCGAAGTGAGCAGAACCAGGAGATTACTATACACGGCAATAACAATACTATATGATGATCAGTTCTGATGGACATGGCTCTCTTCAACAATGAAATGTTTCAAAGCAGTTCCAATTGTTCAGTGAAGAAAGCCATATACACCCAGAGAGAGGGATATGAAATGTGGACCGCAACATACATTTTCATGCTCTCTATTGATGTTTGCTTGCATTGTGTTTCCTTTCTCTGATTTTTTTTGTAGATATGATTTTCCTCACAGCAAGATAAGTGTGGAAATATGTATACATATATTCGATTTGTCAAGTATTTTAACATAATTAACATATAATGGATTTCCTGCCATCTAGAGGAGGGATGGGGCCTAGGGGGGAAAATTTTGTAACAGAAAGCTTTGTAAGGGTCAATGTTGAAGAATTACCCATACATATGTTTTGCAAATAAAAAGTTTTAATAAAAAAATTTTTTAAAAGAAAAATTACCCATGCATATGTTTTGCAAATAAAAAGCTTTATTAAAAAAATAATATTTACCTGTTCTTCTAATTGTGCTTTATTTTCTGTCAGCTCTTCTATGAGTTTTCCAAGTTTCTTTAAAGATTTAAGATCATTTCCAACTTCCTTTTCTACATATTCAGACACATAGGAAGGGATATCACAAGCATTTACATCATGGTTGGTTGGTTCTTTTCTAACAAGAGCTGCCATTCTTAGGTCACCTGAAATTTTTTTTAAATTGTAAATTAAAAAGTTACAATATTCACTTGATGACAACTTTATGCTACAGAACATACATAAGAAAGCACAATAGGATCACTGAGACAACCCACAAGCATTTATTACTCTGCAACTCTGTGCCTGGTTCTGAGGATACAAAGAAAAAAATACTTTACTCTTAAAGAATTTGCCTACTACTACGGGATACTGTCATGTACAAATATAAGCAAAATATTTAAATGTATGTACATTCCCAGTAGTTGGAAGCACCAATAGTTAGATCAGAAAACATTTCATATAACAGGTGATGACACTTAAGTTGAGCTTTGAAAAAAAGAAAGAGCAGCTAAGTAAGTGATGGAGAAGATAAGTTAACAGCACCAGATTCAGGAATACCAGAGCTAAAATTTTATTTCTAACACTTACTAGCTCTTTGATTCCAGGCAAGTCTTTTAATTTCTTGGTGTCCCAGTTTCCTCCTCTGGAAAATGAAGGGACTGGATCTCTAAGGATCCTTCGGGTTCTAAATCTATGACACAATAATCTCTAATGAGGGACTCTAAGAGTCAGAGGAGATGAAAGGAAATTGCTACAGGCATCAAGGGCAGTCTATGAAAAGGCACAAAGACCAATGGAAAGCTGTTTATGCAAAACTGTAGCCCTGTTTGGCTGGAAGGCCAAGTATAAGAGGGGAGGACTGTGGAACAAGCTAGGAACAAGAGTCTATAGTTAGTTTATAAAAAAGTTTCAAATGCAAAATGGAGGAGTTTGTATTTTATACTTGCTGCAACAAGGAAGAAATGATAAGAACTTCCTGAAGAGTGGAGGGCCATAGTTAGAGTCCTGCTTTAGGGAACATATCATTTTGGTAAGATCTATGGGAGATGGAATAGAAAGGAAAGAGTGGAGCCTGAGAGACCAATGAGGAAGCTACTGCACTACTTCAAGCCATAGGGGATTAGTGCTCAAACTAGGGTGGACGTCAGAGGAGTGGAGAACTGGACAGATAGGACTGTTAGGAAGAGAAAAGCAACAAGACATGGCAACTGACTGGATATGACAGTGAGAAATATAAGGATGTGCACCTGGATGAGTGGAAGGATGAGAGGACCGCCCCTTGACTGAAATATCCAGGTTAGGAAGTGAAGTAAGTTTGACACTGGGTTGAAGAGTGGGGAATTTGGGTGAGTCAGAAAGTTCTGTTTTGAATATATTGAGCTTGAGATTCCATTAGGGAAATCTAAAAGGAAAGTTTTTAAAGGAGAGAAGAAGGGTCAGTTCAGAGTCAGAGGCAGGTTTGGGATGGGAAGGCTGAAGATGAAGATGCAATGTAAGAAACCAAGAAGCGATCAGAAAAATAGAAGGAAATACCAGAGGAGGTCATGAAAACCAGGAGAGGAGGGAGGATCCAAGTAGGAAGGTGAAGCAGTAATAGTATTAAACAATATTGAGACATCAAACAGGATGAGGACTGAAAAGCCACTGAATATGGTAACTACCAAATCACTTAGGAGGGAGTTATTTCAGCTAAATTATGAAGTCAGAAGCCACACTAGAGAAGCTGAGAGGAGAGGAAGCAGAGACAAGGGACAGAAATAGCTTTTTCTAGCGTGACTGCCCAAAAGGAAAAGATACAAGACAATATCTTTGTTTCTGCGATAACTTTAATAATAGCTCTTCTTTTTCAAAATACACTCAAAGATAGTTGTCAACACTCACCCCTGAAAAACCCTGTTTTTCTCTCTCCCTTCTCCCTAACCTCTTCCCCAAGGTAGCAAGAAATCCAATAAAGGTTAAACATATCTCCACATTTACCATGAAAATCAGAAATCAGATCAAAAAGGAAAACAAATGAGAAAGAAAAAAAAAACAAGCAAAACAATACTTAAAAAAAAAAAACCCTCAAGATAATATCTTGAGGAAATGGTGAGGTCAAGTTTTTTAAGGATGGTGAAAAACCTAGAAATGTTCGTTTTAGGCAGCCCAAAAAGAGGCAGCAGATGAGGAGAAACTGAAAATAAGAATTAGAGGGAATTGGATTGTAGAGGCAATCTACCAGAAGGGACACAAAAGGGGAGAATCAAGAGTACTTATAGAAGGTTTGGCTTTGATGAGAAGAGCTATCATATTATCATCAGGAGGCAAGCTGAAAGCACAATAGATGGAGCTAGGCTGGGTCTGGAGTCAGGAAGACCTGAGTTCAAAATCTAATTTCAGACATTACCTATATCACCCTGGGCAAGTCCTTTAAAGTCTGTTTGCTTTAGTTTCCTCAACTGTAAAATGGGGATAAAAATGAGGATAAACTGTGAAGGTCAAATGAAATATTTCTTGTTTGATGCTAAGTGAAATGAGCAGAACCAGGAGATCATTATACACAGCAACAACAACACTATATGATGATCAATTCTTATGGACGTGACTCTCTTCAACAATGAGATGTTTCAAATCAGTTCCAGTTGTTCAGTGATGAGCAAAGCCATATACACCCAGGGAGAGGCCTGTGGGATCTGAGTGTGGACCACAACATAGCATTTTCACGCTCTCTATCGATGTTTGCTTGCATTATGTTTTCTTTCTCAGGTTTTGGTTTTTTTTTTTTTTCTTGTAGATATGATTTTTCTTGTACAGCAAGATAGCTGTATAAATATGTATACACACATTCGATTTATCAAGTATTTTAACATAATTAACATGTATTAGACTTCCTGCCATCTAGGGGAGGGAGTGGGGGGAAGGAGGGAAAAATTTGTAACAGAAAGCTTTGCAAGGGTAAATGTTGAAAAATTACCCATGCATATGTTTTACAAATAAAAAGCTTTAATTAAAAAAAAAAGATTTCAAGCTGGAAAAAAATATTTGTTGTCATTTTTTTAATTAAAACTTTCTGTATTAAAACTTATATTACAAATTTTCCCCTCTTTTCCCCCACCCCTTCCCTTAGATGGCAGAAAGTCTAATACATGTTAATTATGTTAAAATACTTGATTGTCATTTTTTAAAAGCACTTAGCACCGTACCTGACATACACTAGGTAATATAAATGCTTCTTCTCTTCCCTCCCTTTTATAGGAGACCAGAATAAAGGAGGAGACAAAAGGAAGATGATACCAACTATTCTTGAGATATAGAACAGGGGAAATCACCGAGAATGGCCTCAATTTTCTGTCCTTTGGTGAGAGGAAGGATGGACTGGTATGGCAGGCTTGAGGAGAAAATAACAATCACTCCAGAAAATGCAAAAGAGAGTCAAGTAGGAAAAATAAAAAGATTGCTTTGGGACAGTGAGGGCCCAGTTGAGATGACTTTTTTTTTTCAACTTATTTCTATAGTTTATTATTTTTGGTTAAACTAATAGTGAAACTAGTTTACAGTTGATAGAAGGCTTTAAAGAGTGCTGAGTTAAAAATCGGAATATTTGACTTAGGACTGCACTTCTACCACTTATATTTGTGTGACCATTAGCAAGTCACTTAACAACAATACTTAACAAGAATATTACTTAATATCAGATTATGAGTCTCAGTTCCTTATTTGTAAAATGAAGGGGACTGGATCACCCTAATGTTCACTTCTCCAGTCCTGCTAAGAAAAAGAAGAGGCTTCTCCCAAAGAAATCTTAGAATTTATGGCATTCTTAGAATACTTAGAATAGTATGGCATTAGTAGGCAGTGAAGTAGACTGTCTCTCTTTTGGAAAGGAAAGCTGAATTTAGCTTGTCAAATGTGAAACAAATTAATATACTTAACTGAGTCTCCACCTCTATGTTTATAAAAGGCTAAACCTTTCCTCCTCTACTCCTTGGGTTTCCCAACTTCATCCTCTAATCAAAAGGTTGACTTGTATTTCCCCCCCCCCCCAATACAGGAAGAAACACATTTTAATAAACCTAGCATCCAAATTGGAAGTTTATAATAATAATAAAAACATAACTAACATTTAGATAGAACTTACTAAGTGCCAATAACTATGCTAAACTCTTTACAATTTTATCTTATTTTACCATGACAACAACATTAGGAGGGAGATGCTATTATCATTCCCATTTTATAGATGAGGAAACTAAGGCAAAGGTTAAATGATTTACTCAGGATCACTCATCTAGGAAGTGTCTGAGGCTAAATTTGAACTGGGGAGGGGGTTTTCCTGATTCCAATCCCAGGCTCCACTGTGCCACTCAGCCACCTGATACAATCCTGTCTTGATCAACTCCAAGAACATTATGAGCTTCAAATTATGTTACTTACAAAAAAACATATCTTTCTTGTTAATTTTGAAAGATAAACTTCAAGTGGACAGGGAAAAGCTAAGAACACCAC